>CM053626.1:100076352-100099428 GCA_028646595.1 Phalanger gymnotis
AAAAAAAAAAAAAAAGATGAAAAGGATGATTTCTGAAAAAACCCTGAGAAGACTTACATGAACTGATGCAAAGTAAAGTGGGTAGAACCAGAACGTTGTGCACAGTAACTGCAATATTATAACAATAATCAACTATGAAAAATTTAGCTACTCTGATCAATACTGTGATACATGATAATTTTATTTATTTTTAAATCATTTTTATTTAGTATTTTAGTTTTCAACACTGATTTCCACATGATTTTTAGTTACAAATTTTCTCCCCATTTCTACCCTCCCCCCCATTTCAAGATAGCATATATTCTGGTTGACTCATTCCCCAGTCAGCCCTCCCTTCTGTCACCCCACTCCCACCCATCCTCTTTCTCCTTACTTTCTTGTAAGGCAGGATAGATTTCTTTGCCCCATTCCCTATATATCTTGTTTCCCAGCTGCATGCAGAAACAACTTTTTTTGAGGATCAGTTTTTAAAAATTTGAGTTCCAAATTCTCTCCCCTCTTCTCTTCCCATCCACCCTCCCACAGAAGGCAAGCAATTCAACACAGGTCACACATGTATCATTATGTAAAACACTTCCACAATATTCATGTTGTGAAAAGCTAACTATATTTCTCTTCATCTTATCCCATCTCTCTTTATTCTATTTCCTCACTTGACCCTGTCCTTTTTCAAATGTGTTTGCTTTTGATTATCTCCTTCCCCCATCAGAGATCCCTTCTATCATCCCCCCTTTTTTTTTTTATCACATTCCCATTACTTTCCTGAGGAGTAATATACTCAATTGGGTGTATATGTTATTCTCTCCTCAAGTCAAATCCGATGAGAGCAAGATTCACTCATTCCCCCTCAAATGCCCCCTTTTCCCTTTCAACAGAATTGCCTTTTCTTGCCACTTTTATGTGAGAAAATTTACCCCTTTCTATCTCTACCTTTCTCCCTCTCTCAACATATTCCTTTCTCACACCTTAATTTTATTTTTTTGATATCATCCCCTCATATTCAACTAACCCTGTGCCTTCTGTCTATATACATGTATATTCCCTTCAACTTCCCTAATACTGAGAAAGGTCTGATGAATTACACACGTCATTTTTCCAAGTTGGAATGTAAACAAAACAGTTCAACTTTAGTAAGTCCCTTATGAATTCTCTTTCTTGTTTACCTTTTCATGCTTCTCTTGATTCTTGTGTTTGAAAGTCAAATTTTCTATTCAGCTCTGGTCTTTTCACTGAGAGAGCTTGAAAGTCCTCTCTTTTATTGAAAATCCATATTTTGCCTTGGAGCATTATGCTCAGTCTTGCTTGGTAGATGATTCTTGGTTTTAATCCTAGCTCCTTTGACCTCCGGAATATTGTATTCCAAGACCTCGAGCCCTTAATGTAGAAGCTGCTAGGTCTTGTGTTACCCTGATCGTCTTTCCACAATATTCAAATTGTTTCTTTCTGGCTGCTTGCAGTATTTTCTCCTTGATCTGAAAACTCTGGAATTTGGCAACAATATTCCTAGGAGATTTCTTTTTGGGATCTTTTTCAAGAGACGATGGGTAGATTCTTTCAATTTGCAATGTGCTCTCTGGCTCTAGAATAACAG
Organism: Phalanger gymnotis; assembly: GCA_028646595.1. NCBI lineage: Eukaryota > Metazoa > Chordata > Mammalia > Diprotodontia > Phalangeridae > Phalanger > Phalanger gymnotis. The sequence goes on from CM053626.1 coordinate 100,077,944, forward strand.
GGCAGTTTTCCCTGATAATTTCTTGCAAGATGATAGCTAGGGTCTTTTTTTTGATCATGGCTTACAGGTAGTCCAATAATTTTAAAATTCTCTCTCCTGAATCTATTTTCCATGTCAGTGGCTTTCCCAATGAGATAGTTCACATTGTCTTCCATTTTTTCATTCCTTTGGTTTTGTTTTGTAATATCTTGGGTTCTCATAAAGTCACTAGCTTCCACTTGCTTCAATCTCATTTTTAAGGTAGCATTTTCTTCAGTGGTCTTTTGGACCTCCTTTTTCATTTGGCTAATTCTGCCTTTCAAGGCATTGTTCTCCTCATTGGACTTTGGAGCTCTTTTGACATTTGGGTTAGTATATTCTTTAAGATTTTATTCTTCAGTATTTTTTGGGTCTCCTTTAGCAAGTCATTGACTTGTTTTTTATGATTTTCCCGCATCACTCTCATTTCTCCTCCCAATTTTTCCTCTACTTCTCTTACTTGCTCCATGGCCTGAGCCTAATTCATATTTTTCTTGGAGGCTTTTGATGTAGGCCCTTTGACTTTGTTGACTTCTTCTGGCTGTGTGTTTTGATCTTCGTTGTCACCAACAAAGGAACCTAGAGTTTGGGTTTGAATCTGAGTTAGATTCTGAGTTCTTTAACGCTGCCTGTTCAGGTTCCCAGCCAACTACTTGACCCTTGAGCTTTTTGTCAGGATATGACTGCTTGTAGAGTAGAGAGTACTTTGTACCAAGCTTTAGGGTCCAAGCACTGCAGTTTTCAGAAATACTTCTACTCCACCATCATCCCAGGCTCTGTAACAGCAGCACTCCTCCTCCCCCAAGAACTGCCCACAAGGACCACAATCCAGATCCAAGCAGGGCACAGCAAGAGAAACTGCTTCTGTGGCCACAAGGCACTCCTTGCACTCCTGCTTTGATCTGCTGCTAGATTCCTCCCACCGTGTGAGACAGGGACTTGGGAAGCAGCTGACACTGGAGCTCTGGAAGCAGCCTCAGGACCTTCCTGCTGCTGCCATCGCCACAGATGCACCACCTCCACCACACCCAGGGATGGGGCTGGACCATTCTAAACTCAATCCCGCAGTTTCCCACTAACCTGCTCTTTGGTGTTTGTGGGTTGAGAAGTCTGGTAACTGCCACAGCTCAAGGATTCATGGCCCTAAGGTCTATTCTGACTGACCAACTCCATGTGTGGTCTGTCCTGGTGTGGCCCACGCTAGGCTGTGCTCGGCTCCCAGGACCATTTGATTGATCTTTCCCAGAAACCATCTAGGCTCTCCTGGGCTAGAGACCTGTTTCCCTCCGGTATTTTGTGTGTCCTGAAGCTCTAGAATTTGTTCAGAGCCACTTTTTACAGATGTTTGGAGAGATTTGGGGGGAGATCTTAAGCAAGTCCCTGCTTTCCAGCCACTATCTTGGCTCTGCCCCCTGATACATGAAAATTTTAAAGAAATCATGATGAAAAATGTTAGATACCTCCAGAGAGAAATCATAAACTCTAAGTGCAGACTGAAGCATATTTTTTCATTTTCTTTGTCTTTATGCATATATATACATACATATATGTATATATATATATGTGTGTATATATATATATACACACATATATATAATCGGTATTGTTTGCTTTCTCAATGGGTAAAGGAATGACTGGAGGAAGTTTGGAACTAAAAAAATTAAAAAATGGAGTAACTGATGGTCAGTCCATGGGAGTGCTAGTAAAACTTTATACTGAAATTAAGCACCAGGGAATTAGGAGCTCTTCAGTTTTACCAAAGCCTGAGGTATCTTCTAAAACCCCATTTGGATAATTATGGGGAAGCTATAGAGAATCAAGCAGCAAGGCGTCACAGTTAATAGAATGCCAGGCTTGAAGTCCGTAAGACTCATCTTCCTGAGTTCAGATCTGGTCTTACTAGCTGAATGATTCTGAATGAATCACTTAACTCTGTTTGCCTCAGTTTCCTCATCTATAAAATGTCATGTTCCTCTTTGCAAAACCCATGAACCAGAGAAGAAACTAGCAAACCCCTCCAATATCTTTGCCAAGAAAACCCCAAATGGCTTCATGAAGAATCAGACATGACTGAAACAGCTCAATAAAACCAACAGCAATAACAACACAGAAGGTGGTCCATGTAACATCAAGATATTATAGACTCAGTGTCTGTGTGGGGACTTTCAGCAACTTCTAGGCACGCTGTTTTAGTTAGGTCCAAATAGAATTAAACGAACCATCTCATGTAGTTAACATCATAAAACAATGGGATCCCAAATATTGAAAGACATGTTTTCTCTTATGATAGAGTTGATATAAGTTGAATTACCTTGTTTTATCAGATCCCATTCAACAGCCCTGTCTTATATGACAGGAAGGCAGATGGTACCAGGCAACTTAACATGAACTACAAGGAACTAAATAAAGTCATTATGCCTACCTATCTCTATCTCATATGCCTGATCTCATCAATGTTGTACACCAGGTATCCCAAGCCCAGTGTGAATGATATGGGTCATAGTTGGCAATGTTGTTTTGTTTTTGTTTTGGATAGTAATTAGGTAATTTAAGGGATATAGGTGTCTTTGGCAATTATGGATAGGGAAGTACGGGGAGTATACCAGACATTAATGGAGCTGTCAGAGGCATGGATCTTGGAGAACTGGTGCCAAGCCAGGGGGAAAAAATCCTTGGGCCAGGCACCGCTCTGTCTGTTCTGATAAGAGAATGTATTCTGCAACAAGAAAACATTTTCTCACAGTACAGGGGCATACTGAGAAATTAGGAGGCTTCCAGAGATATGATCTTAGGGCTGGGGCCGAACACTCCATCATGAAGATGAAATGGACCAATTAGTATCCAAACTGACCCTTGCTCAGCCTTAACATACCAGTAATCCTTTGTGTCTGCCATACTTTGGCTGTACCTGCTGAGCTAGCCCACCACAGAACTGACTAGAACTGGCTGAAACTGATCCTGCTGTTGGCAGACCACACCCCTCCCCATGACCACCACCAACTTATGATAAACAAGAACATCCTGCTTTCTTGTGTTCTAGCAATTCCTAGGTAAGACTGCCTGTCTCTTCCCCTTATACCTTCCACTTTTGCTGAAACCCATTAAGTATATCAGATTTTGCCTGCAGAGCCTGGATCCTTCATACTTTGTATAGAGAATTCCTAGCATGTATGTCTTTGCTACTTTCCTTTGTAATAAATTAAATTGCTACTAGACCTGGTCACAATCTCATTTGGACTTGTGAACTCTGGTCAACTTGACATATAGATAAGGAGGTTCTATGAAGTCTCTGGTCTTTTAAAAAAATCTCTTCTGAATCCTATTTCTAAAGAGTATTAGCTAACCTCACCTATGTTCACATTTGCATTAAAGTCACTGGGCACTGAAGTACATAGTGATTTATTTTCTAGGAGTCATTGAAGTTTTCATAGGAATTCTTTACTGCATTCATCCTTCACAACAAGCATTATAAATAAAGTTTCTGGAGGGTGATCTTTTTACAAAGGCTTATAATAAGTATTGCAAAATCAAATGACAAAAATGTCCTATGAATTTTTTACCTTTTGCAAAATAAAAACAACTCCTTTATGTGTCTTTCTGCAGAGAACTAGTGAACTACCTTTTTGTATATATTTAATTTTTTCTGTTATTTCTAACTCTCAGAGTTTTTGGTATTGTAAAATTACACATTAGAAATGGATAGTCAGGAAATAACATTAAGCAAAATGCATAATGATCTATTTTACTATTGGTACCCTAAAGACACCCAGCTTTTCCATCTAATTTGCAGCTGAAACTTCATTTATGTGTTGTCTCCCTGTCTCAATGTGAGCGAGTCTTTATGATTGAAGATTGCGCCTGATATTATTTGTATCCCCAGTAGATAGTTCAAAGCTATGTACACAATAAAAACTTAATAAATGTTCATTCATTAATGTTTAACTCATATAAGAAATGTCATGATTAATAGTCTTTGGTTTTTCTAAGAAAATGTTCATTTGCCAGTAAATGGCAAAAAAAAAACCCCAAACAAACCCAAACTCTAAAACTAAAAAAAAAGCACAACAACAACAACACCCAAAGAAATAAACAAAAAACAATCACCAGAGCTCATTTTGGCAGCTACTAGGTTATTTTGCAGAACAAGAGAAGTGTGAAGTGTGGCTGTGATAAGGGCAAAAAAATAGAGGTTGCAGTAAGTGGAATACATGACAGCGCCAAATAAAATTTCAAGCTGAAACTTAAGCAGACATATTTTAACCTAATTTATAGGGGAGGGAAACATACTTAGGACAGGTTAGAAAGAAAGTAGACACTTGAACAAATGGCTTGGCTTTAAAAGCTACTTGAAGATCCAGGAAAGGAAAACTATACTGATAAAATACTATTCAATCAAATTAGCATGCCTTATATAATCACCCCATGAATTCTTCATATGACCATAGGAATAAGCATGTAGTAGAACCTCAGTTACGAATTTAATTCATTCCGAGATTCTGTTCATCATGCGATTTCTTCACACTGCAAAGCGAATTTTCCCACAGGAAATAATGTAAAGTTGGATGATCGATACCACATCCCAAAAATATTCATATAAAAATAATTATTTATAATTCAAGTAAGTTTTTATGTCACTAATGTACATGAAATACAACAGCAATGATTAATACACAATGAAAACCAAAAATAAACAAACTAACCTGCACTTTACCTTTGAGAAGAGATTTGACTGGTATGAGAGGAGAGGGAGGAGGAGGAGGAAGGGTTATTGCATGAAAAGAAAATCTCCTTTTATGAGAACATCAGAGATTTCAATGTTAGGAATGTTCCCTCTTATGCTATTTTCACTAAAAGTAAGACTAGCACTATTGCCTTCACTTATTTTTCATTTTTTAGAATCACTTTCATGTTTTCACTCACTGAGTTTTTTTTTTCTTTATGTTCACTTCTGACCAAGATTCTATCTAATGACACTTGTTTCTGACATTTTTTCAGAATGTCATGGAAATGGGATATTGTATCATTGTTAAAAATATTCATGACTCTCGTTGCTGTGACCTTATTTGAATGATGTTTTTCGACAACATTTTGCACTTTTTCCCACATCTGATGAACTTCCCTAATCTCATTCGATGTGAGGGATTCCTCCAATCTCTCAGCCTCCTTCTCAGACTAAATATCCTCTGCAACTTCTTGCTGTTGCTCCTCAGGCAATTCCATCCCTTCTTCCATTGTCAGCTCCTGGCTATGTTTCTCCACAAGCTCTTGAACGTCTTCAGCATCCACCTCCAGTCCCTTCTCGAAGGATCAATGCTCAATGAGGCCGATTAGGCAGTATACTGACCTGAGATATTCCTATGTTTGACATATGAAAGCAAAAAAATAACAAAAAAACTTTGCCCTACTTGAGCACCATCACTTCGTGAGCCATTCAAATCCAAATATAATGTTCATACTGTGAATTTTTGTTCATCCTGCAAGATAAATTTTGTGAAAAAATTTTCCTCATACAGCGAAGCATACATAAACCAGGTTACTCATAAATTGAGGTTCTACTGTACATTCGAAATAGGCAATTGAAAGTGTAAAACCTATGATCCACTCTCCCTAAATGAGTTGACAACCATGTATGACAGAAAGAACATCTATGAAGACATGCACAATAGTCCTTATGAAACCTGGACTATGGAAGTGAAGAATGGAACAATGGGTACAGCAGAAGTCATTGCCCTGTCAGCTGTTTCTACAGCTGACTCAACTTAGCCGCATATTATGTGTGTACAAAACCACAATATCTATACCCACCCACTTAGCAAAATAGCACCCTTTAAAAATATATAGAAGCACATAAGTTTAGAATAGTTGCACCCTCAAAGCCTAGTTATACCATCATAGTCATGTTTCACATAGATAAGCTTAGCTGGCAATAAGCCACCAGCTGAGGTCACTGTGTATGTATCACAGATAACTCTTTCAATTCTACCACTTACTCAGTTTTACCCTTCTAAAATTGTATGACTTTGTCCACTCATCTGCCAGCCTTAGATAGAGCAGACCAGCCACTTTGGTCCCTAAGGCTGACTTACTAGTGGGATAGGGAACTCCTCCTGACTCCGCCCAAGTTGAGAAATGATCTGGTCTTGCTGGTAGCCTTAATGGGGTGTTTCTGTGCCACTGCCATACAGTTTGTGGCTCTCTTTCCTCAGAAGCAAACTCCACCCAATGGGTGCAGTAACCCTGCTTTTCTGGTAGAAATTTTCTGTACTCCTGTAAGGGCAGACAGTTTTGAGTGGTCTTGCTCAACACCATACCTGGTCTTAGATATTTACATCTGCTATTACAATAAACATATACTGCATGTTGAGCAACACATTTGATTAGGCCCAAGTTTTTTGCAGCACTGACACATATTCCACAAAAGCCAATTATATATATATGTACATATATATGTATACATATACATATATATGTGTATATATATATATACACATACATATATATATATGTATGTATGTATAAAAGTACCAGCTACATGGTATTGTAGCAATCAATGAAACAAGCTTAAAATTTGAAACTCTAAACCCAAATATCAGCAAGACTCTATCCACTGTTGATAACCAACTAAAGAACTACAAAGTTGCAGCCCAAGTTATCTTAAAAATCATCTAGTCATACATAGAATGCAGTGACTTTAATGATCATCTGGTACAGCTTTCTCATTGTATTGAAAAATTCAGCAAGGCTGCATCTTGCCTAAAGTCAAATAGCAATATAGCGAGGTGGGTCTAGAGCTCACATCTCCTAAATTTCACTCCAAACAGAATTGCCTCTAAATTCTTTTTATTATATAAACCTTAGAAGGGGAATGAGAATGGTACAAGTATCTCTGAACTTATAAGATGTACCTTGTACTGCTGAATTTAGTGCATTCAGATGGAAAATCAATCATTCCCACTACTCATGGGGTATGAGTGTACAAAGATGAAAATAACAAAATATCTTTAACACATGATACCTTAAATGCCTCAGGGCTTCCCAACCCTCTAAACCAGAAGGGAGTGTTGGGATAGAAAGAAAAGGTACCCTGGCTACTTGCTTTTAGATACGTGGGAATGAGAGTAAGTTGTGAACCAATTTCAAAACACTATGCTCAAGAAACTTTTTATCATTGCACCTATCCTAGAAAAGACACCATTCAAGACCTTTCCCTATGATACAAGGAAAGTTCAGATAAAACATAAAGAGAAGACCCAGAATACCAGAATCTGATCTTATATGCAGCTATTAAAATTTCCCACATTCTCTTTCCAAAAGCTCCCAGCTCTTTCCCCTTGAAACCAATTCTTCATCAAATACTGGGAATACAGCCATTTGCACAGGGCTGTCACTCTTGGTGGTGTGGAGACTCTGGGCAGCTATAGCTAAGAGCCCTCCAGCTCATAAACCCGGATGCTAGGACTTTGTTAAACTCTAGTAACTATGTATTGGGATTTGAATCAGACAAGGTCTGTCTGTTGATGTTTGTAATTCGTTGGTATTTTGCTCTGAAGTTCAGGGTGCTGGCTTTTCCCCCTGAACTAAGTGAGTAATATTTTTATGCTGAATTAAAGTAAGCTTGTCAAGTCCTTAACATTGTTTTCCTTAGTAAAGCGGATCAAAAAGACCTGGGCTTTTGCAGCGTGCTGGTAGTATGCTTGTTGTTGGGTTTATGTTGGTCTTTCGCCCCCACAACAGCTGCTAGCCGGATTGTTGAAACAACTGCAAGTGGCCAGAAAGAAACAATTCAAATATCAGGGAACCACAAGCAGGATTACACAGGACTTAGAAGCTGCAACAACAAAAGACTGGAATTCATGGAACATGATATTCTGGAAAGCAAAGGAATTAGGCTTACAATCAAGAATCATCCACTTTGTGAAATTAAGCAAAATACTCTAAGGAAAAAATGGTCATTCAATGAAATAGAAGGATTTCAAGTTTTCATAAGGAGAAGACCAGAATTGAACAAAAAAATTTGATCTCCAATTATCAAGACCCAAGAGAATCATAAAAAGGTAAAAAGAGGAAAGAAAACATAAAAGATTCAATAGAGCTGAACTGTTTACATCTATACATGGGAACATGATACTTGTAATTGTTAGAAATTGTACTACTAATACTGCAGCTAGAAGTAGTATACATAAAGCATACATGTACAAGGAGAAGTTGAGGGAAGTATAATTAAGGGATGAGAAAGAGGAGTACGTTCTTTTTAGAAGGAAAGGAGAGGTAGAATGGGGTAAATTATTTCACATGAAGAAGTGAGATATAACTTTTTACAGTGGAGGGAAAGATGAGAGGGTGGGCAATGGGCATTGCTTGAACCCTACTCACATCAGTATTGGTGTGCAAGGAGGGGATACTGTACATAACAAGTGGAATATAGAAATCGATATTGGCCAACAGAAAGGTAGGAGGGAAGGAGATTAAATAAAGTGGTGGTGTGGGGGTAATGACAGATGAGATGGCAGATGGGGGAAGGTGGTATACAGAAGAAAATCACTGTCAAGGAAGGAAAGAGTGAAAGGAAAGAGAGGACAAAGAAGAGGAAGATTAGGATGAAGGGAAACACACATAACTGAATATGAAAGGATGAACACTCCAATAAAATGCAAGAGGATAAAAGAATGTATCAAAAACTAGAAACCTGCAATAAGTTGTTAACAAGAAACACACTTGAAGCAGAGACACATGCACACAGAATAAATGTGAGAGGTTGGAACAGAATCTGTTATGCTTCAGCTGAAGTAAATTAAAAGAAGGGTAGCAATCCTGATCTCAAATAAAGCAAAAGCACAAATAAGTCCAATTAAAAGAGATAAGGAAGGAAACTACATTTTGCTAAAAGGTACCACAGACAATATAGTAATATTAACACTAAAAATATATGTACCAAGTGGTATAGTCTACAAATTGGTAGAAATGTAAAGTGAGTTACAGGAAGAAATAGACAGCAAAGCCATACTAGTGGGGGATCTCAATTGTTTCAGAACTTAATATATCCAACCAAAATGTAGACAATAAAGAAACTAAGGAGGTGAATAGATTATTAGAAAAGTTAAATATGACAGACTTTTGGAGAAAACTGAATGGGAACAGAAAGGAATTTAACATTTTATCAGCAACAAATTGCACCTACACAAAATTGACAATGTATTAGGGCCTATAAACCTGAAAATCAAATATAGAAAGGTAGAAATAATAAATGTATTCTTTTTGGATCACAATGAAACAAAAATGACATTCAACCAAGGGCAGTGGAAATCTAGATTAAAAATCAGTTGGAAACTAATCTAATCCTAAAGAGTAAGTAGGTCAAAAAACAAAACATAGACATAAAAATGTAATTTAATTAAAGAGAATGTCAATGAGACAACATTCCAAAATTTATGGGATGCAGCCAAAACAGTACTTAGGAGAAATTTTATTTCTTTAAATTCTTATGTGAACAAAGACACAGTAATGAAATAGGCATGCATGTTAAAAAATAGAAAAAGAACAAATTAAAGATTCCCAATTAAAAAAAAATTAAGAAAACTGAAAGAAATTTAAAAAAAACACCCTATTGGGCTAACAAATAAAATTGGAAGCTAGTTTTATAAAAAAAAAATCAAAACAAAACATTGAGATATATAAACCATTGATTAATTTGAGTTAAAAAAAGAAATAAAACCAAATATCCAGTATCAAAAATGTAAAGGGTGATATCACCACCAACAAAGAAAAAATTAAAGCAATCATTAGGAGATATATCACTTAATTATATGCCAATAAACCTGACCAAAACTGATAAATATTTATGAAATTATAAGTTACCTAGATTAACAGATCAGGAAATAGAATGGCTAATTAACCACATCTGGGAAAAAGAAATTTAAAAAGCCATTAATGAACTCCCTAAGAAAAAATCCCCAGAGCCATATAGGTTCATGAGTGAATTCTACCAAACATGTTTTTAGAATTCTTTTATTTTAGTATAAATTTATTTTCAATTTTCAACATTCACTTCCACAAGATTTTGAATTCTAAATTTTGTCCCCATTTCTCCTCTCCCCCCTCCACCCCAGGACAGCATGCATTTTGATTACTCTTTCCTCCCATCTGCCCTCCCTTCTATTCTCCCCCTCCCCCTTTTCATATTCCCTTTCCTTATTTTGCTGTAGGGCAAGATAGATGTCTATACCCCATTGCCTGTACATCTTATTTCCCAGTTGCATGTAAAAATAATTTTTAACATTAATTTTTAAAGCCTTGAGTTCCATATTCTCTCCCTTCCTCCTGCCCCATCCACCCTCATTGAGAAAGCAAGCAATCCAATACAGGTTATACATGTGTAGTCATGTAAAACACTTCCATAACAGTTATGTTGTGAAAGACTAATTATATTACCCTCTATCTTGTCCTACACTCCATTTATTTTGTTCTCTCCTTTGACCTGTCCCTCCAAAAAGTTTTTCCTTCTGATTGCTCCTTCCCCCAATCTTCTATCTCTTCTATTATCTCCCCTCTCTTAACTCTTTCCCCCCTGCTTTCCTGTAGGGTAAGTTAGATTTCCCTACCTAATTAGTATGTATGGTGTTGCCTCCTTAAGCCAAATGAAATGAGAGTAAGGCTCCTTACTCCTTTTCACCTCCCCCTTCTTCGACTCCATTGTAAAAATGCTTTCTTTCCTCTTTATGTGAGATGGTTTACTATATTCAACCTCTCCCTTTCTCTTTCTCCCAGAATATTCCTCTCAACTCTCAATTTTATTTTCTAGATATCATTCCTTCATATTCAGCTCACCCTGTACCCTCTGTCTACACATCTACATGCATATATATGTACACACATATACACAAGTAAATATATACACATACACACACACACACATATATATATATATTTATACACATACATACATATGCATAAATATCTAAAACCATCAGCAAGCATGATCTGTAATTGGAATAAGGTAGAAGCCTTCCCAATAAAATCAGAGATAAAGCAAGGATGTTTATTATTACCACTATTATTTAATGTAGTACTAGAAATGTTAGCTATAGCATTTAGAAAATAAAAAGAAATCAACAGAATTAGAGTAAGCAATGAGGAAACAGAATATTGCCTTTGAAGATGATATGATGGTATACTTAGAGAATCAACTAAAAGAACTATTTGAAATAATAACAACTTTAGCAAAGTTGCAGACTTAGAAAGCCCAGTAGCAAAATATAGAAAGAAAAATTCCATTTAAGATAACTGTAAACAATATAAAATACTTGGGAGTCTACCCACCAATAGAAACCCAGAAATTACATGAACATGCTTACAAAATGCTTTTCACACAAATAAAGTCAGACCTAAACAATTGGAAATATATCGACTACTCATGGGTAGGCTGAGGCATATATAATGGCAATTATATATGGCTATATATATATATATATATATATCAATATAATGGCAGAGGCAATATAATAAAAAATGACAAATCTACCTGAGTTAATGTAATTATTCAGTGTCATAACAATCAAACTAATAAAAAAAATTTCAGATGAAGAGATAAAAGATATCTATAGACACATGAAAAAGTGTTCTAAATCACTTGTGACTAGAGAAATACAAATTAAAAGAACTGAGGTACCACCTTACATCTATCGAATTGGTTAATACGACAAAAAAGTAAAATGCTAAATGTTGGAGAGGATAAACTGGGACACTAATGTACAGTTGGTAGAGTTATGAACTAATTGAATCATTATGGAGGTTAATTTGGAACTCTCCCCAAAAGGCAACCTTTGATCCAGTAAGAGCAAGCACTTCTAGGTCTGTATCCCAATGTGACCATAAAATAGAGAAAGGGAACTAAATGTGCAAAAATATTTATAGTAGCCCTTCTTGTGGTGCCAAAATATTGGAAACTGAGGAGATGCCTATTAATTGGGGAATGGCTGAACAAGCTCTGGTATATAAATGTAATGGAATATTACTGTGCATGGTAGACAGGCACATTTCAAAGAAACCTGGAAAGATTTGTACAAGTCTGCAAATCGAAAAGAAAAGAACCAGGAAAACATTATGCACAGGATCAGCAACACTGTGGGATGATCAACTATGAATGACTGAGCTCTTCCCAGCAACACAACGACCCAAGAAAAGTACAAAGAACTCAGGAAGGAAAAGTGCTATCCACATTCACATAAAGAACTGATTATGGCACATGGAGAGGCAGAGCCAATATGGCAGAGTGAAAGCAGGAACTCACCTTAGCTCTCTCGACCCTTTCAAATGCCTCTGGAAAGTGAATCTGAGCAAATTCTAGAGTAGTGGAATCTACAAGGAAACAAAGTGAGGCAGATTTCCAGCCTAAGACAGCCTAGAGGGTTGCCAGGAAGGGTCTGTTGCACCACACTGGGAGAAGAGTCCAGTCTAGTGCACAGGCTGCACCAGTGCAAGCCTGACCATAGCAAGGCTGAAGCAGACCCCAGAGGACTGAATCACTGGCAACTGTGGTGATTTCAAGACTTCTCCATGTCAGAAATGAGTGAGAGAGAGGCTCAGGCCTGTGCACAGCCTGTGGTGGTGGCAGGAGCTGCTCCTGGGGCTATCATTCCATAGACTGAATGTTTGAAAGTCACCTATTTAAACTTCTGGCAGCTAAGGTGGAGGATTAAGCAGTAAGCTGCTCTTACCTTCCCTCATGTACTTTGAAAAGCCCAGAGAATATTATCCAAAGAAAATCCTGGAATTATGGAGCCAGCAGAAAGATGGGGTGCAGGAGTCTTTTACCTCAGGAGGCTAGGGGGATTAACAGGTAAGGTCCCTCTTGCTGTGGCTAAAAGGGACCAGTATAGGATGGATCCCAGCAAGCCAGCAGCAAGCACCTCAGCAAACCAGTGGGAAATCCTGAGCCCGAGGGTGGTAGAGCAGGTAAGCACCAACACCAGACATACAACAACAACCACCAGCAGCTCCAGCTAAACCAAGCAAACTACCAGACCACTACAACATCCAGCTGCCAACAACTGAGGCCCTCTCAGAGAAAACCAGTAACCACAACCCTAGCTCTCAGCAAAAGAAGTCTGGGAAAGTGGATCCTAGGCCCCAGAAGTAAAGATCAAATTTAAAACCCAGAAAAAAGACAAACAACATGAGCAAGAAGAATCAAAAAAAAAAAACAATAACCATAGAGAAATATGTTGGTGACGGAAGATCAAAACACAAGTCCAGGAGAGGATAACACGGTCAATATGTCCACAATGAAAACCTCAAAGGAGAATGTGAACTAGTCTCAAGCCCAAAAAGCCTTCTTGCAAGAGTTCAAGAAGGATTTTAAAAGTCAAATAAGAGAGGTAGAAGAAAAATTTAAAAATACAATTGACAAAATGGATAAAAAGTAAACTGAAGAAAACAACTCTTTAAAAAGTAGAATTGGCCGAATGTAAAAGGAGATAAAAAAAGCTAACTGAAGAAAAAAATCATTAAACATTAAAATTGGTCAAGTGAAATCTGAGGACTCTTTGAGAAATCAAGAATCAGTCAAACAAAATCAAAAGAATGAAAAAAAAAATACTGACCTGGAAAACAGTATCCAAATTCCTAGAGGAAGAGTTAAGTGAGTTACAGGAGGAAATTGACAGCAAAACTATACTAATGAGGGACCTTAACTTCCCTCTCTCTGAACTAGATTACTCTAACCATAAAATAAACAAAAAAAAAATTAAGGAGTTGAGTAGAATTTTAGAAAAGTTAGACATGATAGATCTCTGGAGAAAATAGATTGGGGATAGAAAGGAATATACATTTTTCTTGATGGTACATGACACCTACACAAAAATTGACCATGTACTAGGGCATAAAAGCCTTATAATCAAATGCAGCAAGGCAGAAATATTAAATGCATCCTCTTCAGATAATGATGCAATAAAAATTATATGTAATAAAAGGCCACAGAAAGATAAACCAAAAACTCAATTGGAAACTAAACAATCTAATCCTAAAGAATGAGTGGGTCAGAATATATTATGCTTCAGCTGAAGTAAAAAAAAAAAAAAAAGGCAGAGATAGAATCCTAGTCTCAGGCAAAGGAAAAGTAAACATAGATCTAATTAAAAGAGATAAGAAAGAAAACTATATCCTGCTGAAAGGCACCATAGACAATGAAGCAATACCATTGCATGACATATAGGCACAAAGTGGTATAGCATACAAATTCCTAAAGGAGAAGTTAAAGGAGTTACAGGAAGAAATAGACAGCAAAACTATACTAGTGGGGGATCTCCACCTCCTCCTCTCTGTACTTGATACAACTAATCTCAAAATAAACAAGAAAGAAGTTAAGGAGATGAGTAGAATTTTGGAAAAGGTAGATATGATAGACCTCTGGAGAAACTGAATGGGGATAAAAAGGATTATACCTTTTTCTCAGTAGTACATGGCACATATACAATAATTGACCCTGTACTAGGGGATAAAAAATGTCACAATCCGGTGCAGAAAGGCAGAAATATTCAATGCATCCTTTTCAGATCATAATGCTATAAAAATGATTTGGAATAAAGGACCACAGAAAGATAAACCAAAAACTCAATTGGAAACTAAATAATCTAATCCTAAAGAATGAGTGGGCCAAATAACAAATCAGAGAAACAATAACTTCATTCAAGAGAATGACAATAATGAGACAACATAACAAAACTTATGGGATGCAGCAAAAGCAGTTCTTAGGGGAAGTTTTATATCTCTAAATGCTTACATGAATAACATAGAGAAAAAGGAAATCAATGAATTGGGCATGCAACTGAAAAAGCTAGAAAAAGAACAAATTGAAAATCCCCAATTAAATATCAAATTAGAAATACTGAAAATCAAAAGACAGGTTAATAAAATTAAAACCAAGAAAACTATTGAATTAATAAATAAAACAAAGAGCTGGTTTTATGAAAAGGAATAGTTTACCTGTCAGATTTTCAGAGAAGGGAAGAATTTATGACCCAACAAGAGATAGAGAATATTATGAAATGCAAAATGGATAATTGAAAAGCTTCTGTGCAAACAAAGCCAATGGAATCAATATTAGGAAGGAAACAGAAAACTGGGAAAGAATTTTTAAAACCCGTGCCTCTGATAAAGGCCTCATTTCTAAAATATATAGAGAACTGTGTCAAATTTATAAGCATACAAGTCATTCCCCTATTGATAAATGGTCAAAGAATATGAACAGGAAGTTTTTAGAGGAAGAAATTAAAGATATCTATATGCTCTAAATCAGTACTTATTAGAGAAATACAAATCAAAACAACTCTGAGGTAGCAAATCATACCTGTCAGATTGCCCAACATGACAAAACAGGAAAAACTATACATGCTGGAGCAGATGTGGGAAAATTAGAACACTAATACGTTGTTTGCGGTGTTCTGAACCAATCCAACCATTTTGGAGAACAATTTGGAACTATGCTCAAAGGGCTGTAAAAATGTCTATCCCTTTTGACCTAGCAATACCACTTCTAAGTCTGTATCCCAAAGTGATCATACAAATGGGAGAAGGACCTACATGTATGAAAATATTTATAACAGCTCTTTCTGAAGTGGCAAAAAATTGGAAATTGAGGGGATCCCCATCAACTGAGGACTGACTGAACAAGCTGCGTTATATGAATGTAATGGAATACCACTATGTAATAAGAAATGATGAGCAGGCAGACTTCAGCAAAACAGAAAGACTTAATATGAATGGATGCTGAGTGATGGGAGAACTAGTAGAGCATTGTACTCAGTTATAGCCACATTGAGCAATGACTAACTTTGATAAATTTGGCTCTTCTCAGCAATGCAAGACAAGATGAAAAGGCTCATGATGGAAAAAGCTATCTACATCCAGAGAAAGAATTACAGAGTCTGAATGCAGATTGAAGCACACTATTTGCACTCTCTTTTTTGTTTTGTTTTGTTTTGTTTTGTTTCATCTCTCTCATAGTTAATTCCAGTGGTGATAATTCTTTACAATATGACTAATGTGAAAAAGTTTGATCTGAATGTATATGTAATGCCTATATTAGGTTGCATAATGTCTTGGGTGGGGGGGAGGGGAGAGAGGGAGAAAATTTAAAACTCAAAATATTGTGGAACTGAATGTTGTAAACTAAAAATAAATATTTTTTTTAAGAAAGAATTGATAAACTCTGAATGTGAATCAAAACTCACTCTTTCACTTACTTTTTTCTTTTATTTTTTTTCCTTTTTCACCCATTTCTTCTTCCACAACTGTGACTAATATAGAAATAAATTCTTCATGATAACACATGTATAACCTATATCAAATTCTCTATCATTTTAGGAAAAGGGGAAGGGAGGGAAGGAGTGAGAAAAATGTGAAACTTAAAATCTTGTAAAAATGAATGCTAAAAATTGTCTTGACATGTAATTGGGAAAAAACAAAATACTATTAAAAACAAACAAGCAATCAGAGACCCTCTACAGGGAAAGGAAACAGAAGAGAAAGCTATCACGTTTGCAGTTTCATTTTGACTGCCCCATTCTTTTCAGGTATGCTGGATAACAAGTTTTTAAGTTGACTTAGTAATTTAAAACCTAGTAGATGTCTGATTTTAACAGAAGGTCCAAACTGTTTTTACTGCCTTTTTCCTTTTTCTGCTTGTAGGAAAAGTGGATATGGGACACAAGCAAACTGAATCATGCATTTTCCACAACTCCCAGGTTTGGAACCCCTTCTCTATTACTGAGGAATTTTTCAGGTCTATGAAGTGCTAAAGATGTGGCAATGAATAGTAGTTATTTCACACTTTCAAATTTTTTTACAACATGTTTTATTGTGTTTATTGGTTGCATGCAAAGAATAAAATGGTGTATGTAATATCCAAATATATTTGTCCATTCCTAATCAAAAGTCAGCTACATCCAGTTCACATGACTAGAGCATAGTCAAATATAGTAGGTTTGAAGTCAAGGTATGGTTTGCTAGTTTTAGGAATTTAAAAGCTTTTCCCTATTGGATGAATCAGCAGTAGAGGAGACAGTAGAGTACAATGGAAAAAGGACTGGGTTTCAAGGGAGAAGATCTGGATACAAATTCTCTATCTACTACCTATTACTTGTGTGACTTTAGGCAAATCACATTTAACTTTTCTGAGGTTCCATTTCCTCACTGCCAAATTGAAATCTGTCTATAAAACTTTTTGGTTATACAGTGGTCTATTCAGAGACTGATTAAGGAATACAAAAAGATAATAAAAATAACAGCTTTGTTTTCAGGTAACTAATAAGAAAGGTATTGCAACAAGATTTGCCTAAACTAAAGGTTAACAGAATGCTGTCACCTCCCAATCTTAGAGGCTTTTTGCATGTAAAGTGAGACAAATGAAGGTTAATGCTAATGCTTGACTTGTCTTGATATCTCTGCATAAAGAGCTATGTTTTTCTTTTGTGTGTACATAAATTTTCTCTTGTTGTTATCTTTCAACTCCCATTAATGAGGTTCTAAATTTAGCCTCCTTTGTACTCTGCCTAGCCTAGTAACCTTTTGTAGATGCAATCTATTTTTTTTATTTTGATGATAATAGCTAGGATAAAAGTATAATTCAATTTCATTTAACAATTATTTAGTACATGTACTAGATGCTCAGAGAGAAATAAACTTTGCTTACTGCAACAGTCCCTAATACTCATATAATATATGAACTAGTTGGGGGAATAAGATCCAAACACAAGTGATGACAGTATACAACCTACTAGATCCTAAATACATTAGAAAGGTAAAAAGCATTGTGTAGTTCTGAAGAATCTAAAAGTAATCACAATCAAAAATTTGACAATATTGAGGATGAGGGCAGGCTTAATGGAACAACTGTCATTTGAGTTGATTCATTAAGTAAGTAAAGATTCAATAAACAGTCATACTGAGTAGGAAGTAGAGTAAAAAGGAAGGCATTATAGACGTTAGAGACCTTAAGTTAAAGAATAGAATAAGAAAACACACAGTGCTTTCTTTCGATTGTGTTAGTATTCCAGTTTAGCCAGAATGCAGAGTTCTTGAAAGAGAATATGTTCATAATGTTGAAGGGATATAGTGATTTTAGATTATTAAAAGCTAAGCAAAGGAATTTGAACTTTAATTTGTAGGTAATGGAATGAAAAAAAGAAAGGGCTCAAAAATAAAATTTTTATTCTCTTAAAGAAATTTTACATAGAATGAACAAATAAAATTAAGTTTATTTTGTGTGTGAGTATGTGGGGACAGTTTTAATTCACAAGATCTCTCTCCCAGGTTCATTTCACTACTGAATATTGATGCAAAAATTTTAAATAAAATACTAGTAAAATACAGCAAAATATCTATAAGGATTATACACAATGACCAGTTGGGATTTATACCAGAAATGCAGGGTTGGCTCAATATTAGGAAAACTATCAATATAATTGACTATGCCAATAACAAAACTAACAGAGATCATTATCTCAATAGATGCAAAAAAAGTTTTTGACAAAATACAATACCCATTCCTATAAAAACATGAAGGAGTATAAGAATAAATGGAACTTTCCTTAAAATGATAAGTAGTATCTATCTAAAATCTTCAGCAAGTTTTATCTGTAATGAGGATAAGCTAGAAACTTTTCCAATAAGATGGGCAAAGAGAGAATACCCATTATCACCATTATTATTCAATATTGTAATAGAAATGCTAGCTATAATAATAATAGAAGAAAAATAAATTGAAGGAATTAGAATGGGGAACAAGGAAATAAAACTATCTCTTTTTGCAGATGATGCAGTGGTATACTTGGAAAATCTTGGAGATTTAACTGAAAAATTAGTTGAAACAACTTTAACAGGATAGCAGAATATAAAACAAACCCACATAAAGCATAAATATTTCTATGTATTACCAACAAAGCCCCACAAAAAGAGATAGTAAGAGAGATTTCATTTTAAATAACTTTAGACAATATAAAATATCTGGGAGTATATACACGCCAAGACAAACCCCAAATTTATGTGAATGTAATTATAAAATGATTTTTATACAAATAAAGTCATATTTAAACAATTGGGGAAATATTAATTGTTCAAAAGTAGGCTGAAGCAAAATGATAAAAATGGCAGTTCAACCTAACCTAATTTATTCAGTGCCATCCCAATTAAGCCACCAAAATTATTTTTATTGAACTAGAAAAAAATAATTTAAAAATTCATTTGAAAGAACAAAATGTCAAGAATATCAAAAGAATTAATAAAAAATGTAAAGGAAGGATATCTTGAAGTATTAGATCTTAAAGTATATTAGAAAGTATTAATTGTCAAAACTATCTGATACTGTCTAAGAAATAGAATGGTGGATCAATGGAACAGACTAGGTATATGACACATAGTGGTAAATGAATATAGTAACTTCAAGCTTCATAAAAGCAAAGATCTAAGCTTTTGGAATAAGAACTTGCTATTTTGTAAAAATTGCTGGGAAAACTGGAAAGCAATCTGGCAGAAACTAGGTATAGACTAACATCTTACAGAGTTTACCAAGATGAGGTCAATATGGATATATGACCTAGATAGAAAGGGAAATGTTTTTTTTTTTTTTAAAGAGGTAGAGGTAGCTAGGTGCCACAGTGGACAGACAGCACATTGACCATAGTCAGGAAGACGTGAGTTCAAATCTGGCCTCACACGCTTGACACTTTCTGGCTGTGTGAGCCTTGGCAAGGTACTTGACCCCGAATGCCTTGCCAAAAAAAAAGGCCCATGGGACATATTACCTATCAGATTTATGGATAAGAGAATTTATAAGTAAACAAGTGATAGTATTGTGGGATGGAAAATGGATAATCTCAATTACATTAAAAAGTTGTTACATTTTTAATAAATAAAGCCAACATAGCCAAGATTAGAAGGAAAGCTATAAGGTTTGAGCTTGTTTTCAGCAAATGATTTAGTTTTAGAAAAAAAGAAAATCTAGGCGGTTGTATTAAATTGTACTAAGTCTTGTTACTGACAGATTTTGGTTAAATTACCTAAGAGTATCTACAGAGTGACTTTGAATCAGTGAAGCAAATCTACTAGAAAGAGACTATTTCAGAGCTGCCCATAAAATGTGGCCTATTCCGGAATGTCCAAGGAAAGATATTTCCAGGGACCAGACAACTAAATGGGACATCTGGGACTCTAGATGAAATGTGCTGATTAACTTAACATTAGGAGTGGGTTACCAAGTTATAAGGAAAGTTTACATTATTTGATATTGATAATCATTATTATATTTCTCTGGTCTTTTGTTTCCTGGAATTTATGTTTATTGAGTTTTCTTAGTGACCTTTCTGATATGCAAGTCTCCTCTCTAAAATTAGTGCATGGTGTGTCCTCTAAATGGTTTGATCTGTAATGTGCCTTAATTTATATATACAGTAGAGCTGCTTAACAAGGTTTATCTCCTTGGAGGATACTTGAGATTATGCCTCTGTATCTAAGTTTATTTGACTTTAAGACACTGATGGAAATGTTCATAGACACAGTACACTTATTTCCTTTGTGAGTTTAAGTCCCACAGTTTATAGCCCCTAATGCTTGCTCAAATCAATTTGGCACAAGCAGCAGAGATTAGGATGATGCAATTGAAAATAAAGGAGCAATATAAAACTCCATGTGGTGCCTAACCATCTATATTTTGTTGTTCAGTTGTTTGCATACATACGGTTAGCACCAAAAGAAGGAATCACTGGAAGTTATGTAATTCAGTGACCCATTATTCTCAGTCCAGCTTGTAAATAAGTATTGGGGGAGGGGTCAGTCTGCAGCCTTTGTATTACCTGCTATGTATCATGTAGCTCTTACGTGCTAACCCTCATAAACCATCAATCAGAAAGGTGCTATGGTACAAGGTAACAGCCTATCCCCTTTCCTGATGCATATTTAACTTTGAAAGTTATCAATAAAAGCTGGCTTCCCCTTGAATCCCTTGATGATTTCTAGTGATCAACCCATCAGTGTGTTATTAACATGACATATTTTTAATACTACTTTCAATTATTTTTCTTGAGTTTTGTCTTGTTATTCAGGATGAAGGCCCGAAAAAAAAGTTTTTCCTTTTAACAGTATCAGTATTCCTGCAAAGGAAAATGAAATCCATCTGCAGAGAAAGAACTAATATAAGAAATTATATATCTCATAGTTTTACAAATATACTGATATCAAATGTTGACCTTCGCTAATGTGAGGTAGAGAAGGAGAAAGACAAGTTGGAAATCAAAATGTAATATTATTTTTAAATGAATATATTTATTAATTTTAAACGAATATAATCCTTCAGGAAAAAAATGGATAGTTCATAAAATGGAGGACTTTAAAGCATTCCTGATGAAAATACCAGAGCTGAATAGAAAATCTGACTTTCAAATATAAGAGACAAGAGAAGCATAAAAAAGGTAAGAAAG
>CM053626.1:100099528-100160957 GCA_028646595.1 Phalanger gymnotis
CCCAGCAAGTCAGTGGTAAACCCCACATCAGCAAACCTGGGGGACATCCTGAGCCCCAGGGTGGTGGAGTAGGCAAATGCTAACACCAAGAACCCCAAGTGCCTTGACACAGACAGGGTGACCAGTATACACCAGCTCTGAAAACCACCACACCCAACAGTTGCCAGGCATTATCCAGCAAGCAAACCTGCCGGTGCTTCAGCAAAACTCCAGAAAGTACAACCCCAGGAGGCCCAGATCCAGGCTGGCAGACATCCTCTAGAAACCAATCCTCCTAATGCCTTAAAGAAGCCCAGGTGATCAGGCATCCTCCAGGGGCCAGACTTCCCATCCCCACTCCAATAGCTCAAGTGTTGCTGACCCTAGCTAAGCACCAGATAAGCTGCCAGATGCCTACGGCCTCCAGCTGCCAGCACCTGAGGTCCCAGCACAAAAAGGCAGTGACCCAGTTCTGGGCTCCCAGCACAATAAGCTTGGGTAGGTGTCCCTTGTGCTCCAGCAGGAAAGCACAAATTCAAAAGCCAAGAAATAAACAAACAACATGAGCAAGAAGCAGAAACAGACAATGACCATAGCTTCTTATTATGGGGATAGGGATAATCAAGGCACAAATTCAGATGAAGACAACATTGTCAATAGACCGACAACTGAAACCTCAAAGGGGACTATGAACTCATGTCAAGCCCAAAAAGCCTTCTTGGAAATACTCAAGAAAGACTTTAAAAATCAAATAAAAGAGGTACAAGAAAAATGGGTAAAGAAATGAGAAGTATGCAAGAGAAGGTCAATAGGTTGGAAAAGAAAGGACAAAAATTGTCTGTAGAAAACAAATCCTTAAAAAATGCAAGTGGCCAAATGAAAAAACAGAACATTGAATTAAAACACCAATGAAGATGAAATCAAAACAATAATTAAGAGTTATTTTGCTCAATTCTATGCCAATAAATTTGACAATCTCAGTGAAATAAAGCAATATTTACAAAAACATGAATTGTCAAGATTAACAGAAGAAAAAATAAAATAACCTCATTTCAGAAGAAGAAATTGAACAAGCCATCAGTGAACTCCCTAAGAAAAAATCTCCAGGGCCAGATGGATTGACAAGTGAATTTTATCAACCATTTTAAGAATAATTAATTCTAATACTATATCAACTATTTGAGAAAATAGTCAGAGTCCTATCAAATTCTTTTTATGGTTTAAATATGGTGCTGATACCTGCACCTGGAAGAGTCAAACGAGACAAAGAAAACTATAGACCAATTTCCCTATAAAATATAGATGATAAAAATTGTAAATAGCAAAGAAATTACAGCAACTTATCTGGAGGGCATTACACTATGACCAAGTAGGGTTTATATGAGGAATGCAGGGCTGCTTCAATATTAGGAAAACTATTAGCATAATTGACCATGTCAACAACAAATCTAACAGAAATCATATGTTTATCTTAATAGATGCAGGAAAAGCTTTTGACAAAATAGAACACCCATTCCTCTTAAAAACACTAGAGAGCACAGTAATCAATGGAGTCTTCCTTAAAATGATAGGCAGTATCTATCTAAAACCATCAGCAAGCAGTATATTGATGAAGATGAGCTAGAAGCATTTCTAATAAGATCAGGGTACCACAAGGATGTCCATTATCACCACTGTTATTCAATATTATACTAGAAATGTTAGCTTTAGCAATAAGATAAAAGAAGTTGAAGAAATTAGAATAAAGAAGAAACAAAGCTATCACTCTTTGCAGATGATATGATGGTGCACTTAGAGAATCCTAGAGAATAAAGTAAAAAATTACTTGAAACAATAAACAAATTAAACAATGTTGCAGGATATAAAATAAACCCACGTAAATCATTGGCATTTCTATATATTACTAACAAAACTCAAGAGCAAGAGATTAAAAAGAGAAAATCCATTTAAAGTTATTGCAGACATTATAAAACATTTGGGAGTCTACCTGTCAAAAATGAGGAACTATATGAACACAATTATAAAACATTTTTTAAACAAATAAAGGCAGATGTAAATAACTGGAAAAACATCAGTTGTTCTTGAGTATGCAGACCTAATATAATAAAAATCACCACTCCACCTAAATTATTTTTTTTATTCAGTGCCATATCAATTAAACCACAAAAATTGATTTATTGAGCTAGAGAAATAATAACAAAATTCATCTGAAAGAACACAATGTTCAGAATATCAAGGGAACTAATGAAAGGAAATGCTAGGAATATGACCTTGCCATACCAAATCTTATATTGTATTATAAAGTAGCAATCATCAAAACTACTTGGTACCAGCTAAGAAATAGAGTTAGGAGCACAAGACACAATAGTCAATGATGACAGTGACCTACTCTGATAAATCCAAAGACTCCAGCTTCTGCAATAAGAACTCACTATTCAACAAAAACTTTTGGGAAAACTGGAAAATAGTATGGCAGAAACTAGGCATAGACCAATATCTTACACCATATACCAAAATAAAGTCAAAATGGGTATATGATTTATATTTAAAGGCTGATACTATAAGCAAACTAGCAGAGAAAAGAATAGTTTACCTGTCAGATTTTGGGAGAAGGGAAGAATTTATGACCAAACAAGAGATAGAGAACATTTTGAAATGCAAAATGGATGACTGTGATTATATTAAATTGAAAAGTTTTTGTGCAAACAAAGCCAATGCAACCAAGGTTAGAAGGGAAGCAGAAAGTTGGGAAACAATTTTTACAGCCTGTGAATCTGATAAATACACATTTCTAAACTATATAGAGAACTGAGTTGAATATATAAGAATATAAGTCATTCCCCAATTAATAAATGGTCAAAGGATATGAACAGAGGAAGAAATTAAAGCTATCTATAGTCATATGACAAAATGCTTTAAATCACTATTGATTAGTGAAATGTAAATCAGAACAACTCTGAGGAACCATGTCACATCTGTCAGATTGTATAACATGATAAAACAGGAAAATAAGAAATGCTGCAGAAGATGTGGGGAAATTGGAATACTAGCGCATTGTTGGTGGAGTTGTGAACTGATCCAACCATTTTGGAGAGCAATTTGGAACTATGCCCAAAGGGCTGTAAAAATGTCCATCCCCTTTGACCCAACAATATCACTTCAAGGACTGTATCCCAAAGTGATCAGACAAATGAGAGAAGGACCTACATGTACAAAAATATTTATAGCAGCTCCTTTTGTGATGGCAAAGAATTGGAATTGGGAAATGGCTGAACAAGTTGTGATATATGAATGTAATGGAATACTATTGTGCTCTAAGAAATGGTGGGTTGGGAGATTTCAGAAAAACCCGGAAATACTTATATGAACTGAAGCTGAGTAAAATGAGCAGAACCAGGAGAAAACTATACACAGTAACAGCCACGTTGTGCAATTACTGACTGTGACAGACTACACTCTTCTCAGCAATGGGTGACATCTGGCTTAAGCAATCAGCCATTGGTAGGTGGAGGATACTCAGCCTGCAGGACACAAATCTAGCAAACAAATTTACCAAAAAGAAAAAAAGGAGACAATAGCCAGAACCAGGGTAGATATAGGATCAGCCATGCTTTTGGAGTCCATGTAATTATCTTCTCCTCAATAAACAACAGTTACAGTATTATGTGCCCTGTGTGCTCTAATTTATGTCGCTGTTGGCACATAGTCTGGCTTCCATTTTACCCATACTTTAGCTACCAGTTTTATTCTATCAGTAGACCCAAACCCTTCAGTTCCTCTGATAGTCATTTTTGAAGGAGGGTCAGTTCTCACAAGGGGTTTTGTTTCACAAAGAATAATAATCACTAGAACTATTCTATCATATTTAGAAAACTATATGGGTTCTTCAGCTAAATTTTGGAATGTCACAATAATTTCTCCTTGATAATTAGAATCTATTACTCCAGCCAATACATATATTCCTCAAGCTGCTAATCCTGATTCAGTTAATATCTATCAAAAAATGATTCTTAGGGATTCTCATACATATTCCAGTAGGGATTTTTCTTATTTCTTTTCTATCCAACCAATAGTCCTCTAAACAATGTAAATCATATCCTGCTCAACCAGATGTTCCTGGGACATGTTATCTCACAGTCCAATACTCAGTATTTGGGATCTTATGTGTTTGCTGTTTTTTAACTTTTAGCTTTGAGGTCATCATTCTGGCTGGAGGCGTACTTTCTCCTAATGGTCTATTATTGAAATTATGGAAAGCAGTAAACAAATTATCCTTCCAAGTTGATATGAATTATTAGAACTTAACTTCCTTAACTGTTCTTTCAATAATACATTCATTCTTTCAATTAACCCAGATGCTTGTGGATAATATGGGATATGATATATCCATTCTATATTGTTTAATGTACAATATTTCTTTATTTTGTTATCTTTGAAATGTGACCCATTGCCACTTTGAATCTGCATTGGGGTTCCATAATATATACTTATGTGTTGCATTCTTATAAGGACAAGCCACTAGTAGACCTGAATTTGCCAACACAAATACATATAAATTTGCATACTTTATCTTGGGGTAGGGCACCAATATAATCTATCTGCCAAATTTGGGCTGGAACTTTTTCCCTTGCTATCTTTCCAGGTACTACCTGAGCAACAGTTTGTTCTTTTTCCAGTTGACATATAAAACGTTTCTCTGCTACTTTTTTCAACAACAAATGAGATATACTAATACCTCGGATCTTCTGTTTACCAGCATGCATCCTGGATCCCTAAATGGCTGGCTGTATGATGGACGCTTTATGGTAGTACCATATGATTAGTTACTATCAGATTAGGGATAATCTGTAGCAATCTTTGCTAGTCAATCAGCATGTGCATCGTACTCACGTTCTGGCTTAGTGAGGGGCATGTGAGCACCTACATGAAAAACTGACAAATTAGTAACCAAAGACATGTCCCATATATCTTCCCACAGTTCTTTGCCCCAGACTTGTTTGCCATGATTTTCTCAATTTTGATTGGTGCACATGGGCATCCATGCAGCTAACCCATTAGCTACAGCCCATGAATCAGTAAATACATGACACTGTTCTTATTTTGGTTTGATAGCTTGATGTATTGTCATCAGTTCAGCATATTGACTACCTCTACCTATCCCAGTACTTTCCAAAGTTTACCTAGTACATGGGTTATAGGCTACTGCTTTCCAATGCCTTTTGTGCCCGAAATATTTTCCTGTCCCATCAGTAAATCATTCATGTTTCTTTTATTCTTCAGTTAATCCATTATATCCCTCATTCCATTTTACCAAGGACTATACAAACTGTTGCTTTGATTCAGGGGGCTTATCATTTCCCTCAGTGTCTATGTTTGCTATAGATTCATATAGAGTAGAAATTGCACTTTTGCTTGTTTTAGATCTATTTTGAACATAGCATTTCCATTTAATTATGCTAGCCCCTTGCACATGTCCAATTCTGTGAGAAGCTGGGATACTCATTACCCAGGTGATAATTGGGATTCCAGGCCTTAATATCACTTAATGGCTCAGAGTCAGTTGTTCAGTCTCTACCAAAGCCCAATATGCAGCTAACAATTGTTTTTCAAAAGGGATATATTGAACTCCAGATGAAGGAAGTTTCCTAAACCAAAATCCCAAGGATATATTTTGGCTTTGTTGTTTTTATCATAAACTCCAGTTTGCATATCCATCCTATACAGTCACTTGTAATTCCAATGGACCACTTTGCGTAGGCCACAAATTTAGGGCAAACTACACGGCAGCCTTAGCTTCTTCAAAAGCTTTACTCTGCTCAGCCTCCAAACAACTTCATATTTTTTCCTAGTAACTTTATATAAAGGTTTCAAATTCTGTCCTAAATTTGGAATGTGATGCCTGCAATCTCCAAATAATCCTATAAACTTTTAGGCCTCTTTCTTATTGGTAGGGATAGGAAAATCCTGAATCTTTTGTTGGGCTTGTGGGAGAATCTCTTACTGCCTCTTATTTCATTGTTTACCCCAAAATTTTCCAGTTTGAGCTGGCCCTTGAATCTTTACAGGGTTAATTTCCCACCCTTTGCTTTTCACATGCTCAATTAAAAGCATCAAACTCTTCTCCACTCCTTTTACAGTTTCTCCCTGTATCATATCATATATGTAGTGGGTAAGCTGTATACCAGGTAACTTTAATTCATCCAAATGTTCATCCACAATCCTATGACAAATTGTGGGGATATGTAGATATCCCTGTGTCAAGCAGGTAGATGTAAATTGTCATCCCTGACATGTGAAAGCAAACTGGTACCATTGTTTACAATCTATTGGGATTGTAAAGAAAGCATTGGCTAAATCAATATGTATATACCAAGTCTCATCATTTTTCTGGATCCTTTCTTTTAAGGTAACAGTATCTGGAACAGCAGCACATAAGGGAGGAGTCATCTTATTCAATTGTCTATAATCCACTGTCATTCTTCACTTCCCATATGACTTTTGTACTGGTCAGACAGGATTATTCCATCAAGTGGTTGTAGAGACTAACACTCATGCCTCACCATATTCCTTTATAGTCTTAGCAATTTCATTTTGCCCACCTGGCACATGATACTGCTTTAAAGTAATTACTTCAGAAGGTTCAGGTAAAATCATTCGGTCGATTTTTATTTCTCCCACTAAAACTGTATTAATTCCTATCTTCCTTACTGCAAATTGGTAGCTCCCCTCAAGTAAATTTAGTCATACCTTTCAATATATGTATTCCAAAGATGTATTCAGGAATGGATACAATTGCCATAGGATATTCTTTCTTGGGTAATTGTCCAGTTTTCATCATTAGTTTGACTTGTGTGGCTGATATTTCAGTCTCTCACAGTCCCATGATGGTAATAGGAGTTCCATGTTTAAACTTATCAGGGTTCTCATATATAAGGGATGCCTCTGCCCCAGTATCTATTAATGCCCCAATTACAGCAGTTGATCCATTTTTCCAATATATAATCAGATTAATATGGAGTCTGTAATCCTGTCTGTGTATTACTTTAATCTGAGCTGGGGCTTGGCCTATTTCCTGGTTTCTGTGAAGATGTGACACACTTGGATACAAGGGTTCAGGAGGATCTCAGACAGTTATTACTTCCCTATTCCGTGTACTATTATGCCCCTTATCTTGGTACATTGTGTATAGCTCATTAGTTGGAATACCATCTAAACTTCCAAAATCTACTCCTGCTCTCAATAGAGCAGTAAAAAATTCTTTCCTTGTCAGTCTAATCTGACTTTGAATCCCCTAGCTATTCACTCTTCTCTCTTGCATAAATTGATCTAAGTTGCTTAACTGTGAAATCTTATCTAGCACCTTTGAAAGAGGGTGCCCTATGTATCCCCAATTAGTAGAGTCAGAACTAGGTGCTTATAAGCAGGAGAAATCATCTTCACTGTCGTATTTCTATGAGAGACTCCCAAGGTGGTGTCATAGTACACATCTGCATTTTCCATCATAGTAGCAGTCTTCATTACCTCCTCCTTTAACATTCTCATATGGTCCCTAAGTGAATACCAGGGTCTATTTGCACTGCGCCACATAAAGATACACCCTGTTGCATCCTTTTGCTGGTAAAGCTAACAGAATAATCATCTTGTTACCTCCTTGCCGATGATAATCCCTAAAAACTTGCTGTCCAAAAGGATTCTGATGAATATCTATGAATTTCAAGCATTCCAAGCTATCTACACCTACTCCATTGGCCCCTTCATCACTGATTCTCACTGTCTAAGATATTTACAATTCTCCCACTCTCTAGGTAAACTCAAAATATCTGTGATCTCTTGCTGAGTGAAATCTTCAAGCATCTCTCAGAACACTGAATGACTTCCCTGATTCTCTTGTTTCCTTTGTAGTATGGGATGTGTGTCTGCCTGAGAAGTCCCGTGTAACATTATTTCATTTTCTGCCCACACTCTCTCCTGGCAGCGAGTGGCAGGACAACTAGGCTCACCCCGCGCAAAACTCGAATGCACTTTCAATCTTTTTGCTCTTCACTTTTTCTTAATTAAATCAAAAGCAAAATCCTCATTCAAATCATCAGATTCATGAACAATAACCTATTTTTCTGCCACCTAAGATCCCCCATTTTGCTGTGGCACAGAAAGGTTCTCCTGCAACCTAGTCAATTTTCTTTCCATCTGAGTTTTCTCCTGTAACAGTGTGTTTCTGCTTTTACATATAATACGGTAACTTGTTAGTGAAATTGAACCTCTTCTAGACAGTCCTTGTGGTTCTTTCCCTGCTCTAATTTGAATTTCTTGCAAACATCTTTCCAGATTTCTAGATTCTGCCTTCTGTAGCCTAAGTTCCCAGTTTTCACAATTTCTTGTGCCTTTAGCCCATTCCCTTGCTAGAGAGGAATAAGGTAAATCTTCCCATCCTAGGACATCCATTTCTTCCTCTAAAGCTGTTCTGCCTCCAAATGGAGATTTTATACCTTGCAATCCTGTTTGTGACACCAGATGTATCACCAAGGCAATATTCACAATGGTTGCTATTGCTATGAGTGTGTTGGCATGGTTCTGAATCACAAAATATAAAGGATGCTCCATATAGAAGACAGAAGCAAAACATTTATTCAGACACCAGAAAACCAAATCCCAGAACCAGTAAGTTCAGTCCATCCAAGCAAAAAAAGAGCTTAAA
This sequence comes from Phalanger gymnotis, assembly GCA_028646595.1. Lineage (NCBI taxonomy): Eukaryota > Metazoa > Chordata > Mammalia > Diprotodontia > Phalangeridae > Phalanger > Phalanger gymnotis. The sequence continues at coordinate 100,108,203 of CM053626.1, forward strand.
ACACAACATCACTACAGAAAGTAGCTCCATTGTGTAGCCATTCCCGCCTCCCACCAGGGTCTTGCCACAAACACACTCACAGCATGCTGCCTGCCTCCTCTCTCTCCCTTAGCTCTAACTGTTCTGACTGACTTCCTTCCTGCTCCACCCTTTCCTGTTCCTTGTGTTCAGTAAGCTCCTCCTACCACATGTGACTTAGGCTTCCTGTGATGTAAATAGGTCACATGGGCATATTAATGAATGGGAAGATCTTAAAATTTACATTACAGGGGGGAGGAAACAGAGGGAGGAGAAAATTTAAGACTCAAAATCTAAAGGAAGTGAATGTTGTAAACTAAAAATAGACTAATTGTTAGAAAATAAATAAATCCTAAGTACTGTATCATTATTATGGCAGTTATAAGGAATATATATATAGTGATCAAGGGTATGAGTTCACTGATTCCAAAAAAATCAAATTTAAGGAAAAGAAAAAAGAAAGTGGGGGCATTGGGGAAAGGGAGAAGGGAGAGGAAAAATTGTCTCACATAAAAGAAGTAGAAAAAGAACTTTTACAGTAGAGAAGAAAATGGGGGGAAAGGAGGGGGCGATACTTGAACCTTACTATCATCCCAATTATCTCATAAAACAGAACATGCACCTTTAGGTATAGAAATATATCTTACTGTAAATGGAAATATGAGAACAGAATAAGAGAAAGGTGGTGGCAGGCTGGAAGAAGGGAGGATAGATCAAGGGAGGGTGTAGTAAGGAAGGCCACATTCAGAAGCAAAAGAGATATTATGGAGGGAGAGAGGAGAGAGCGAGTGGATGAGAGAGAGAGAGAGAGAGAGAGAGAGAGAGAGAATATCAGGTGGATGGAAATACATAATAATTAAAACTGTGATTGTGGATGGTATAAACTCACAATAAAATGGAAAGAGCTAGGAGAATGGATCAAAACCCAGAATCTAACAATATATTGTTTATAAGAAACACAAAATAAAAAATAAGGTGCTACAGTAGAATTGATTATGCTTCAGCTCATGATACTAGACAAGGCAAAAGCAAAAATAAACTTAATTAAGCAAGGGAAATACATTTTGCTACAAGGCACCATATACGAGTAATAACAATACTAAGGAGATATAGTTAGTTTTTGCTTTACTTAAGTAGATTATTAGATTTCTACATAAAACTATTTTTACATAATGCAAATTTGCCCATGGATATGAGGAAGGGAGGGAGTAAAAGAAGGAGGTTGTATACCTGTGGAGAGGAACCCCCACATTGTTCAAGGGAATGTAGGGGCTAAGGACCAAGAAGCAAGAACAGGAAGGTGAGGAAACCAGTTGCCTTGGTGCCTGGCCATAACCAAGAGAAACAATGCAAGGTGGGGCAGGTGGCTGGAGATGGACGCAGACAGGAGACAACATGGGAATACATAGATAAGTGGAAGTCAGACACACAGGGACACTGGTCACAAAGGCAGGTGGGAGGAATATAAGGTCTCTTCTCAGTGCTGGAGGTCTCATGCCGAGTCCCTGACCTTGTAGTGGCAGCAACATGAGTGGTAGTTGTCAGTACTGCTTTCACTTGAATAATTTTTTTTTATTTATTTAGCTAGGAGAAGGGGAGGAAGCCACAGAGTGCTGAGCAGAGGGGCAAGAGCAGAGAGAGAGAGAACGGTACAGTATAGTAAAGTTAACAGCTCTTTTTTAGAATGTAGAATGCTTTCAGAATTCTTAATTTAAAGTTGAATTTGTGTAATTCATATTTATATAAAATGTGAACTGTCTCTATACATTAAATGGCATATTCAAATTCTTAAAGAAAAATTAAAGTGAATACAAGAGAAAATATACAACAAAACTACAGTACTGAAGTAATTTCAACTTCTCCCTCTCAGAACTAGATAAATCTAACCATAAAATAAACAAGAAAGAAAATAAAGAGATGAATACAATCTTAAAAAAAAGTTACATATGACAACTCTAGAGAAAAATGAGCATCAATACAAAGGAGTATACCTTTTTCTTACATTGAAATGGCATCTTCACACAAAATGACAGTGACCAAATTCAGAAAAGTATAAATATTAATGTTTACATCAATAAAATAGAGAGGGAAAATCGATGAATTGGACATGAAAACTAAAAAAAAAAAACTAGCAAAAAAAATTTGTTTTAAATTTCTATTGGATATGAAAACTAAAAAAAAAAAACAAACAAAACTAGCATTTTTTTTAAAATTTCCATTAAACACCAAAATGGAAATCCTGAAAATCAAAAGAGATAATAATAAAATTGGGGAAAAAACACGTCGAGTAAAATAAGGAGTGGGTTTTGTGGAAAAAAACAATAAAATAAATCATTTGTTAATTTAATTACAATCAAACCAACAGAAATCATATGATTATATCAATACATGCAGAAAGAGCTTCTGACAAAATACAATATCCATTCTTACAAAAAACACTGAAGAACATAAGAATAAATGTAGCTTTACTTAAAACAATAAGTAGGTTCTCTCTAAAATGATCAGCAAGCATTATCTGTAATGAGGATGAGATGGGAGAAAATGTGGAACTCAGAAGCTTGTCAAAAGAAATGTTGAAAACTAAAAATAATTATAAAAAAAGAAAAACAAACAAACATACATGAAACTAGTCTCAAACTATGATGGTGATGTGTATTTATCTGAAATATTCTGTATATGCCGTAATTAATGTCCATAAAATTTGGGTAAAAGATATATATATGCAACCAAATTAGTAAAATATGCATGTGTTAGAAGGAAAAAAGAAAATAATTTAGTTTCCTCATTGCCTATTCTGATTCCTTTAATTTCTTTTTCTTCTCTTATTGCTGCTTTCCTTTAGGGTGAGAGAACCAATTGAGTGTGTATGTTATTCCCTCATTAAGCCAAATCCAATGGGAGTAAGGTTCACTCATTCTCTTTCATCTCCTCTTTCTTCCCCTCCATTGTAATTGTTTTCTCTCGGCTCTTTCATGTAACATAATTTATCCCATGCTATCTCTCTCTTTCTCCTTCTCCCAACATATTTCTGTCTCACACCTTAATTTCATTTTTTTAGATAGCATCCCTTCATATTCAACTCACCCTGTGCCTACTGTCTATGTATATTCCCTTCAACTACCCTAATATTGAGAAAGTTCTCATGAGTTAAAAATATCATCTTTCCATGTAAGAATGTAAATAGTTCAACTCTAATAAGTTCTTATTTCTCTTTCCTGTTTACCTTTCTATGTTTCTCTTGATTCTTGTCTTTGAAAATCAAATTTTCTTTTCAGCTCTGGTCTTTTCAACAAGAATGTTTGGAAGTCTTCTATTTCATTGAATATCCATTTTCCCCCCTGAACGATTATCCTTAGTTTTGCTGGATAGGTGGTTCTTGGTTTTAATCTTAGCTCCTTTTTGACCTCAAGAATATCATATTCCAAGCCCTCCTATCCCTTAATGTAGAAGCTGTGAGATCTTGTGTTATCCTAATTTTGTTTCCACAATACTTGAATTGTTTCTTTCTAGCTACTTGTATTTTCCCCATGACCTGAGAACTCTGGAATTTGGCCACAATATTGCTAGGAGTTTTCCTTTTGGGATTTTTTTCAAAAGGTGAATGTTAGATTCTTTCCATTTCTATTTTAACCTCTAGTCTTAGAATATCAGGGTGGTTTTCCTTGATAATTTCTTGAAAGACAGTGTCTAGGCCCTTTTTTTGACCGTGGCTTTCAGGTAGTCCAATAATTTTAAAATTATTTCTCCTGGATCTATTTTCCAGGTTAGTTGTTTTCCCAAAGACATAATTCACATTGTCTTCTATTTTTTTTCATTCTTTTGGTTCTGTTTTATAATTTCTTGGTTTCTTATAAAGCCATTAGCTTCCATTTGCTCCTTAAAACATGATATCACTACATGGAGCCTTGCCCTCCTCAAACCTCTCCTACCCCTGCTGGGATCTTCCCAAAAGCGAACTCACAGTACAGCTAAGTCAGCCTGTTGAGCTCTATTGCTATTAGCAATCATTAGCAGCCATAACAGTGCTCTCTCTCTGCATTTCCTGTGACGTAACTTCCTTTAGATGTCAGGAACCTCCTCACACCCCATGTGACTTAGACTTCCCATGATGTAAGCAGGTCACATGGCCTATTAATAGGTGAGAAAGATCTTCAAATCTAAATTTCTACTACAAGAAGCCTTGACTTTATTTTCTTCTTCTGCTTGATATGGTTTGATATTCTTTGTTACCAAAGTAAGATTCTATAGTTTGAGAATTTTTTTTTATTCTGTTTGCTCATTTTCCCAGCCATTTTTTTTTTTTACTTTTGAGCTCATTGTCTAGGTAGGACTCTGCTTCCAGAGTGGAGAGTGCTTTGTCCCAAGTTTCTGGGGTTTTTCACAGCTGTTTTCAGAGATACTTCTAGGCACCTGTAAATTTTCTGTTCTTTGAAGGTGGTATGATCAAAGGAGAGGTGTTTACTCCTCTCCTAACCTGTGCGCTGGTTTGTGAGTGACCTCAAGCACCCTTTTCTGCCTTGGAATTGTAAAGAGAATTCCTCCTCCACAGCTGACATAAGTTCTGTCATGCCAGGACTTCTCCTCACCCCAGGACTGCCACCCATTTCTGTGACCCAGCTCCCAGCAGGGCAAGGCAAGAGAATACTGCCTCAGCCCCAGCAAAGAGAACCTTGAAATCCCACTCTCATCAGCCACTTGATTCCCCCACTGTCTGTGGGCCTGGAGCTCTGGAAGCAGCTGCTGGTGCTACTGCTGCCACTGCCACTGCCACCTCTACTGCTCCAGGGCTGGTGCTGGACTGCCCATCTCTCTCACCGAGGTCCAACAGAGTTTTCCCACTGACTATCCACTTTATCTTTGGTGTTTGTGCCTTGAGAAGTCTGTAAACCACCACTGCTGCCAATGATTCAGTCTCCTGAGGCCTCTTCCAGCCTTCTCTGTGCCAGCATGGCCCACACTGGACTGTGCTCTACTCCCTGCCCAGTGCAATAGACCTTTCCTGTTGACTTTTGAGGTTGTTTTGGGCTGGAGATTCATTTCACTCTATCATTTTGTGGGTTCTGTAGCTCTAGAATTTGCTTATAATCCTTTTTTTTTACAGGTATTTGGAGGGGTTTGGGGGAAAGCTCAAACAAGTCTCTGTATTTACTCTGTCATCTTGGCTCTCCCCTAAACATTATTTTCCTTACAGATAATATGATCATATATCTTAGGGAATCCTAGGTAATCAACTCAAACTATTTGAAACAATTAACAGTTTCATTAATGTTGCAGGACATAAAGTAAACCCACATAAATCATCAGCATTTCTATATATTACTAATAGCAGGAAAAGACTTGAGAAATTCCATTTCAGATAGACAATATAAGGTAGACAATATAAAATTCTTGGAAATCTACCTACCAAGACAGATCTGGGAACTAGATGAAAAGAATTACAAATCACTTCTCAAACAAATAAAGTCAGATCTAAACAATTGGAGAAATATCAAATTGCTCATAGCCAAGCCAATATAATGAAGGTTACAAATCTACCTAAATTAATTTACTTATTCAGTGCTATGCCAGACTACCAAGAATTATTTTAGTGAGCTAGAAAAAAAATAAAGCAGAATTCATCTCTAAGTACAAAAGGTCAAGAATATCAAAGGAATCAAGGCTGGGGTGGGGTGGGGGGGAAACCTGTGAAGGAAAATAGCAAAGCAGTATCCGATCTCAAATTGAATAAAAAAGTGAAAACAATCAAAACAATCTGGTACTGGCCAAGAAATAAAGACTGGCAGGTCAGTGAAATAGTTTAGGTATACAATTGTTCAGTCATTCAGTCACATTCAACTGGTCATGATCCTGTGGATGATAGCCCACTAATAATGTCATTGGGGTTTTCTTGACAAAAATACTGGTATGGTTTGTCATTTCCTTCTCCAGTGAACTAAGGCAAACAGAGGTTGATTCACTTGCTCAGAGTCACACAGATGGTAAGTGATAGAGTCCATATTTGAACTCAGGTCTTCTGACTCCAGGCCCTTCACTCTAATACTGAGCCATCTAGCTCTCTCCTATGGTGTATACAATACACCACAGTAAATGACCATAGTAATCATGTGTTTGATAAATCCAAAGATCCAAGCATTTTGGACAAGAAGTCACTATTTGACAAAAATTTCTGGGCAAACTGGAAAGTTATTTGGCAGAAACTAAATATAGCCAACATCTCACACCATTTATTAAGCTAAGATCAAAATGGGTACATCATTTAGACTTAAAGGGTTATATAAGCAAATTAGAGAAGCATGGAAAATTTTGCCTGTCAAATACACACCTAAGAATTTGTGACCAGTCAGGAAATAGAGAACACTACAGAATGTAAAATGCATATTTTTATTACATTTAATTTAAAAAGCCAAGATTACAAGGTAAGCAAGAAACTGGAAAAAAATTATTTTTTGCAGTTTCTCTGATAAAGGCCTCAACTATTAAATATATAGGGAACAGAATCAAATTTATAAGAATAGAAGTTATTATCCAGTTGAAAATGGTAAAAGGATATGTACATGAAAATTTCAGAAGAAATCAACGCTATTTATAATCATATAAAATGTTCTGAATTGTTAGTGATTAAACACATTGAAAACAAAAGAATTCTGAGATACCACCTAACACCTATCAGATTGACTAATATGACAAAAAAAAAAGGAAATTACAAATGTTGGAGGAGATATGGAAAAAATCGGGGCATTAAGGCACTATTCTTGAAGTTGTAAACTAATCAAATCATTCCGGAGAGCAATTTGAAACTATACACAAAGGGCTATAAAACTGCATACCGTTTGACCCAGTAATACCACTACCAGAATTGCATCCCAAAGAGATTTTTAAAAAAGACATATACGTACAAAAATATTTATATCAGCTGTTTTTGTGATGGCAAAGAATTGAAAATGGAAGGCGTATGATTTTGATGGAATACTATTGTACTATAAGAAATGATGAGCAAGATGCTTTCAGAAAAAACCTGGAAAGACTTATATGAACTGATGCAAAATGAGAAGAACTAAAACATAGCACATAGTAACAGCAATATTGTAGGAGTGTAATGACTTAGTTATTCCTTATCAATACAGTGATCCAAGACAATTCTGAAGGACTTATGGTGAAAAAAAAAAATGCTATCAACATCTAGAGAAAGAATTCTTAAAACTAGTGAAATTTAGGCAGAACTCTCAGATCATACTATCTTGGATAGTAACCACCACTGCTATCAGAACTTTCAGGATAATATTAACTACAGCCACGGAACTCAGAACTCAGGGCCATACAAAATCTTAGCCATCAACATTTAGCTTAGGATTCTGAGAAATATGTAACCATCTGGTCAGTACCTTAACCATTTAGTTCAGAACTCCTAGGAATATTGCTATTTAACTTAGAACTCTCAGGCCTATGCAATCTCCTAGTTAATTGTTTTCTATATAGCCCAGTACTCTTGGAACTACTGCCATTTAGCTCAGAATCCACACAACCACAATCTTCTGGGAGCTCAATATCATGTAGCTTACAACACTTAGGAGTACAGTCATTTAGTTCAGAATCTCAAGACCACACAACCTCCTGGTCAGTCACCTCCATATATGTCAGAACTCTTAGGTTTATTGTCATTTTGCTCAGAGACCCTCAACATCACACAACCTCCTGTGTGATCACACTACCATTTAGGTCAGCATTATTAGACTGTTGCCTTTTAGTGCCTAAGTATGCAATCTTCTGGTTAGTCACCTCTATGTGACTGACCTACTAAAACCATGTAACCGAATATGTGGTCACCTCCATTTAGCTCAGAATTTTTTGAAACATTTTAATTCAGAACTCCCAGGACCATGCAGCTTCCTGATCATTTGCCACTTCTCCATGGCCGCCATCCTTTAGCTCAGAAATCTGAGGACTCTGAACATTCAGCTCAAAAGTCTCAGGAAGATGCAGCTGACTAAATGGTCACTAACATTATCTCAAAACACTTAGGATATTTTCCATTTTGCTCAGAACTCCTAGGACTACTGGCATTTAATTCAGAACTCTCAGCACTAAGTAATCTCCTGAGGGGTCATCACATAGTTCAGAACTTTTGAGACTATTACCATCTAGTTTGGAACTCCAAAGATCAAACAACCTTTTGAGTAGTCACCACTGGTTAACTTAAAACTCAGAATCATGCAACCTCCTGACTATTCCCCACCATTGAGGTCAGAATTCTTTGTGTTGCCATTTACCTCAAAAAACTCAGGACCACATATCCTCCTGAGTGATCTCAAGACTATTGCTATTAGCTCAGAACTCTCAGAACAATAAACTTCCCACTGAGTCACTGACATTTGGCTCAAAATTTTTAGCATCAAGCAGCCTCTTGGTTAGTCATTTTTTAGCTCTTATTACTACTTTATTATAACTATTAGCCCAGAACTAAAAGCATTAACTTCCTACTCAAATAAGCACAATTTAGCTCAGAACTCTCAGGACCGTGCAGTGTCCTGGTTAGTCACCCCTATTTAGCTCAGACTTCTCAGCACCATCAGTCTCCTAGGTGGTCACCACATTTATCTCAGAACTATTCACTATCCTGAGTAGATACCACCATTAATCTCAGAACTCTTAAGACTATTGGTACATAGCTCAGAATTCTCAAAATCATGCTTTTCCAGAGGTGATCACCACATTTAATTAAGAACCCTTGGGATTACTGCCATTTAAATGAGAAATCTCAGAACAATGTAACTTTCTGAATGGTGCTACCATTTAGTTCAGAACTCTTAAGGCTATCGACATTTAGTTCAGAACTCTTAGCACTATCAAACTTCTGTTGAGTCACTACCATTTACCTCAGAACTCTTAGGACTATTAACATTTTGCTTAGAACTCAAAACCTAGTAAATTCCAGATTGGTCACCACTCTTTGGGCCATGCAACCTCCTGAATCTTTTTTTTTTTTTGTCATTATCATTTAGATGGTGACTTAGAATAACTGCCATTTAGCTCAAGATTGCCAACTGCTTTATTAGTCACCTCCATTTAGCATAGAATTCTTAGGATTGTTATCATTTATTTCAGACCTCTCAGGACCATGTAACTTTTTGGGGTGATTGCCACCCATTAGGACTACATCTATTTCACTCAGATCTCTCAGGATCACACACCTTAAGTCAGTCACCTCTCCTTAGTCCAGAACACTCAGAGTTATTGCCATTTATCTCAGAAGTCTCCTTGTCAGTCAAGCCTCCCTGTATTTTCCTTTCCACAGATCACTGATGCCTGTTTGCAAAAACACCTGGAGTCCTTGCAATACCTAATTAGCATCCTTAACAATCCTTTCCCTGCCCCTTTTCTATATAAGCTCTAGATTCAACCCCATTAAATTGCAAGTTCTCCAAAGGAACTTTGCCTGATACTATTGGTATCACAATGAACCTTGCTATTTTACTGAAAGAAGGCTTGAATGTGTGAGTTCATTCCAGGTAAATCTGCCTTGTACCCTGTCATTATCAGGGTTCTTAGCACTCCTAAACTGCATCATGTACACCTTGAATAAAATACCCAGTATGGAAAAATAAAATAATTTCTTCCACTCCTAATCCATCAGTTTCCCTGAGAAAGAATCACAGTAGACATGGGTTCCCACACTCATGGGATTAAGAATTCATGTTGGTGCTAGTGATTAATATAGATGGTGTGATTTGCTCCATCCCGTGTATTTCCACAACACTTGAGACAACTCAAGAAAATGTTCTTCTTGACTGACTTCTCATCTTACCTCTAACTGGATTAAGGTAACCAGTTTGGGTAACTCATTAAATATGTCTTGGTCACTGCCCTGCAGGTTAAGGTTTATTTCTTCATTGCCATTGTTATCTGTAGAGATATCTTTGATAATTTCACTTTCTCCCATTAGGAAGATTGGCTTCCACTCACAATGGAGTTCTGCTATAACAACTTGGTTCATTCCTCCATATCATATATCTCTGTCCAGTCAGAATATAGTTTTCATTTCCAGTTCTTTCCCCCCTATGACACAGAAATAGGTGAATATTTGAGAGAGATAAAGGCAGCACAGTCCAACTTACAAGATGCATTACAGGCAGCCAAAGAGGCCACATGAAGCATAAATATACTTCCAGAATTTCAGGAGAATCTTTGCAAACCGGATTTGATATTCTCTGAGCTTAACAAACCTTCAAAGAAACTGACAGAATGAGCAACAGGACATTTCCTTTTGTTCAAATTAGTGTCGTATTGACTATAGCGTCCTTCTGGATTGAATATCCAATGCTCCTGCTTGTCCCTATGGAAGCCACATAATTCAAACCTGGGTCTGCATTTGCTGGTAAATGGATAGTAATTCTGATTAAAGGAAGTCTGTGACTCCTGTTAGATTCAAAAGTTATCCACAATAAAGAGTGAATGGGAAGGTTATGGACTAGCAAAGAGCACCTGGGATGTGGACTACTATTAACATATCCAGAACTGATGAAACTCTCTCCCCACAAACACCCCAACAAAACCAAGCCTTGGAGACCAGGAAGGCATCTTTGAAGCATGCGTGGTGTCTACCACCACAAAAATTTGTTGAAAGTTACTAAAGACAGGAATGGCATGCAAATAACTATAGCACTGCATGGTAATACCGTAGAAGCAAATGTTGTTTTTAGTTTATTTGAAAATCAGGGCCAGATGGCTCATGTCTAGGTTTAAAAATCCTAGGCACTCTTACAGTCTTTTTGAGCAAGAAATTACATTCACATTCCAGGTCTAGCTCAACCTATCAGAAGTTTCTCAGCACTAAACTCTTAAACCTTGAGAGCTGGACTACACTGACAGCAAATTTCCCTCTTAAATATTTTTTCAGTCTCTCTTTTCAACTCTAATTCCACATTTAACACCAGCAGCAAATCTCCATTCACTATCACGTCATCCTTGTTTCTGTTCCAATCTTCATCTGCAATAAAAATTTCCATTCCCTTTTTCTTCACTCTTTTTTTGGGGGGTGGGGTTACTGAAGGAGGGATGATGTGAGGGAAAGAGGGGGTGGGGTTTCAGTCCTAATTATCAGAAAAATTAAGTAGCAAGATTTTTGTCCATGAAAAGTAGAATAATAAATGCTCACATGGGAAGTGGGGTCAGCACCCTGAGTGGAGATAACTGAAACATTTCTAGGAAGACAACAATGGGGCAAGGAGGGGATGCAAGTGAGAAGGGATCAAGTCTTAGACCAGGCCTATATAATATATGGCCTTTGGGCAGCCTGAGAAAAATGTAGGATTGCCATTGCAATGCTCCTGTTTGTCACAGGACCCATAGCAACAAACCATCACCAGTCTATCTCTAATCTATCTGTAGCCCAAACAAGTTTACTAGTTGTACAGGTCTGTCTTAGACTAACAATCTGGGCTGTCACCTCTAGTGATAAGAGCTACCTGACCATCCAGAAAATAGGCATTACAATATTTGCAGCAAAAGTCCCTGGAATCTAGTCATCATTTGAAAAGCCACTGGCTGGACCTCCAAACCACCCACTTGCCCTATATGCCCTGAAAGATAAAAAAAGCCCGTTCATTGACAGCACCTTGTTGTAACTCACTAGAAGACAGCCTGCCACTTTTGGTGCATGGTGGGAGTGACTGCTTTCTTTCTTTCCATGTGGACCTACAACTTCATTCACTCTGCTCTCTGTCTTTGATTACTGCTGGCCTAAGTGTGCATGTGTACCCCAAGGCACTGCTGGACTGGACTATCTATTCATTTCTACCCCTGTAACCAGTGGTAGGATTCAAATGAATTTGAATTCACAACCATCCTGCTTGCTCTCCTCTAGATGATATTGCAGTTTAAAAAGCCTGCTAAAATGTAGTGCCAAGACCTCAACACATCGTATAGTCTGACCTGTAAAAGTATACTAGCTTTTTTAGCTGTGCAAACAATATCTTTTTCAGAAAACAGAAAATGTATTGTTAAGCTGTACTTGTTCCATATAGGATTTATCAATGTCATCTTTTAAATCCAAGTATATGACTTTATATTTATCCCTACAAAATATCACTGTTTGATGCAGTCAAACATTCTACAGTTATGGACACTTTAGATCCTTTCAAAGGATATGCTAACTATTGATACTAATTTTGGGTCACACACAAATCCAATCAATGTGGTATTTATGGCTTTATTCATGTAATTGATGAAAATACTAAAAGCACAGATACCATCAGAGATCCTTTAGGAACTCCAATACAGATGTCCTCAGAAGCTGACATGGAACCTATAAAACACTACTCTTTGTGCCTATGCATTCAATCTTTTTCTGTCCAATTATATTTTGTTCTAGCCCATAGCTCTCTGTCTTTTCTACCATGATAGCAAGAAATTATTAAATACCTTAATAAATCTAGGCAAACTATTCTTTTAATGCAGTTTATTATCAAATCAGTAAAAAGAAAAGAAAAGAAAAGATTAGTCTGGAATGGGTGATTCTTAATCAAGTGATGCTGCCTCAATGTTATCACTAATTCCTTTACCATATCTTCACTAGCAATACAAAAGGTTTTAGAATTTTACCAGATACCAAAGCCAAGCTTATTGGCCTAAATTGTTATACAGATTGATTTACAGATACCACTGTTTGTTCCTAATTGTGACATTTGCCCCACTCCAATCCTGAAATATCTTTACAATTCTTCAACATGTTTTTAAAGATCAAAATTTCTCTCAGAAATCAAATCTTCCAGTTTTTTTCAGTGTCTGTAGATATAGTTCTTATGGGCCAGGTAACTTGAGTGCATCTAAGGCAACTAGAAACTCTCTCATTACCTCCTTACTTGTCATATATCAACACTGATCACCATATTTGGTATGTCTATTCCAGACAAAAGACTATCTCTTTGTCAGAGAAAAAAAGAAGTGAACTAAGAATGAAACATCGATTCCTTCTATTTGTCGTTAGTTATGATCTCATCTACCCAAAGCAGAGGATACAATTCTTTTTAAAAATATTCTTTTTTCCATTTGCAATTAATTATTTTTGAAATCTTAAAGTTTTTTCTTCCCCCAGTCACTATTCCCCACTATAATACTTTAGTGGATTATGTTAGTTTATGAACTTGCATTAATTAAATAAAATTAGAACCCACATTTTATGTAAAATTTCTCTGAAATCAGACATATCTCTAAATATATTTTAAATTAGTATAATGAAGCTCTTTATAGAGTTATAAAACATAATAAAAATTGCTGTATCCCTTTATTTGCTGAAACCAGCTTTAAGCCATGGTTTATTTCACTGTATTACCACAGCCATAATGGTACCCCTAGCCAGTCGTTGGTCATAAGAATAGGCAGATAGAATTGGACAAATTCATTATAATTAAGGGAAAAAAATCAGAATTGTGTTATATTGATTTAATGATATCATTTCAGTCTACAAAAAGGAAAGCACATGCAGTGTCAAAATGGAAATGTGCATCTGTTTACCCTTCTTAATTCTCTCATTTTTAACTTCTGCCCATGAATTTACTCTTCATGCCTATCAGAATACTATCATGCACTATCAGAATACAATTCATCATACTTGCAATACTTTTTGTCCTCCTCTCACTCCTGATGTTTCATCCAAAACACAACTTACAATGTAATGACACTTTGATCGTGGCCAGATTGACCTCTGTAATGGCAAGCAAAGTAAGATTTTTTTTTTTTTTTGCTGGATTAAGTTCTAGCCAGTCAGAGACTTGTATGTGGGCTCTAGCCAATTAGACATGTATATTGAATTCTAGCCAATCAGACATGTGGATTAAGTTTCAGTCAATCAGATGCTGACTAGAACTGTATATTAAGAGAGCCAGGGTTGAGAGAGTCAGCGTTGAGAGGGTGAGCCAGTTGTGAGAAGAAGAGAATGAAGAGAAGAGACAAAGAAGAAGAATGAGCTTTGAGCATTGAGCTGAGAGGAAACCTTTAAGAGCTTGGAAGAGACCTTTAAGGGCAGAGAGGAAACCTTTAAGAGCTGAGAAGAGACCTCTGAAAGCTGGGAGGAGACCTCTGAGAGTTGAGAGACCTCTGAAGCTAAGAGAAGACCTCTGAGAGCAGAGAGGAGACTTCTAAGAGCACAGAGAAGACCTTTGATTGCAGAGACTAGCTGAAGGAGCTTCTGATATGTAAAAGCAAACAGAGCTGTAGGGCAGAAACCTGCCCATGAGAAGGAGGCTTTACTTTAGCTCCTTTTGAGAGCTGTTAAAGTTAGTTGAGCTGTTATCACAGAGCCTCTGGACTTTGGAGGTGAATTGAGATGGTGGTGCTGGTAATGTATGTTGTTGCCCTGTTAAGCTTTGTTTTCCCAGAGGCAGAAGCTGTAGGCAGGAGACCCTGGAGCCTGCTGTTGGGAAGGAGCAATCCCTGTGAGCTGAGACCTGGAGCAGGAGTGGAGAGCTACATGTATGTGAATCCAGGCTAGAGTCAGGAGTGGTGAGTCCACAGAGGAAGACATATGGGACTTAGAAGTCAACCTCAAGTCAAGATCTAAGAGGATGCTTGGTATTAAGAAGATTGCTCTTGCTGTGACCTAGGGGTGGATGGTGTGGTATTTTCTGCTACCCCTTAAGGATGCATTGTGCTGGGGAAGACCCTGGCCTGAGACCCCCTGAGTATGTAAACAAGTATTTTGGGGAATGCTCCTAAATGCAATGTTATATGCTATGCACCATATGACATACTGAGTGTTATGAGATATATACATGTAACATATATATACGCACATATATTTACATATATATGTATTAGATGATATGTTTTGCTTAAGGATATTGTTATGAATGTTATGCTTTACTTTATTGAACAATGCTTTAGTTTATTGCTGAATAGAGACTTCATTATACTATGCAATTAGACCTGTGAAATTATTCACAGCAGCAGTCCTCAAGTGATTGGCATTACAACCTCCTGAATGTCTATTAAAAAAAAATTTCCATAATGCTAGCATGTTTCCCTGAATTGAGTGTATTAAAACACACAAATAACACTTGTAAGTTTATAACATTTGCATTTGAGTGCAGATATTCTCTCTTTTTTGAAATCTTCTCACCTAGAGGGAAAAAATATGTTCCTTAATTTTCATAATTTATTATGGGTACTCATTACAGTAATGATTTCATGATTACTATTTATTGTATTGTAATTAACATGCCAAGTCATACATATAGTTAATAAAATCCATTATTTTCTTACAATGCATATCGTAACTAGAAACAATGGGATACAACTTTATGTCTTTCATAATGCCATAATGGTTTTGAAATGAAAATGCATAGAGAAATTTGGTTTTCAACCAAGAGATGATACACTCCTGCTCGAACCAGTAAAATCAGTGGGAGAGGGACATATGTAATTGAATGAAAGATTTGGCCTAAAGGTTTTATATGAGAGGTTTTTTCCCCCCAAAGTTGAATCTCTTACCTAAAATTACCATTTCAAGGATTAATGAAAACTGTGTCCGGGAACAGGTTTTTAGAACTTGCTCTCTGTAGTAGAATAAAGCATTGAAGGGAAAAAAAGGAAAGTCATGTCAAGGTAGCATGAGAGAACTGCTGATGCCCTATAATTTATATGGTTCAGTAAGACTGAAAATATAATTCTTTCTGTTTCAGGCCTCTGATGTCTTTGCCTTTAGCTTTCTTTATTTTAAAGTAAATGTTTTTGATGAAAACACAAAGTATTTTACATTTGATGAAAAGGTAACTTTTCTTGAGCTCATCAAAACGACATTCATTTATCCTCTTATGATTTCCTTTTATCTGGAAAATTTTAAACTAATTCACACAGAAATATAAATAGAGTTAACGGCTATAAACCATAATTAAAGCAACAAGAAGAAAATAGAACAAAATTGTCAATCTAGTGAGGTTATTTGTTTAGTGTTGACTGCATTTATTATTTTTCTAAGATAAATTGGGTCTTTAAGCTCTAAACAATATCCAATCTTGAGAGGATAAGGTTTGTTTCTCCCTCGTCTTTTTAAATAAGAAACTCAGGTACTTTTTTGTTAACTAAAACACAAACAGTTCTACCTAAGGGTAGAACCAGAACATTTATATTAGACATTTCCAATTATGTTAAATGCTCATTTCTTCAATTATGAACCCAGGTTCACAAAAAAATAGTTTTGCCTAAAATAAAGGACTATAAAACTTGTATGTTTAGTGATTCAGCTTGACATATTGTTTTTCTGTGTTAAAGAAAAGAGGGGTACCCAAGAAGAAGGCAAATTTGATGGTATTTGGTAATCTGCATTAGGATAGTCAATTCAGAAAAATGTAATCCTCTTTATGTAATGTATATAGTCTGCTCTAATTCTTAAAAAATGCTTGTTCAATAGCATTCTGTATCAATAATAGTACAAAAGTAATTCCACTACTATTGTTTTAGCATTTATTTGAGTGGCTATATGGCATGATAAGAAGAGAGCCTGATCCGAGTTAGGGAGAGATGGTTCAAATCTTGCCTCTGACATATTGGCTCTATAACCATGCCACATAGAAATCTTTTTTACTTCTCTTTACCCCAAGGCAATCTCCCATCAGTGGAGGATATTTTTACAGTAGGGAGTTTCTTACATGGATAAAATCATTATTCTGGACCACCAATATTTTATAATTCAAGGAAGTACTTTGATGGTGATTGTTGTTTTAGATGTGGAGGTAATGTGAGAGCTGAATCAAAGTTGTTAAGAACTAAAAATTCATTTACAAGGTTTGGTAGGTATAATTTTATCCATGCAAACAAACAATAAGAAATTAGGCCCATACCTCGATCATTTCTTCGTACATTACCAGAGTATAAGGCAAAATATTTATTTGCCAAAGACCTGGTCAATCTATTATATCTTAAATGATCATGAACAATTACAATCCAGCAGGCACATGTAAAGTTTCAACTACTAATAAGCAAGTGCTAATAATCCATAATGCCATATTTTTCTCTATTGAAATAAATGTACCTCATATGCCCTAAATTTTCTATAATATTTTTGTCTGTTTAATGACATATTGTCAATGACAATATGTTCTAAGCTTCACAACACTGACACAATCTGCTCACAAGGGCAGATTTAAAATTGATTTTTACAGAAAGGGCAAAAGGGAATATAAATTAAACTGTGACTATTATTCAACTTGAGTTGATTTCCTTCTAGATAATTAGGACATAATCCATAAATATTTTTACACAAATATTCATTGTATAGCACATCTTGAAATTAAGTCAACTAACTTGGCATTCTATACCTGTAAAAGGTAGAGCTAGGTGGTTCACATTCTTGGTTGTCAAAGTCACATTTATTTCCTACAGCAATATGGCAGTTTCTTTATTTTCTTTGCCTTTCTTCTTTCCTCCCTTCTCAACTCATCCCTGATTGCAGACACTGCTTAATCACTTATGAACAGGACATTTTAAATAAGTTTTTATTGCTATCTTCTGTTTCTTAGATGATCATAGTTATGCAAAATATCTCTTCTTCTCTTCAAGAGCCAATTCACATAAGAAAGTAGTATTTGAAAGGAAAAAAAAAATCAGCCCAACTGATTGTTACATTGAAAAAATTCTGAAAACATGTGCAGCATGTAACACATATAGACCTCCCCGAAGAGGGCATGGGAAGAGGGCTCAGGGTATCTTTTCATATCACTTCATTCAGGTCCCACTCAGTCTTCATAATTTTAATAAATTAATGGTTTTCTGTATATTCCTTTTATTTGCATTTTATAGCTATTGTGCATATTTTTTGGCTCTTTATTCAGCATCTGTTCATGTGGATCTTGAAGTATTTTTCTGCATGGATCACCCATATCACTTCATGCTTTGCTTACCTTTACAACAGCATGGTAATATTCCATTACATTTGTTAGAAAGAGATAAAGTTTGTCTTTCACAGAAAGAAATTTGTGGGAGTCACATAATTAGGAAAGAGGAATACTGGTAAAGGAAGGAAAAATTCTCAGAAAGGGAGAAAAACTAATTTAAACTGGATCTGTACTCAAAAGTAGGGCAAAGGTTATGCTAGACCTGAAATACGCATGCTTAATAGCTTCACGCATAGTGACTGACACATCCTTGTTATCTGTACATACATAGCATGACTGTGAGGGGGATTATGTCAAGGAGCAATACTCCATGGTACGCAATGGTGATAACAGGAGATTGTAACCTGGAAGAGCTGGGACCAATCCCAGCACTGAAGGAATGGACCAAGAATGATTAACCTTATAAAAGCTTCCTTTGTTCTTGTATCTATGCCCCCAGGCATTCCAGCATGGGTGGCCTGCCTCTCAAGAGTCAGAATAAATCTTCCCTTCACTCACGCCTGTGTAAAATTTTATTTATGGGCTTTTCTAACAATTTGGTGCATTGGCCAGGAATTGAAGCTGTTCTAGGGAGGCAGTGAGTGGGAGAATCCAGAGGAGAGGACTCCCGTTCTGATTAAGCAGTCTCTGTCTTCTTCACCAACTGCCTCCCTGATGGACAAGAATTCTAGAGCCCTGTTTGGAGGAGGAGTGAGTAAATGATTGCAAGTCTAAATTTTTGGATTGGTGATGGCCAGGACTATGCAAATCAATATATTGAAGACAGTAGGGAAAATAGGTGGCTAATGTATTACCTTGTTAGTCTGTGGATTCCCCCACCCCCACCCCTTCAGCCCTCCCCCTCCCCGCTTTAACCAGGCTAGCATGGGTGTGGGCTCTCTGAGTGAAGTTTGCAGGGGGCGGGGGTGGGGTGGGGAGCGAGTTTAGGCGAGGCTAGTCTGTAAAAGGAATCTCAGAGTATAAGTCCTAACGCCATTTACGGGGGTGTTAGGTGAAGCCCTAACGTGAGAGCTCTAAGGATAAGATACCTAAAGGAGGTGAGGAAGCACCCTGGGAAATTCCTCAAATTAATCCACTGGGGAGGAATGCTAGCAAATTGGGGGTAGTGTCTCTCAACTCTGGGAAAAGACAAGAAAAAGCTCATTTGTTCAGGGGATTTCTGATAATCTTCTGTGAGCTTTTGGTTTTCTTTTTCTGTCTTTGTGTGAATGAGCGAGAGTGTGTAAGTTGACAATCTGTAAGGATGTAGCCTGCCAGCAAGGAGCAGCAGAAGCAGCAGCAGCAGTTTTGGGAGTGGTTTCTCCGGTGCCCAGAGCAGGGCACCAAGGGAATAACCCCTCCTTCCTTCTCCTTATTCGAGCATCTCTTCTGAGGGGCCAGGCTATAGCAGCAACTGCAGGAGAAGGGGGTGGCCTTGGGGAGTCAGGGGGTAGAGCAGGCAGTTCAGTTTTTCATGTTATATAGTCTGGTTAAAGTTAACCATTGTGAGAAAAAATACTGACAACCACTGTCAGTGGAACCGTAGTAAAGGAAGGCTAAGATTGATTAACTCGGAAAATGGAAGAAAATGGGGTATGTAAGAAAGGAATCCCGAGAAGTGTTAGAGACTGAGACCCAAATTCTCAGGGCTCATATGTTTATTATTCCCTCCACTCAAGAGGTAGAGTTATTTGATGAGCCAGAGGAAGACTTTGGATGTGTTACAGTGAAGGGAAACGGTACATGGCAAAAGTTCCTTTTAAATTTCCCTGCACTAAAATCAGCCTGGAGTACAGGAAAGGGTACAGCTCCTATAGAGATAAGAAAAGAACCAGAGGAGAATTTTCTTTTTGAATTCCTCAGAGCCAAGGCCATGGCCAGAGCCAGGGCAATATGAGCAGTATGAAGGAGGGTGGGGGAGAGAGAGGCAGAGAGAGACTTTATTAAATTTTTTTGATTGGTAAAGACTGTGTCAGGTCAGAATCAGAAATAAGATATGTGCGGTTTTAAAGGGGCTTTAATCAAAAGTCCACCAGAAGGATGAGTAGATAGAAGGAAAAGACAAGAAAGCTTAAGGACAGGAGTATGTGTAGAAACTTTAAGGAAAGTATAATCTATTTGCATGAACAATGCTAATAGAGATTTTGAGAGTAAAAGGCTTGGGAACTCTTGGGAAATTGTTGCAAAAATAATTGTCTCCTTTCTATGTTCTAACTCTGGACATATCTATATTTATATATCTAAATAGTTATCTATGTATAAGATATATATCTCTCTATACAGATATCTATCTATATCTCTGGATATATATCTATAGATTCTCTCTATATATACATATATAATTCATAGATACATATATATATGTATATATATATAGATATATATATATATATAGATATTTGGATGTGGAGAGGAGGAGAGATAAGGAAAAAAGGAGGGGGAATCTTTTTCCCTCAGATCAAAGGGAGGCAGATTGAATAAGCATTTAACCATTTCCTTCTTCACCTAAAAGAGAAAAGTTTTTGTGTAATGGGACCCAACCAGAAGGAAATTGAATTTGTTCCAGTCGTATCTAGAAATGTGAAAATTGAAATGTGTCGCTCCTAATTTAATGCTTAAGATTAGAATTTATTTTACTATTTCACACTGAGGTCTATGGGAAAAAAGCACTCTGCTAGAATTGGAAGATTAGTAAACAAAAATCTTAAGCAGGCAGCCTAGAGTGAAAGGCTGATAACCTGATTTAAAAACCAATAAACTTATGGAGAGTTAGAAGGAATCAACCTTTTGTGGGAGGGTTCTATTAAATCTAATATATATATATATATATACATATATATATATAGGCTCTGCTAAAGATATTGGTTATTGTGGGCCAAGATTATTACTGCTCAATTAATTATCAAACTCTTCTGCCTGGAGGGAAAGTTGACTATACCTTGTCAGCACTGACTTAAATTCCTTAGGCTTCTTTTTTACCTGGGCCAAAAGAAGTTGATGGAATATTGACCCAGCACATTTCAAACTGATCTGATTATAATAGGTGATTCCAAACTGTTTGTAAAACTTTCCCAGGAACATGTGAATGTAAATAGAGAACTGAAATATTAAGGATATATATTAATTGATGGACAATATCTCTTTTTAAAAGGGCCAATATTATCAGACTTAGGAATGTATATTTGTATATTCCAGAGTACATATTGATATTTGGAATTAAGAAATTTATTAACTCTATGGCCCCAAGAAAGTTCTATTTATCTTAGTTTACTGTTCAGTGAGGGGGTGAAGGTAGAATTCATTCCCAGGGATATTATAGGGATCACATAATTGTAAAAGTACTTGGCACAATGACTGTCATAAAAGAAATACTCTCTGAATGTAAATTGTTTAAGTTAATATAATTGCTTCATATTTGTTAACTTTATGTGGATTTTCTTAGATGTGAGCTTATGTCAATGGTGATGAGATGAATCCCGAAACACATTCAACTAAAATTAAGGTCACCAGAATGGTAATTAATTGGTTTTGGTTCATAAAAGTTTAAATACATGATAATTGTTTATGGTATCATTGTATTTCAAAAATTTTCATTTACTGTTTGGTAAATAACTATCATCTGTGCTGTTAGAAAGGCAATTTCTCTTATAATCTAAGTGTTGTTGGGTTAGAAATTGTACTCTTTAAAAAATGATGAAAAATGATGAATAGGTTAGGAAATTGTTAAGTCATTCTATTTGACTGTGTGTTTTAAAGAACTGTAATTTAAGAAATCATAAACTTCCAAGTTTGCTCTTTAGTTAAAGGGAATTTTCAGATAAAATTATTTTGCTGTAATTTATGAATTTTGTGAGATTTTTAACTAAGCTGTTGGAGTTACTGCTTAAATTATTTACAAAACTATGTTTGTGAAAGGAAACTTGGTAATTATGTGAAATATTCTTTATAAGTTTTGTCCATTACATGGAAGAATTTCATGACTAAAGAATGTAAGAATTGTGTAGTAGCTGGGAATTCATGATATCATGATAAATTGTAAGCTGTTTCTGAGGGAGGGAAGTACTTCTATGAAGTAATGTTCAATGTGGGACCTGGCTTTGGGGAAAATATGGATGTAAAAGTATGTATATACATAAACATACACACACACACATATATATATATACACATATACACACACACTATATATATATACATATGTATGTAACTTGTGAAGAGTATCTTATATGCAAGAAAATGAAAAAAAAAGGGTATTAGGAAAGCAGTGTGGGTCTTCTGGGAGAAAGGCTAGGTGAGACCCTAATATTTGAAAAGTTATGCTTATAAAAAGGTTTCAGAGTAGTGAAATAGTTTTTGGAGGTTTTTATGGGGATTGGAAACTAGAAGACCCAGGATAAAGGAGACAAGGAAAATCTTATGACCCGGAGTAGGGGAAGCAATCTTGTCATTCCCTTCCCCCACTCCCTCCTCCTTAATCAAGAAGGTATGTTACAACACAGAAACAGCCCTGGGAAAAGGAAGTAAGGGAAAGCCTATGGGTAGAAAAACCTATCAGTCAGCATCTGTACCTAGGATAAGACAACCCATTGTTTTATAGATAACTTTACATGATCTGGAAAGGCATTTGATGTCACCTGAAATTTATTGTTGGTACTATATTTAAGAGCAATTTATTTATATTGCTGGTTATTGTTTTTATGCTAGAACCTAAAATTGTTAACTTATTACTGTGTATGGAAAGGAGGGGATTGGATGAAAGCTTTATCTGGATTGGTTCTGCCCATTTAGAACAGTCCTCCTATATGTATGAGGGTCAGCAGGCAGGGGCAACAGTATTAGCCCCTCCCTGGGGTCCATGTTGATTCACCTTATTTTGTAAACTTGCCAAGGCCCCTGGAAACCATCTGTGTGGGCAAGGTCACCAGCCCTGGGAAAAGAACTTGTTTGTTTTTTTTTTAATTATGAAATTCCTAAACAATGGACTTGACTTGCTGAGAAGTTGCAAGCTTATGTACAATAGATAAAAAGGATTTCTTACAAGTGGCTTTTACACTAGGACAAGTTTAAATTTGTGAAAGAAAAAATGTTAGAGTCCCTTATGTTTGTGAGTCCTGGTAAATCTTTATTACTCACTGCAACTCATAGAGAGTAAAAATAATTGTACGTGTCTCTAAGCTGTGGTTAGTGAAACTTGCTGTGAAAGACATTTGGGACAATAATTAATTTTGTTTTAAGTTTGAATTTAGGTATAGTTGTCTATATTAAATCAGCATATAAGAGAAATTCCACAAGTTATTCAGAGGGAATGTGATCCTATACTGTTGGAGGTCTGCATTTGGGAAAAAGCTGAGGAGATAATCTTAGCCTCAATCTAGGATGCGATCCTCCTGACTCAGTTTCTCCATGGTGTTCCTTAGAAGATGAATGTTTCCCATCTTATTATTCCTGAGTCTGGCTATTAAATGTAATTGATACTGTATGGTTGGAGAATTGCGAATCTTATCTGAATTCAAACAGAGTCAAGGATGTTTTATCCCGTCGTATTTGGTATGTCACATGTCCCTGCCTTTTTCATCCTTCTATAGCAAATCTCTTTGATTAGAGCAAGTGGTCAGTAAAAAGATATGAGCACAATGTAAGTGCATGAGATTGTGTTGTTTTGATCTGAATGGGTAGTCATCCCATATTAGTTATTAATAAATTAATAGTCCTGAATAGTCATGTGAAAGAGACAATCTCCGGAGTAAGAACATTCTTTCTAAACATTATGTGAAGATTTGGATAAAGGGATACAGAAGGGTACAAGGACAATATTGAATTATTATCCCATAAACTAAGGCTAGGATTACCTTAAAGTTACTGAATTAAAGGAGTATCTGGACAGAATAAGGTCCTTACATGTTTCAAAATGATGCAAGAACAACTGGGCATTAATACAATTGACTGATACAATTAATTATTGGAACTAAATCAGAGACATCTTTGATTTGGGGAACATTGTTCCCTTACTATAAGGTGTGCCCCTAATCTCTTAGTGGCAAATTTCTATAATCAAAAAGTTATGTAAGCACAATAACAAATCTATTGAATGTTTGATTCTAAAATGTCTTAGGTTATTATAAGATTGCACTATCAGGCTTAGGATTTTAGCCCAAACAAGTAACTATTTAGACTTGATGTCTGTTACTAGGGTATGTATATATTCCTGTATAAATTAGGGTCCTTTAATTCTTTGTAATAATATGAAAATAATTATTTCCAGGGCTTGTGAGAATATTATTCTGCTACTTAGTTAATATCACACTTGTCTCAGTTTTGTTATAATGTTAAAAGAAGAATGGTGCGTGGATTATTTTGTAAATGCCTAAAAAGATGTATCGTGTTAAAAATTGATTGCCAAAATGTATTTATGTAAGTATTGGAGCCTGTTATTAATTTCTTAGTTAAAGCTCATCCTCCTGGTGGAGAGGGAATAATGGATTACTGTAAAATATTCAAAACTGGGTTCTAATGTTTCTTGAATATGACAATTGGTCAAGTTTTGATTTTGATTTTGTAAGAATGATAATGCTTTAAGATTAAGAATGATATGAACAGCAGATTTCTGCAAGAGGATGGCAAAGAATGTGCTGAAGATGGCTGCAGCAAGTAATAGGATGATTTGATCCCCTCCAGACAGCTGTATGAGGAGAGACTTCTAAATCATTAAGGGACAATTATCCTTATTGTTTGCCTTCTTTTTGGGTCTGGGTATTTGTACTTACTGAGGGGACAGCTTTCTTTGGTTTTTCAGTGCATCAGTCAACCTCTTCTCTTTCCCCTTTCCCTTCCCATATCGACTTAAAGGGGAAATAAATGAGGAGAAGAATTCATATAAAAAAGAATGTAAGGGGGTATTAAAGACATGGAAACAAAATTTGAAAGAGGGAATGTTAAGATGGTGATCATAAGTGATGTGAAAAGTGATGAGGAATGTGAAATGATGATGACTAAATTTGAGCAAAAGGGAAATTGAAAGACTGTGGAGACCAAATCTATTCTAGACAAGATGAGGAATTGTTAGAAAGAGATCAAGTTTATCCTCCACAGAAAGAAATATCCGGGAGTCATGTGATAAGGAAAGAGTAATACTGGGAAAGGAAGGAGCAAGTCTCAGAAAGGGAGAAAAATTAGTTTCAACTGGATCTGTAGTCAAAAGTAGGGCAAAGAGTAAGCTAAAACTGAAATACACATACTTAATAGCTTCGTGCATAGTAACTGACACCAGGCATAAAATTAGAGCTTCATTATCTGTACATGCATAGCATGACCAGAAGGAATATCATGTCAAAAAGCAATACCCAATGGCAATATATGGAAGTGTAACCCAGAAGAGCTAAGACCAATTCTGTCTCTGAAGGGATGGACCAGAAATGACAACCTTATAAAAGCTAGCTCTGCTTCTGTATCTCAATCCTGGGCATTCCAACATGGGTGGCACACCTCTCAGGAATCACAATAAACATTTCCTTTGCTCACTCCTGTGTAAAATATTATTTATGGGCTTTTCTAACACATTTATATACTACAATTTGTTTAGTCATTCCTCAATCCAATCTATGAGCATGTACTTTGTTTCTAATACTCACCTATCACAGAAAATTTTATTATAACTCTTTAGGAGGATATGGAGACTTGCTTCTTATTAAAGCTTTCCTTGGGGCATAAGTTCAGTAATGTAGCCTCTGGTTCAAAGGGTTATGGAAATTTTATTCACCTTATTTATGTAATTCCTAACTGTTTTCCCAAGTGACTGTACCATTTCATAGCTCCACCAACAAGTTATTTAGTGTACCCATCTTTGTACAACCCCTCCAACGTTGAGTACCACTATTTTTTATAATTTTTTTGCCAATGTGAAGGGTGTGAGGTAAAATGTAAGAGTTATTTTGATTTGAATTTCCCTAATTATTACTGATATGGAGCATTCTTTCATGTGATTGTGAATACTTTTCGGTTCTTTTAAGAACTGTTCACTCATATCATTTACCATTATCTATTGTGGAATGACTAGTGCAGAAGATTTTATTTTGAGTAATGAACATTATGTATTTTATCTTTTATAATCACCTCTCCATTTGTTTGGATAAGAATACAGCTCCTACCCAGAACTTTGAGAGGTATATGCTCTTCTTTTCTTCTAATTTTTCTGTATTTATGATCTTTAATATTAAGTTTCATATCCATTTAAAATGTATTGCACAGTATGCTGTAAGATGATTGTCTATGCCTACTCACCAGGATTTTTGATCCTATTCACCCTCCATTCCTAGACTGAGTTTTTTTGAATCATGTTCCTACCCTTATTAAAACAACTCTCTCTCTACAAATTTTGAAATACTAGATTCTCAGATCTCAGTCATGGTGTATTCTTCATTTCAATTCCAAAATAAGTATTTCTACCCTGCTTGTTTAAGAGGCATCAGGAGGGGTAACATCTTTTAATAGTGTGCCAAGGCGGAACTCTGAAAATATTTTCCCATAAACTTACATGGAGTCATATATCTTATAGCAATATTAAATATTAAATTTCAAGTAAATTTGGATTCAATATAGCTGAGAAACTAATTGGAATATTTCTTCTTTGATAAAAGATCATTATAAGTTGGTCACAAGAACAAAATTCACTTTCAAATCCTTGTCAAAAACATTAAATGTTAATAGATGAAGGAAGTATCAAAAGGTGACCAATATGCTATGGAAATGATGCTTTGATGTCAGATAAAACTTATGTTTCAAAGTTATCATGCTAAGTTTGGAATCTCTATATATTAACAAGGTTTTAAAAATTTTCTTCAATGCATTTAGCTTTAGAAGGGATCTCATTATTTTCTATCTCATGCTAGCCCTCACAAAACTAGAGATATGTTGTCCATAGATGCATAAATTATGGCTGTTATATCCTTTGACCTACAAGTAGCATGTTTTTTGTGCAGAGGAGTGCCAAGACTTTTAAAAAAAGAATAAAGTCAATAAGAAGCAGAAATTAAATAAAAATTGATGAGAACTGATATGGAATCTAAGTCAGCTGACATATAATCTTCATATCTTAAGCTTCTCATGATTAAATTTTTCTCCTCTCCTATCCTAAGTGCCTAAAAAAGTTAACTACAAGTATTAAAAGATTTTTTTATAATAAAAGCTTATTATCCCCCCTCTCCCAAAATCTTACTATTCTTTATGAGGGGGTAAGGGAGACTCTATTCTTCTGATTTTCAATGGGACATGGGGAAAACTCTAGAAACTTAAAAAATATTGTAACTTAAAATTAGGGATATTATTAAGAGGAAAGAAAAGGATATTATTAGCACCTGCCCTTAAAGATTGGGAAAAAATCTTCCCGAAGAAGATGTGACTTTAGTTAGGACTTATAGCCAAAGAAAATTCTGGACCTAAGAGATGGGAGTTCCTGTAAAAGCAGAGAGGCCAATGACAATAGCTCAAAGAATAGTAACAGGGAGTAAGGAATAAGAAGGCTGGGGGGGGGGGGGGGGCAGAGCAGGGGGGGGTGGATACTAAGTTATGAAGGGCTTTAAATAGCACATACATTATTTTATATTTGATCCTGGAGCAGATAGGAAATGAATGGAATTTACTGAGTGTGGATGTGAAGTGGGGAGTTGACATGGTCAAACCAATATTTTAGAAAAATCACTCCCCTTAGCTGAATGGAAGTTAGACCAGAGTGGGGAGAGACTTGAGGCAAACAGAACAACTAGTAGGCTATTGTAATAGTTTAATTGTGAGGTGATAGGTCTGCACTGGAAGGGTAGCAGTGTCAGAAAAGAGAAAGGGGTACATTTGAGAGATGCAGAAAAAGTGAAATTGACATGCCTTAATACCAGATTGTATATGGGGGTTGTGCAATAGTGAGGAGTTGAGAATGACACTTAGCGTGCTAGCCTGAGGGACTGAGATGATGGTGTTGCCTTCTATGGTAATAAGGTTAAGGGAAAAAATGAGGAAGTTTATTTTTCTTTTTGAACATACTAAATTTAAGACATCTACTGGATATCCAGCTCACAATTATTCATAACTTTAATCATTAGTAATTAAGATAATATAGTCAGACTTGGTCACTGTCCCCAGGAAATGGGAAGAACCAGGCAGAAAAAGTTTTGAGTAACAGATTCATTTCAAAGGACAGCCACGGACTAAAGAGTTTTAAAAGATTCCTCAGTAAACCTAATAAGGTGTAGTTTTAAAGGACATTCTATCTCCCTCTCTTTTTCATTCCAGAATATAAAATCATGTGCCCCAAATATTAGAAATGGCTAATGTCACTCTGTCCCATTATTAGATTAACACCTTAAAAACACAGTCTGGTCTGTCTTGCTTTTCTGTTTCTTGGAGCATAATTGGCACTTTTCAATCATTTTCAATTCATACCTTCCCAGCAGAGGTGACCAGTGGACTTGGACTCTGTGTGTTGTGTTATAGTATGTTCCAAAATTCTGTGGTTGTGTCAAAATATCCATTATTATATCCCTTTTTATCAATGAAGTGACCGATTTGAGTTGCCTGTGAACATGAATTGTGAGTTTCTTCCTTAAATTAAAAATTGACAAAAAAAACAGAGCCCTTTCTTTGTAACCATTCTATGAAGTAGACAGTCCTCAGTATCATATTCCACTTATTACATATGAAGAAATGAATACTCTGAGAAGTTTCCTAATTGCCTAAGATCACATTCCTGGTTAATGTCAGAACATCAGCACTAGCATTCAAGTCCAGATCTCTGGTGTCCAAGCTCCAAGTTCCGTGCTCTTTTTGTTATACCAAACAGTACTACATGGCTTCCAATACCCAGCAGACTGAATCTGGCTATTTAACATCAAAATAAAGACTTCATAGAATAATGTACGTTCATCTTATCCTCTAAAACAGAAACTAACTCTTCAAAGTAATGAAAGGTAATGCATGATTATAAACTTTTTAAGTACCTTATGTAACAGCTAGCTATAAAGGATATGAATTCTGCTTTCTATGGGCAAAATACCATGTTTCATTGTAAATGAATGCTTATATGTAAGCTGTAGACACAAAAAATAATGGTTATTATGGAAAATTAGATATTCTAAAGGAATGTTATGAGGAACATTAGTAAGAGCAATTTTGAACACAGCAATAATGCTTTTTTTTTTGTTCATTGACTAGCAGTTGTCAACAACGAGAAAGGGAAAAGTTTGTGACTCTGGGTAACTGGAAGGATGATGGTAGCCTCAACAGAAACTGAGTTTAAGAAGAAAGGTGGGATTTGGGGAAAAAATAAGCTGTTTTATGTATGTGGGTTTGAGATTCCTAGGATATCTTATCTGTTATGCCTTCTTGAACTCATATCCCAGTCTTCCTCAATCCTACTCCTCATTATTCCCTGTCTTATATCCTTTCATTTTGTTGTGCTCTCTAGCACCATCCCCTAAACCTCTGTTCTCATATTACTTTCCTTTCATCTTCCATCTCTTTGTTTCTCAATCTATCTTTTGGCATTCATGAAAACCCAACTCTTTAGAACATACTGAATGCATATTGGCATCTTTTTTTTTCCACTCATGGT
The DNA here is from genome assembly GCA_028646595.1 of Phalanger gymnotis. Classification (NCBI taxonomy): domain Eukaryota; kingdom Metazoa; phylum Chordata; class Mammalia; order Diprotodontia; family Phalangeridae; genus Phalanger; species Phalanger gymnotis. The sequence goes on from CM053626.1 coordinate 100,137,681, forward strand.
GCTTGACACACTGAGGCAGTCTACCCAACTATTCTTTACTCCTGACTACTACATATATAATTTCCTACTCTTATCCTGATAACTCAGGAAACTCCTCTTCTTTAAATTCCATCCATTCTTTTATATAACCCATTCAGATCCTTGTCACTAGCCTCCAGGAGCTTCTATTTCTAAAGAAATACAGAATCTGCTTCACTCATAACTCTCTGCTCTTATTCTTGTCTTCATACTTTGGCAGGGGACAAGTCTTTTATAGGTACTTGGTTGCTTTGAATATCCTGGTCTTATAATTCATTAATTGCTCCCAACAATCATATTCTGCATCTAGACTCTCTGCTATAGGTACTCCAAGGGCACTCAATCACTTACAAGTCCATGTCTCAATTCTGATCATCACTAATAACTCTGCCATTTCCATAAGTCTCAAATTCCTTATTTCCCCTCTTTGATCAGAATCTCCCATCTAATACTATATATCATGTATCCAGGAAGATTCCTCCTCAGGTATGAGATGGACTAAATTTCTGGGTTTCAAAGCTAAGGTGGACTGGAAGTAAGCATGACCTTCAACCCTGCCAGTAGAATATACCCTCTGACATAAATCATTGCTTTCTGCATGGTTTCACACATTATTTCCAGGTAATTAACTTATTCTTCATAATCTCCATCAATGTTGTTTGAATTAATTCTGCCAACCATTTCACACAAAGGCAGCTTGATCATTGTTAAACTTCTTAAGAAAACATTTCAGGAGATGTAGGAGATCAGTCTTCTATAGTTTCTGAAACTGATGGAATCAGGACATCTTGTGATCGCAGTGCTTGGCAGATGTTTGATTAGATATACATATGAATTTCTGGTGAAATACTGTGTTCAAAGTTTACTTTGAAGTGGCATTTACCTTAAAATAAAAATTAGCACTATGTTTTGTCTTGGCATTTATATTTTATGTTTATCTTCTCCATTTAGAACATGAAGAAATAGCATTATGATAAGATGATTCTAGATGTTTTTCTATTTTTTGATAAATGAATATTTTTTCCTTTCAAAAATTCTGCTTTCTGTATGTTGTATAACCCTAAAAAATAATCTTTCTTTCCTTCTGTCTGAATGTAACTAATTTCATCCCCACAACTCAACTTCTATAGCAAGTCTAAGACTATGCCTTGAGCAACCTTGAGTATATTTTCTAATAATCAATTGCAGCCATAATAAAAAAGTTAAACTGGGGAATTCTATTTAAAAACTCAAAATCTTTAACTATGAATGTGGTTTGCCATTCATTAAGCGTATGACCTTAGATAAGTCACTTAACTATCTTAACTACTGGTATACTCACTTTCAAAATGGAGGCAACAATATATTAATTCATCACCACAGGGCCATTACAGCAATCAAATTAAGTTGTCTGGGAAAACATTTTGTAATTTTAAAGCACCATATACACATTCTAGTAATAATTTTATTAAGAATACCAAGTTTATTTTGAACATTGCATAATATCAAATCACTAAGTTCCAAATGACATTGTAGAGATGAAACTTAAATTACTGTGACCTTTAAAGGATCTATGTTTGGCCCAGTAGGAGGCAGCATAGCCATAATGGACAGAAAGAGTTGAACTTGGGGCCCAGAAAACTTTGATCTGAACGTGACCTAACACTTATCGGCTGTGGACAACTAATCATTAATCTCTTTGAGTCTGTTTCCTCCTCCATACAGTTTCTATAGTACCTACCACCCTGTTTTGATATGGAGATATAAAGAAGTATGTGTGTAAAGCACTTTGAGAATTTTAAAATGTTATGTTATTATGAACATCAAGTCTCACCATTTGAATAGAACCATCTATTAAATTCCATACAAATAAATGTGCTACATGGTCATGATCTTTATCTCTGATATATATCAAATTTAAACTTTTTTTCCTGTAAAGTATGCATATTAAAATGTATGGGCTTTTTGAGGCTTTTTTTTCCTCTGCTCTATATTGATTATCTAAGATTAAAAAAGCAAAACTTCCTTTGGAAATAGTTTGCTCACAGTCGAATTAGTACAAATTAAACTCCCTTAGCACAAATTTCCTGACAGACACATGCTTTACATTAGTATCTTTCAAACCCTGGATCGCCAATAAGCAAAAAGGAATTTTTGGACTAAGTATGAAAAGAAATGGGAGAAAAAGATTAAAAAAGAGACTATATTTGGGTGAGAAAAGGGATTAAATTTGTAAGGAACAGCAAAAAGTAGAAATCTGAATCATGTTTTTATTTCAGGTAGCAGTACCCTTTCAGCCAACTTGTTGGCCTTGGAGAACCTTAGTATCTGTGCTGAACTCTCATTTGGCTGCTGTTAGAAACATTTTCTCTACAGTCAACCATTTGAGGTATGTTCAGTGATTTTTATATGACTGTTAATGCATTGGCTTGCAAATTTCTTCAATATTAAAATATTTATTAAAAAGGGACAATTTTAATGTTCAAAACTTCATATGATAGGAACTCAATGAAAACATCTATGAAAAGCTCATATGTGACATCACCAGGTCGTGCCAAACTGAGCTGCAGCCCAGCCATGGCTGTGAACATGCATGGACACTTGGGTTTGGAGGGCATAAAAGTTCATGTAATATCTACTGGGGTTCCCAATTTCTCTGTGTTTCCCCACCTCCGCCTCCTCAGGGCAGCACCTTCTATAGTTTGTCCCTGTCTGTTGCTTAGACATCATCAGGAATCTTCTTCATGTTTTATGTTCTCTCAAGCCTTGGTTTTCTAAGTGAACAGCTAGACCCACTTCCTGGGAACAGGGCAAAGAGCTTTGTTTCGATTCAGATTTTGTATAAATTTGGACTTTCCTGCAAACTTTGCCGCAGTGAAGTTTTGCATACTTAGACTCATGAATTTTAAAAGGTAAAAAAAAGTTTAAACCTTGGTAGCAGCTTCAGTTGCATCTTCTGTTGTGATACAAGTTTGGGTTCCAATCGTCATGATAGAGGCTTTGGTTGCATTCAGTTCCACAAATATTAAAGGTCTCAACAACTCCATTTGATACATGACAGCCATCCATATAGCTCCAACAGTTATAGCACAGAGGCCAGTGGAAAGGCACATTATTCCTAAGACCAAATATTGGGGAATGTAGCCAGAGGAAGCAATTACTGAAATAAGGGATCCAATTAAAAACAGTATTCCTCCCCCTAAGATTATGCCAAGGGGTGTTTTATATTTGTCCAGAAAGTTTCTTCTTATAATGTTGAGAAGGCACCAGTGGAGCATCACTGATTTCCATATCTTCCTTTGGACTTTGTGTTTCTTAGAAAAGGATGAACTTTCTGCCTGGCTTATTTTCTGGAGGTGACTGGGTGACAAAAATTTGGCAATCTGAGAGAACAGTTAGGCGTCTTGTGAAACAACCAGCCACTCCAACCCGAGGAAGGTTTCTCTCTCTTTAGCAGATCTTGCATTTTCCATCTTCATTTATAGCAGGCAGAATCCTGATTAGATAATTAGGAATATACTGGATTCTCAGATGAATCTCAAGTGCAGACCAAGGACATGCAAATTTCTTTATACTAAATTTTTACCCACAAGGTCCGCTGGTATATTTCATTGAAAGATTTTGCAGATAATTGGTTAGTTTGACTTCTGAAATATCAGTTCCACAAGGTTGGTTTCCCCTAGCAGATAAACAAGGCATAGTCTCTGGCCTCACAGAATTTAAGTATGTATTAACAGAGATAAATCTAAACATCGATTATAGCAAAATCTACTTGCATTACTTTTTTTGAGACCATGAACCTGGGACTAACCCTGCCACTTCTGTTCTCAAGTATAGTTTCTTCATGTTTATTTAAAGGTGTTGGGGTATGAAATAGGATAAATTTTGAGTAAGTAACATTCATTGATAGTTTTCCTTATTTGGTTCAGCCCAATGCTATAATGGTCATATTGGTAAATTTCTTTTTTTCTCTTGGTTCTTCCCTCCCCCTACCCAAGTAATCAATAATTGTTTGATTTGCTGGATCCAAAATAGGTGGTGCACTAAATATCATATCTTTGATGATGATAGAAGAAAAACCTAACCTGACACTCTAATTCACTGAAGTTCAAAACTAAATGTAATAGTTTAGGGCATCTAGTGCAATTACAGATTAAAAAAAAAAACCTAAAAACAAAACCCTGGGGCCCTGAGAAACCAAGTTGACCAAGATCCAGACTAGAAGCCATCTTTCTGCTTTATGTCAATATTACTTTCTTTAACTTTTATAAATTTTCTTAAGGTTGGATACTAATTTTTCCAAATCAGTATATGTATTTACAGCTATTCTACAATACATCAATATATCAAGAAAACAAGTTAAAGATTTAAGGATACTTATAAACTGTGGTCATAGTCATAGAGCTGGAAGGAACCTCAGAGACCTTATAATCTAATCTCTAGTCCTTCTGAGTTTAAGTCACTTGTCTGAGGTCATACAGATGGTAAATATCAGAAGCAAGATTAGAACCCATGTCCTTTGAGTATACAATCAGTACATTTTGTTTAAGCATGAACTATGGGTAATAAATATATTTGAAATTTCAACCCAGGGACGTAAACATGATTTTTGGTGATCATGACAGTTGTGACAGAGGAAGACTCATGACTGAAATGGGATAATGGAATAAAATACTTTGGTGGTATTGGTAGTGTTTTTTAAATAAAACTTAATGGAAGGATTAAGTACAATATTGGAATAGCAACTCTTATCAAGATCAACCCCTGAATAAAAGTTTATAAACCTAAAAACAGAAAAGATAATATCAATGAATGCTAAAATGATTTTTAAAGACATTGTTGTAGGAGTATATGATATCTGGTCTCACCTTACTTTTATTCAGCCAAGAATCATCTTTTCAACTTACAATGCATTTTCTTGTCTTGTGCTCTATACAATAATCTTCATTAGGTTCAAATGAAGATGGTAGGGGGAACAAGTCCTTGTTTATAATGCCATCAGTGTTGTTACTGTGACAAGTAGGTTTGTTAAGAGAGAAATATCTCCAATTCTTGGACAAGAACATTAATTTAAAGATTCAGAACTAGAAAATCCAAAAATTTAATTCAAAAGTATAAAAATTATAATGAAATCAGAATGGATAAAAATTCATTTACTCTGTCACGCCTATCCTGATTTACATCAGGAGTGTCACCATTAGAATCCTTACAGCACTTGAGGCTGTACTACCCAGGTGCCCTCAGCTACTATTAACCTACTAGATTTCTTTCATGGAACAAGAACTGAAGTTGCCCCAGGTTACAAAGTATGTTGATTAACTGAGTGGGAGCTGGATTATGGTCAAAGATGACCACACAGACCCATGAAATCTGAAAGCATTTTAATGCCTTCATGGCACTAGTTCAATGCAGGATCTGAGGTTGTGGGCCAATTTATTGACCAACTATCATGCTGTACAAATAATCAACTGGATCAATTCCTAGCGCTTTCTGGGAAATCTGATACTAATAATCATTTTGGCAGATACTGAATCACCAAAGAAGATATACTTCCTCAAATCCAGATGTTGTCCCACAAATACAAATGACCGTGTTTAGAAAAATAGCCTACCTCCCTAAATACATGAATGGAAATATAACCTTTGTGATTTTAAGTTGCTGACATAATTAGCTAAAAATGAATAAGGAGAAAACATTCTTTCTATAAGCACTATAATATGGCATCCCAAAACAATCAGTCTAAATTTACCAACCTACCAACCAGAAACAAGATAAAGATCACTGACTCTGGATCACAGACTCTAGCATCACATAAATCACATAAAAATCACATATTCTAGAGTCCAACAATTCAAGTCAAATCCCATGTCTTATACCCTGACTTTATAGCCTGCCTGAACCAAGTTCAGAACCTCCCTGGTTACGGGTGCTTGAGCAAGCTTGAGCTAGATTTTCAAGGTGATCATTTATGCCTAAAGAAATTGATAAACCTAAAAATCAGGGCTTGATTTATTGTTTTGTTGATTATCTGGTCTTAAGAAAAGAATAGAGAAAAATGTTAAGAATGAAAATTAAACTTAAAAGTGTGTCATTGGTTCCTTTTTTTTTTTTTTGAGACAGATGTTTACCAACTCACCCTGTCCATGAGCCTTAACATTTTCATCTATAGAATAATGGCATTGGTCTAGATGGTATTTCTTGTTCTTTCCAACTCTAGATCTCTAATATTATAAACCACTTCTGATTTCTGGAACTGTTGCAACATACATATAATGTCAGCAACCAGAAAGAATACATGAGCAAAAATAACAATTTTGCATGTGCTTGACAACCATAGGTTTGACCACAGAATACCATAAGATATATGACGGATTTTTCTTTGGAGGATTTAAAGCATGTGTTACTTATAGGTCCAAATCTAAGAATAACATAAAAAATTGGAATTCTCTCAGTAAACATATTAACATATGCCTAGAATTAAGTAAGAAGAACAGAGGGAGTGAGAAAGTAAAGGAATTTTAGTCAAAGCATTATAATGGAATTATAGGAAGAATAAGATTAAGAGAAACAGAAATTGGAAGAGAGGAATTGCCCTTCAAAATCTTACCACTTTCTTAATAAAAAAGACTTGTTATTCTGAGCTAAAGTTTATAGGGTTCAGATAAGAAAATAATTTCTTCCCAAATAATAATTGCTTCCTAAACATCTCACTCCTAAAAATCTTTCTTGAAAATATTTACCTATAGTCTGGCATCAGATCTACTTGAATAAGGCACTTTTACTATGATAAAAGGGGCTAACAAGGTCTATGCACCCATGGTTCACTACTCTTTTTAAACATTTTTCCATTCAAGTAATTGGTCATTCAAATTACTACCACTCCTATTCATGTGAAATTTGTCACTACTGAACTTATGTTGCATGACAAGCAAGACATTGTTCTTTTTCCTTTACCCTGCTTCCTAAAAAGAACACATACTTTTTTTTTTAAGTTTCCACTACATGGTATGGGGAAAAAAAAAATCTCTGTGTGTGTGTGTGTGTGTGTGTGTGTGTGTGTGTAGGATAAGAAAACAAAGAGGCATTTACAAGTTCAAGACTTCAACATGTTTTTAAATGACACCTATGGGGAATTATGCTTTTCTTCTCTTAACTACTTCTGCCAGATTTTAGATATGAATCAGGAAATCTAGCTTTCTATCATGTGCAATTAGTCGGAAAAGATATTTGGCATTTTAACTTTGCTGAATCTCCTTCCTCAACCCTTACTAAGTCTCCACACAGGAGCACAAGGTCTCCCATGGTTACTTCTTTCTCATACCCTATCCCACTGAATCCCCAGCCTCACTGTCTTATTTTTTTTTTTTTTTGAGCTCCTGACCTGCCTTCTCCCCAGATTTTCTGGCCATGAATTACAGAAAAGAGAAGAAGGGAAGGGCTAATCCACACTCCTATGTGAAATTTCCTGTTGTAATTCAGTTATGTTGCCTCTTTCCCTTCTTGGGGCCACCCACAATCTTAATGCTCTATCTTCAGCCTTTTATCTTCAAAATACGAAACATTTTTTTTTTTCTGAACAGATTAATTTGGCTACCTATATCACTGGTTGCTTTCTTCTAGTGACATAAAAACCAGTATTAGAAAGTGGGGAATCCAAAAACCCTGCCTGGAGGCAAATTTGCTCAAGCCAGCTCAGACCTAACACAGAGTCTGGCTCCAAACTGAGCTGCTTTGATTCTGACTCTGTACCCTTGAAGTGAACCCGCCCAAACTTCCTTCTTACTGGCTGAATTGAGATGAAAGCGCCAACTAAAAACCAATATGTACTGGACGCCTATCAGTCTTCACAGCTATTGGCTCCCGAGAACTGTCTGTTTCAGAGTACTTCACATGACTTATACAATTCACCCTGCCCCTCCCTACTGGCCAAGGTAGTGATTCTCTAGGGGGAAAATACTTGAAAGAATAAACGTGGATAAAAATTTCTTCTCTCTTCATTCTCGGGGATTAACTTGGATTTATTACCCAATCTCATGTTAATTGATAGCTAACACTGATATAGCACTTTAGAGTTTGCAAAGCTCTTAGTTCACCCTCACAACAATCCAATTTTAAATAGTTGCTTAATATACTGGTATTACAGATGAGGAAACTAAGTCCAAGAGGTATAAGGACTTGTCATACAGGGTTAAACAGTATCAGGCAGGTTGCCTGACTTCCAAATCCCTTTACACACTATAACAAAAAGCTGCTGGGAAATAATCATTTCCCTACAAAAGTGGAATTTGAACTTCACTAGCTATGGCCTTTGGTTGAATAAATCTGTACATAAATTCCTATAAACTAAGTACTAAACCAGGTAATGATGTGTTTATGTATGATCCATTTACTAATTTTTAATTAAAATTTCCTGTAAGATTTATGGCAAAAAGTTCCTTGTCAGTGACCACAATTATATAAAACCGAAATTTCTTATTCTCCACAAAAGTCTATTAAAGTAAAAATATCAAAAGTCCTCACCCTTGATTTTTTTTTTTTACTAACTTGAAGGATTTTCATTTTTAATTTTTTTTGCTAGTAAAATCAAAACAAAACTTATTTTTTCAAACAATCGAACAAACCCCATAATATTTACAGATTAAAGCAATATGTCCTTTGTGGAATGTATGCTATGTTAATAATAATAGCTCTCATTTATCTAGAACTGTATGGTATACAAAAGACTAGGTATATAACCTCATTTGATTTTCCCAACAACGTTGTGTATGTTTTCTATTACCCCAGTTTTATAGGGCAGCTAGGTGGTGTAGTGGATAGCCTGTCAGGACTGAAGTAAGGCAGAATTATCTTCCTGAGTTCAAATGTGGCCTCAAACACTTAATATCTGTGTGACCCCAGGCAAGTCACTTAACCCTGTTTGCATCACTTTCTTCATCTGTAAAATAAACAGGAAATGACTAACCACTCCAAGAAAAGGGTCACAAAGGACAAGAGTGAACAGCAATAACCCCAGTATACATGTAAGGAGGCTGAGGTTCCAAAGACTTACCCATAGTCACACAGCTAGGCAAGCCAATGTCTCCTTAGTTTTAGCTTTCTCATCTGCAAAATGAAATAATAAAAGCAACTATTTGCCAAGATTTTTGCTTGGATAAAATGACATAATACTTGTAAAGTGCTTTTCAAAACCTAAAGTGCTATATAAATGCTAGCCATTATTTGTCTTTAATTAGAATTGTGATTTTAAGATTACTGATAGCTCTCAGTGAGGTGCTCCCTCTGCCATTCAAATTAGTATTTGTTCCGCTCTAATAGTCTTAGAAAACTGACAGGGGTCCCTGAAAGTTTAAATTACTTGGGTGTCAGAAGTAGGACTTGAAGCTAGATCTTCCTGACTCAGTCAACTTTTTAAGATATGCTGCCTCCCATATACATAGGTCAATTGAAAAGCATAAACAGTAACATCTGAGAGGACAAGACTATGTCACCGAAGGGCAGGAAAGTTTCTTCAAAGAAGAAAAAAATGACAGAATTGAACATAATAATGTTTAGATAGGCAAAGGAGGAATGGGGGTAGGGTAGAGGAGAGTGTGAGACAGAGCATGGAAAGAACAGTGGATTTGAAGTCAGAAGGGCTAGGTTTAGATCTCAATTCTGACATGTAATACCTAAGTAAGGTTAGGAAAATCACTCAATACTTCCAAGCTTTGTTTTCGACTAGATGTTTTGGGCTAGAAGAGTTTGGACCAGATGTTCTCTATGCCTCCTTTCAGGACTAAATTTTATGATTCTATTAATACTATATTTGAGATATAGTGACTAGAAAAGTCTAGGTAGAGTGAAGTGTTTGTGTAAGGAATGAAAAATAAAACTATAATCCTAGGTTGGGGCTAGAATAGGAAGGCTATGAACAGCAAGTTGATAAATTTAATCTACTTCATTTAATTCACACTTGGAGGCTATTGAACAGGCTAGGGCATGAGGAGACAGTGGCTCAGCATGTAACTGCTTTGATAGGTGAGGTTCTACCATATCTTTCCTAGAACCAGGCCCATTTTTGTCCATCCTTGGCCATTTCCAAACTATGTTACCTATATATTAGCCCTCTTCCCACTGGAATTTAGACTCTGCCTTTAGGCACTGATATGTGATAGGTGATATTTCACTTTTGCTTGCCTAAAATCAAGTCTCCATACCTCTTTTGGACAATTCATATACCATATTCACATGTACCCTTCTCCCCCTTCCCTTTGAAATTCTGTTCCCCTTCACATGGTTTTTCCCTCTTGCTAGAATATAGTTATTTGAGGGCAAAGAGATTTTTCTTTCCATTTATGTGTATCCTTGGTGCTTAGCAGAGTATCTGGCACATAGTAAATGCTCAATAGATCTCTATTTTTCATTCATTCATTTATTATAAAGTTAAGGTTTGGGAAGAATTATTTATGAAGTGGGTTTGAGTGAACACAAATTAGAGGGCAGCTAGGTGGTGCACTGGGTAGAGTGCCCAGCCCGGAGTCAGGAAGACTCATCTTTCTGAGTTCAGATCTAGCTCCAGATGCTTATTAGCTGTGTGACTGTGGGCAAGTCACTTAACACTGTATGCCTTAGCTTTCTCATCTGTAAAAAGAGCTGGAGAAGGAAATGGCAAATCACTTTATCTTTGCTGAGAAAACTCCAAATGGTCTCATGAAGAGTCGTATACAACTGATCAACAATAACAAAAGTTAGAGGTAGGAAGATGTTAAGAAGCTGTTTTATCAGTCCAAGGATGAAACAATAAATGCTTGCACTTAGGTGATGACAGTAGGAATAGAAAAAAAGAAAGAATGTGAGAGACATTGTGGAAACATTCTACAAAAGAAAAATCAATAGGCCTAAACTGCATCTACTGAGTTGTTATGTTATTTGCCATCTTTCATCTTCCTTCTTTATGCTATATTTCTCTTGAAGCCTTCAGAATTGTAACTAAAATGTCATTACATCAAATTTCAACAAAGAGATGTAAGGTTTTAGGATAATTGCTTGCCATTCACATTTTAGTCTAATTATTTCAGTTACAAAGCATAATTCACAGTAAGATAACTGTCCAGTTTTGAAATCTAAAATCTAGGGAGGAAATTAAAATGACCAATAGCGACCCCTTCTCATAGATATTCCTGTTTTCATGGTGAAAGATACACCCCCTATTTTAGTACTCTGTGTGCTATCCCAATTACTTTAAGGTTGTAATATAGCCTCAGATAAAAAGGACATCTGAAAGGCACCCCTGAGACCATTGAGTCTAATTCTCTCATTATGTAAATGTAGAAATAGAGATCTAAGGCCTTGAACTAGGTCACTTGGATAGCAAGTATAAGAGAGATTTTGAAGTTGCAAATCATAGCTTCTTCCTCTCTCCTATCCCTTTTACTTAGCTCAGGAAGTCATCAACCAAGGTTTGTTGCTGACAAACTTTTACTTTATGGTGATAAACATTATTTATTCACCAGTACCTACTAATAACACTTCTCAGCATGAAGCGAAATTTGGCATGGCAGGCTTACCTTCCTACTATTTGAACAGAGTTTGTTATTACATTACCAAGAGGCCCTCATTATGAAGTAGTCATACATAAAGTGGTCATCATCATCATAACTAGTATTTCTCTAGTGCTTAAATTTTGCAAAGGATTTCACAATTATTTTCTCATTTATTTTTTACAACAACTCTAGAAAGTGGGCACTATTATTTCCATTTAACAAATGAAGAAACTGAAGCAGACAATGGTTAAATGACTTGTCCCGGGTCACACAGTTAGGATGTGTCTGAGGCCAAATTCGAACTCAGGTCTTGCTGATTTCAGGTCTTTATCTACTATACCATCTAGCTTCATTGACTACTGGGACAACATTGTAGTAAAACTTTAATGTCAACTGATGTCATTACTCTTCTGCATTTAAAAAAAATTGAAAGTTTAATTTGGAAGATTATTTTATGATGATTTTCACAGCTTGTTGAATAATTTCACCCTAGAACTATCAGAACCCTGATATATAAAGTAGTACTGATATTATACAGAATCATTAAGAACTGAAATTCTCTTATCAGTTAATTTGAAGTGAATCAGTTAAATGTTTGAGTCACATATTCAGGATGGTACAGTGAGAAAAAAAATACTGGATTTGGAAGTAGAAGAGCTGATGTCAATTCCTGGCTTTGCTACTTAGACTGTACACCCTTAGATAAGTCATTCGCCTTCTTTTAGTTTCCTCATCTCTAAAATAAGGAGATTGGACCCTTCCAACTCTAAATTATGATCCTAATTTGATCTCATACTGGTTATGTAATGACTTGAAAGTGAAGGGCCCACAAATATATGATGAATCTGGCCCAGCCCTTTCGATAGGTTATGCAAAGGTGAAGTGCTTGCCTTAATTGTTTAGACTGGCTGTCCAGACAGTCCTTAATCAACTGTATAATGGTGCATTCTTCTGCTTCATTCTGGCTCCTTAAATCCAGCCATACTCACTCAATACCATTTTGTATGTAGCTTACTATATGTACTTTAAAAGTTTTAGAAATCTCCTTTTCTCAGATAGTCATTTCCCTCTGCCAAATTTCATTAAATTAAAAGGGTGGCTTTAAAATAATTACCTTTAATTTATAGATATTAATAATTCAATGCAGAAAGAAGCAAGAAGAAAGAGTTGATTTGCCCTCTTAATTAATGAATGAGACTAGAATCAAAAGCATGACTTTAGGAACACAACATTTCCCTACTGTATAAGCAAGTTGAAATTAAACAGCATTCATTATACTAAATCAGAACCCTCTCTTGACTGAGGCAAAAATATTATGCTATAAGAAAAACATTGAGAGATCATGATCCTTCAGGTTCTGAGATGAACAATTTTCCAGCCTATTTTTGAGACTTGTATAAAAGTCCCAGATCTCATGCCAACTCTGTGACCATCTCTAGCTTAGTGTTTTCTCTTCTGTAAAATATATGGGTTGTAATAGAAAATCCTTGAGGGATGCTATGGCAGCAACTTTATTAATTGTGTTAACTGAGTCTTTCCCTGAAGTTTTTCCAGCTTGATAGACTCTGCTCAAGCTTGCACTCCGCAGTTAAAACTTTTGACAACTCATTTAATCAGTCAGCAAGTATTAGAGCCAATGGGAAACCAATGGAGTTAGTTAGGTGGGGGATTCATATGAATTCAGAAACATCCTCAATGCTATCTGTCAGAGCATGTACAAATTAAAGAACTCTTTATAAATTCCAGTTTTAAATTTCAATTTTTCATGAAATTGATATCCAAAGCATAAACATCACCACTTTGTTAGTAAGTTATTTGCCTCATGATATTATTCATTGCATAATTAAAATGATGGCAATACATTATACAGAAAAATAGAATGACAAATTTCATTATTTCAAATATTTGTTCTTAGATGAAGTTATACTTTACTCATATGAGAAATCTAATATATTTCCTACTAAATTTCATTAAATTCTTTCATTAGAAAAAAGAATTAAAATGAAATTACTAAAAGTTATGTATTTCACAGTAAATGAAAATCAAAGGTAGCAGCAAAAGATAGAGAACTTTTAATAGAAAATATTTTATTCCTGATAAAATGCAATTTGAAGGCACCTCACAGTACTTGGTGAATCCTAACTTCTACCTAGTGCTAGTATTTATGAAAATAAAATCTGTAATTGACAATGAAAAAAAATGCAGCTGCCATACAACCTAATTGAATAGGTGATTCTACCTTTCACAGGGCTTACTTAAACCTAATGAACTAAACAATGACGGACCCTTCTGCATCTTCCAATATAAAAGATGGTGCTATGATACATAATAACATTTTAAATGAAATGTTGAAGGCATGTTAATTGTCTAGACAATTTGACTGTTATGTCAAGCATCCAGATATTTATAAAGGGAAAAAATGCTAAACATCTAAATATTTTGCCTGTATACCTCCAAATATCTCCAAATGTCATTTTTGTCAAAATTGTATATGTCTATTGATATCTTCTCATGAATTCCTATAACTGCAAACTCTCCCCAATTCATTAGGAACATCAGACAACTAACATTAATACATATATATGAGACTTTCTTTAAAAAAAGTATTTTAAACCCAATAATCATTGAAAAACTCAAACAAACATATGAAATGAGGAGGAAATTGTTATCCTGAATCCTGTGCCTTTAAGGAAGAAAAAGCAAATCAAATAACAAACAACTAACAAGCAAAGAAAATGCTTTTGGTTTGTGTTCCCTTCCAAGCCTAGCCAAAATTCTGCTTTCTCCAGTTCAACCTTTGTTCAGTTACCACCTCTACACCTACTGACTTTGCCCAAGGATGACTCTGCACTGAGTTCAGCTGTTACCTGATGAGTCTCTGCCTTGGATTTGCTGTATCTTGAGGAAGCCCTACCATGGGTTCTCAGGTCTGCTCAAACTCTACAACATTTATCTTGCTCCTGCTAGGCTATTCTACCCCTTCCTCTCCCTATTTCTCCTTTCCCATATGTTTTATGGTTGTGGTTTTTGTTCTTCCATGCTAAACTATAAGCTCATCGAGATTAGAAACAATTTTGTTTTTTTTTTGTTTTTGTATATTCAGTGCTTAGCACATTATATCATTGATAAATGCTCCATCCATCTATTTCTCTATTTCTCTATTATTTGTGTATGCATTTACTTACCTTTGTCCTTTCTTTTTTTTTTCTTTCCAGTCAGAAAGTCTTCATATTTATCAACAAATATCTATTTAATGTCAGGCTGCCTGCTATGCTAAGCCCCAAGGCTAACAAAAATGGCAAAAATAGTCTCTGCTTTCAAAGTGTTCACATTCTAATGGGAGAGGCAATGTGTAAATAAATAGGCAAATGCAAGATATATACAGAGTAGTTGGAATATAGTCCCAGAGAGAAAGAATAAACAACTTGAGAGACTCCTATAGAAGTAAAGATTTGAGTTGAGGTATGAAGGTACAAAGATGGGAGATGAAGTGTCATGTGTAAGGAGAAACAAGCAACATACCTATAGGGGATTTGAGCTGAGGATGACTTGGTCAGATATATGCTTTAGGAAAAATATTTTGGCAACTGAATGGAGGATGGATTGGAGTGGGGAGAGATGTGTGTCAGATGAATAGAAGACCATTATAATAGACAATACGAGATGAGATGGATGCTTGAACTGGGAGGAGGGGGAAGAGGAGGAGATGAATAGAGAGAACAGGCTATATACTATAAGAGACTTTATGAACTTATCAGCTATTTGGATATGTGAGGTTAAAGTGAGGAGTTGAGGATGATGCTGTGGTTGGGAGCCTAGCAGAGTAAAAGGCTAGTGGTGCCATTGACTAATAGAGAAGTTGGAAATAGGAAATAGTTTAAGGGAAAAGTTAAGTATTCCACAAAATTCTATTTTAGACATGTTCAATTTGATATGCAGATAGGACATCTATGGACAGTATGTCCAAAAGCCAATTGCTAGAGTGGTACTGGAACTCAGGAGAGAAGTTAGGACTAAGAAAAAAAGACTATCTAGGAGGTGGTAAGCAGCTGTAGTAGATGCTCCAGAGAAATAAAGAGGGATCAGTTTTCACAAAAAAGCATTAGATTTATCAATCAAGATGTCATTGATAACTTTGGAGAGATCATTTTCTATTGAATGACTAAATTTGAAACATGATTGCAGAGGATTTAGGAGAGAGGAAAAGACGTGTAGGCACCAAGTATAGATGGTTTTTTTTAAAGGAATTGACGAGAAAGGGGAGGTCATATGACAATAACTTGCAGGAATGACAGGATCAAGTGGGATATTATTTCTTTGTTTTTTGTTTAGCTTTTGTTTTTGGAAGGGGAAGAGATGGGTATGGTTATAGGCAGCAGTGAAGGAGCTAACAGTGAGAATGAAGACAAAGTAGAGATGGGAATATAGTAGATGAAGGCTCCTAGAGAAGATGGGAAGGGATGGGATCAAGGGATCAATAGAATGATTGTTCTTCTTCTTCTCCCTTTGTTTTCAAAGAGAACTAATGATATCACAGGGTAATATCTAGACTCATGAGCAATTTGGATTTAAGTGAGACAGAATTATATAGAGTCATCAATCTCACCCTCTTTTCCAGAGTCATCAAAGCCCAGTGGCAAGATAAAAGTCAGTATGACTAGCAACGTTCCAGGATTTGGTGGATGACTTTGGTGTCTTTGATGCCTGCCCAAGTTCTAAGTGCTCCACAGAGTCTGCTTCAGCTGCCTTCATGGCCATTGGAACAAGTTATTCTCATCTACCTCTTCCACTGGGGGAAGTCTTCGTGCTTGGGGTAGACATCCCCTTAACTCACCAACAATTCTGATGCCTGTTAGATACCTTCAAACTGATTTAGCCTTTTGTTGGAGATAGTTTTACAATTGTGTGGTCGCTATGCATGCTACAGCCTCTTGAAGCCACAAGTGAGAGTTGAGTGATAGGTAAACACCAAAATTAGATGAGCAGCTCTGAAAAGGTCTGCACAAGCCCTCACACCAGAGGAGCTAGGCCTCCCTGAACACCCCATACACACTCTCAAAAGGAGTATTCCTTAGTTAGGAGAAGTGTCATCTCTTCTTGTGATATCAGAGTGAAGGGAAAAAATCTTTGAGTGACATAAGATAAAATAAGAGGAAAAACAAGAGTTCACTGATATGTGTATATATATAAGGTCAGCTTCTCAGCTGAGCACATAAGAAAGAGCTAAGGTAAGAGGCTGTTATTGGAATGGCCATTGTAGAGAGATGGATAGCAAATTGATTAGGGAGGAGTAGAATGATAACTTTGCTGCATTAAGGTTTCCTTTGAGATTAAGTAATATAAATTTGGTTTGGGGTAAAGTTGGCATGCTTTCATGTCTTCCTCCAGCCCTGTTTAATAGCACCAACAGTAATGAAAGAGATAGATTGTAGGTACCAGGCATTACTAGTGATAAGACAAGGCGGGAAGGGATTGAAGAGCTGACTTGAGTTTTTTTCACTAAGAAGTCAAGGTAAGGAAAGACAGTGCAATGGTAATTTCCTGGGGAAGAATTGAGTAGTATTTTTCTATACTTGGATTTAGCCAGCAACTGTCCAAAATTGAAGTATAGAGGTGTCTATTTTGACTGCTTTTAGACGATTTAATTTTGTTTACTTTTGTGGGAAACATTGACTTCTGCTGATGCAGAATGTGGTTTCTTCTGAATGCTCTTTCCCTTGTAGTTTTGTATCTTCTAGTCTCACATCACAGAGTGAGTCTAATTTGGAAGATGAAGCTAGTTATTACTCATCAGATGCAGAAGGTTCCCCTCTGATGAGAAGATGCAAGGTTAATGTACACAACACACTAAGACTGAACAAAAAAATGTAAGAAAGCCAAAAATAAAACTTGAAATTTTAGGAAAAGCAACAATTACTGGAGTTTGAGAATGATGACCTTGTTTTCAGGTTACATTAAAATGGCTCATGGCTCAATCGGCATATTACTCCTCAAAATTTTATCACTAACCTGACAATCCCACAAACTATGTTTATCCAAAGAGCTACCAATACAGATTGAGGTTTTATCATTGTTTTTATGTTTTGCTAACTAGTGGATAAAATAGTATCTTAAAGTTGTCGATTTTCATTTTTCTGACTAATAGGAACTTAAGTATCTTTTTGTTTCATAAGGTACCACCTCTGACTCTCTTCTGCCTCATAGATATCTAGCTTACTTCTTGAAAAACAACTCAGTTGTCTCCTCATATACAAAGTCTTTCCTGATCTCCCCAGTTATGACTTCTCTCACTCTCATTTTCTATTCCTCTTTCTTCTTCCTTCTCTTTCTTTTCTTCTTTTGGAAGGAGTGTTTCTCTCTGTCTCTATTTTTATGTCTAACACGTTGTCTCCTTTTCTCCCTCTCTGTCTCTGTATTTGTTTATCACACATACACACACATTGTTTTGTACTCATGTATTCTTACCACGTAAGTGAATGTATGTTGCATATGTTCCTTGAGAAGAATTTAAGGAAGTAGTAGGGCAGTTTCTTTTTTGTCTTTTGGTCCCCAAATTCCAGCACAATGCCTTGCTTAAAATTGTTAAACACAATAGGTACTTTATAAATGCCAGTTAAATCTTTGAGATTAAGCAAGTCAATTTAGTATACATTTATAAAGTAGTCTACTACATACAAGTACTGTACTGGGTATAAAACAATCCGAATGACCTTACTCTCAAAGAACTTACATTCTTTTGGAAGGATATTATATGGAAGCAAATCCAAGACAGAGGAGGGACAGATCCCTTATATCTATAGGTGGGGAAAAAATGGGGTTAGGAAAGGCTTTTTGTAGGAATTGGCAACAGAACTGAACCCGGAGGGAAGTTATATATTCTTGGAAGTAGAGGTGAGGAGGCAGGACTTAACAGGTGTGAGGAACAGCTTATGCCAATGCAGAGATGCCACTAAATGTGTGGTTGAGGGAAAAGTAAGTAGATGGGGATGAAAAGAACATAGGATCCATGCAGGAGAGTAATAAGAAGTAAATTTGCAAAGCAGGGCTGAATGCAGATTATGAAGGATTGGAAATATTTAGTATTTTATTTTCTCTTAGGGTCAATAGAGAGTCACTGAATAGTCTTGAGCAGTCAGTGATGTATTGGAACCTATGCTTTAGGAAGTTTATTTTAAGAGCCTCTATGGAGGGTGACTTGGGGAAAGAAGAGGCTAGAAACAGGAGAATCAAGTAGAAAATTATTCTATAGTGCTTGTGACAGGTGATGTACATCTGCTGTAGAGTGTTATTGTTTGCTCATGTTTCGGTTGTATCTGATTGTGACCACATTTTGGAGTTTTTCTTGGCAAAGATACTAGAGTGGCTTGCCGTTTCCTCCTCCAACTCATTTTACAGTTGAGGAAACTGAGGCAAATGGGACTAAGTGACTTGCCCAGGTTCACACAGCTAGTTAGTGTCTGAGGCCACATTTGAACTCAGGAAGATGATTCATTCTATCCATTGCACTGCCTAACTGTCCCTGTCCTAGAGTAGTGGCCATCTAAATGAAGAGAAGCAATGTGCGAAATGTGGAAATAGAATGAAAGGTAATTAGCAATGATTTTATGCAGAGTGATGGAGCATACAGAATCAAAGAGGACTCCAAAGCCGTTTAAGTGGATGACTGGAAGGGTCATGATGCCCTCAGAAGAATTAGGAAAGTAAGGAGGAGAGGCAGCACCTTGGAGAGATGCGATGTACCTTTAATGTGACAACTAAGTCTGACTTTTACTTGTCAGTTAGCTATTAACAGCCAACATTTTTGCCTGCTTATTAAAATCCTCTGATCATTAATACATTGGGAATTTGTGATGTCTTCTTCTATTACTACATAACCCTGCTTCAAAGAAAACTGAACCATGAGGTAGCACTTTATAAAAGCACTTTGGACTCAAACTCAAGAAAACCTCAGTTCAGACCCAACCTCAAGCAGCAAACTAGCTGAATGACACTGCGCAAGTCACTAAAACTTTCAGAGCCATCATCTGTATTGATGATAACAATCATACCCATCTTGCTAGGTTGTGAGGATAAAATGAGACAATGAATTCAATTGCTTTATAAACCTTAAAGCCTTCTGCAAATATTAGTGTCAATGTTGTTGTTATACAAGGTACTACTGCCATCTAGTGGCAATTGCTTAAATTACAGGCATAGTTAAACTAAAACACCATATTGGTGGGAAATGCCTCCCCAATATCATACTAATCTAGTGGTGAGAAATGTCTCAATATATTTAAGAAATACATCCAGACTAAAAACATCTGTAAGGTGATTAAATGGTTAAGCAGTCACGTATCAAAAATCTGCGCGTTTTTGGAAAGAAGTGGGGAGATCAGAATATAATTCATGGAAATTTAATGTATAGCCTTGATGATATGAGAATAAGCCATCAACTTTTATGATTTGTTTTTTACACTCTTTAGGTGCTTCACTTTCAAGCAAGCTGTACTTGTCAGTTTGATGACCTTTTCTCATGAGAATCTGTAACAGCAGAAAGTCATCTTTTTTTTTTTAATTCTTAATTGCTTTTTGCCCTCTTAATTGACTTCTCCTATCCATCAGACTGTAATATCAAGGGCAGCTGTCTATCATTCAATATTCATGAGATTTATTAAAGCAGCAGCATTTTGAATTAGCATCTCTAATAACAGTAATTGATTTGTTGAATTAGAACAATTAGAACTAAGGGGTTAATTAGCATAATATTTCCATGTTAATATAAACAAAATAATTTTTAGCTTCTTTCTACATGACAACACACTGTTGTTTTTTAAACAGTGGAATGATGCTTATAACTGAGCCTGGGACAATATTAATAGGGTAACTGTTTTAGTTGAAGGAGATACTATAATTAATTATATTTTATTTGGTATTGGTTTAGGTGAATTTTCAAGAGATTTTCATCTAGTTTTATGATAAAATGAAAATCTTATCCCTGTTGGGGGTTTTTAGCCTATGTTTTATCTTTTTTTCTTGAAATGAGAATTTGTTATATATTTTGAATCCTCTTACATTCTGCTATGCACACATCATGCTTTTTTTTTTCTTTCTTACTTTGTATTTAAGTTTCAATATTTAAGTTTATGGTATGTTTTGTTTCTTTTCTTTATTCTGTATTTGTGTTCTTGCCCTAAAGCCTAAAATAAAGTTAAAAAAACAAAAAACAAGCAAACAAACAAAAAGAGTCGGACACGACTGAACAACAACACAGTTAAGGAAAGTGAGACAGACAGCAAGTAGAGTGACTTGTCTAGGGGTCACACAGCTAATGAATGTCCGAGGGAGGAATCTGAATCGAGGTCTTCCTGATAGCAGGCCAAGCACTCTATCCACTGCACCATCTGTTGCCTCAAGTAGATCACGGTTATTATAAAAATTATAGCCATAACCAAAGACACTGAGAATCTCCTCTTGTTTAATGATGCCCCAGTGGCACCATCATCAGATGTACTGTAAATAGCTATGGCACGTTTGGAATATGTGTAACAGCAATGAAAACTGTGTATCTGTTAGGATTTTAAAAAGAATTTCACTTTTTAACACAGTGATGATCTTAACTTTCTGCAACTAGGTTTTGGACTCACAAAATCCAAGAACAATGTTCTTCAAAGGGCTGAGAGATCAGCAGCAAGACCCAGGGATTGAGCTGACTGGCTTCTTTCTTCTTTTCTATTTTCACCAATGACCAGCTACTATATGCTCTGAAGCTGAAACCCTAGACCCTAAACTATGAACTTGTCAAATGACAGTGGACTGGAGCCAGGGCATAGGGCTCCCAAGGCTGGCTCCTCCATTTGCTATATGACCATGGGCAAATACTTTTGCCTCCCTGGGCCTCAATTTCCTCATCTGTAAAATAAGGGTGTTTGGACTAGATGACTTAGCTAAGCATGGAGAGAGCGGAGGTTGGAATCTAGAAGCCCTGAGTTCGAATTATGCCTTAAACACTTGTCCTAATCAAGTCACTTAGCCTCTCAGTTGCGGAATTTCCCCAGCTGAGATAGAAATAATAATAGCATCTGTTTTACAGGGCAGTGGTAAGGAGCAAATACACCATGTTAAATATGAAAGCACTTTGGAAACCTTAAAGCCTTAAAAAAAATATTTCTTCCTTCTTCCTTCTCCTTGTCTTTGTCCTGGTCCTTTCCCTTCCCTTGCCTTTTCTCTTCCTCTTCTTTCTAAAGTCCCTTCCTGCTGTAAATTCTAGACATCATTTAATTTCTCTCTCTCTCTCTCTCTCTCTCTCTCTCTCTCTCTCTCTCTCTCTCTCTCTCCCCAGGTTTTTTTTTCTTCAGTTACCACCCAACTTTTATTTCCAAACTGGCTCCCAAACCAAACAAGTTTGGGAGTGTGAGGTGAAAGAAGAGAGAGAAAAAAGACCTGAATATTGTTTTTCAGATGCCCCAAAAAACTAGATATGGGCAGTGGAGGGGCAGAAAAAGAATCTAGGGTTGGGAAAAGGCCTGACCACTGTATCTCAGACAATGGCTAGTCATCAGGATAGGGCAAGTGAAAGAAGGGGCAAGAGGCATCCTGTGAGTTCCTATAATGCTGATGCTGGCTCAAATGCCCCCATTAGGCATGGGCATGCCTGGGATGTAGGTCTCACCCTTAAGAAAGATGCACATATAGAGGGCAGGGGCACAGGTAGCAGGGGTGCTGCATCTGTGGGGTAAGATACCAAATTGAATGTGTATGTTATTCGCTCCTCAGGTCAAATTCGATAAGAGCAAGATTCACTTATTCCCCCTCACCTGCCCCCTCTTCCCTTCCTACTGAACTGCTTTTTCTGGGTACTTTTATGCGAGATAATTTACCCTATTCTATCTCTCCCTTTCTCAGTCCTCAATACAGTCCTCTCTCAACCCTTAATTTTATTTTACATTTTTAGATATCATCCCTTCATATTCCACTCACCCTGTGCCCTCTGTCTATATATATATATAATATATGTATATGTATATGTATATGTATATGTATATGTATATGTATATTCCCTTCACCTAGCATAATACTGGGGTGTCATGAATTATACACTTCATCTTTCCATGTAGGAATGTAAATAGAACAGTTCAACTTCCATAAGTCCCTTGTGATTTCTCTTTCTTCTTTACCTTTTCATGCTTCTCTTGATTCTTGTGTTTGAAAGTCAAATTTTCTATTCAGCTCTGGTCTTTTCATTGAGAAAGCTTGAAAGTCTTCTATTTTATTGAAAATCCATATTTTGCCTTGGAGCATGGGTTTTAGGTGATTCTGGGTTTTAATTCTAGCTCCACTGACCTCCGGAATATCATATTCCAACCCCTTCAGTCCCTTAATGTAGAAATTGCTAGGTCTTGTGTTATCCTGATTGTGTTTCCACAATACTCAAATTGTTTCTTTCTGGCTGCTTGCAATATTTTCTCCTTGGTCTGGGAGCTCTGGAATTTGGTGACAATATTCCTAGGAGTTTTCTTTTGGGGATCTTTTTCAGGAGGTGATCATTGGATTCTTTCAATTTCTATTTTACCCTCTGGCTCTAGAATATCAGGGCACTTTTCCTTGATAATTTATTGAGAGATGATATCTAGGCTCTTTTTTTGATCATGGCTTCAGGTAGTCCAATAATTTTTAAATTAGCTCTCCTGGATCTATTTTCCAGGTCAGTGATTTTTCCAATGACATATTTCACATTATTTTCCACTTTTTCATTCATTTGGTTCTGTTTGATATCTTG
>CM053626.1:100161057-100197781 GCA_028646595.1 Phalanger gymnotis
ATGGTTTTCTCACATCCTTCTCATTTCTCTTCCCAATTTTTCCTCTGCTTCTCTAACTTGCTTTTCCAAATCGTTTTTGAGCTCTTCCATGGCCTGAGACCAGTTCATGTTTTTCTTGGAGGCTTTTGATGTAGGCTGTTTGACTTTATTGACTTCTTCTGGCTGCATGTTTTGGGTCTTCTTTGTCACCAAAGAAAGATTCCAAAGTCTGAGTCTGAATTCGAGTCTGGTTTTGCTGCCTGGCCATGTTCCCAGCCAACTACTTGACCCTTGAGTTTTTAATCAGGGTATGACTGCTTGTACAGTAGAGAGTACTTTGTTCCAAGCTTGAGGGGATTTGCTGTTGTTTTCAGAGCTATTTCTATACAGCCAGTTCTGCGTCACCAGCGCTCCTCCTCCCCCAAGATCTGCCAACCAGGACCTGACTCAGATCTCAAGCAAGCTCTGCAATCCTGCTGTGATCCACCACTTAATTCCTCCCACCAGGTGGGCCTGGGGCCTGAAGCAACTTCAGCTGTAGTTCTGGAGCTGTACCACCCCCACTGCCCCTGCAAACTCCTTCAGTCTCTCCCCACAGCTTTTTCTACTAACCTTCTCTGTTGTCTTTGGTGTTTGTGGTTTGAAAAGTCTGGTAAATGCCACAGCTCACTGATTCAGGGCACTAGGGACTGTTCTGCCTGGCTCCCAGTCTGGTTGGTCCTGGTGTGGCCCATGCTTGGCCCTGCTCCTTTTGGCTCCCAACTCAGGCTGTCCTGGGATGGAGCCCTGCTTCCCTCTGCTATTTCATGGGTTCTGCTGTTCTAGAATTTGTTCAGAGCCATTTTTTATAGGTATTTGGAGGGACCTCGGGGGGAACTCATGCAAATCCCTGCTTTCCAGCTGCCATCTTGGCTCCGCCCTAACCTATGTTTTTTTTCAAATAAACGTTTTATTGATAATGCTTTTATTTATTTTGACATTTCTCTAATTACCTGTAGCCCACACCTAGCCATTGAATGAACCTTTATAACAAAGAAATACTTTTAAGAAAGTCGAAGGAGGAAGAGGAGATGGAGGAGGAAAAGGAGGAGGACATGTCTGCAAACACATGACTCATCCTGTACATATAGTATACCACTTCTCTGCTGAGAAGGGGGAAATATGCATCATTATAATTCATCTGAAGTTAACATTGGTTATTTCCTTAAACAGAGATTAAGGATTTTTAAAACTGAAAGATAACTTAGATGTCATCTAATCCAACATCTTTATTTTATAATTGAAGAAACTGAGCCCCTGAGAGGTTAAGTGATACGTCTATATTCACACAGGTAGAGTTGGGCTGTGAAACTAGGACTTCTTATTCCAATTCCCTCTCTCTTTCCATTGTATCTTATTGCTTAGCTTACTGAAAATCAACATTGTTAGAATCCCTCACCTTTGGCAAAGTACACCTCTTAGCGGAACTTGGTCTTTTTGACTAGGTTTTAGTATATTTCACTGGTCTTTGAATACAGATGTTCTGACTCCAGAGCAAGTCATTTAACTTTTCTTCTCTGTTCTATACTGCCCTAAAATTTCTTATATCTTTCAGTGCCATTTTCCTTTCTTTATTATAGGCATCGTATACGTTGTTCATCAGTTCATTTGACATCATCCCAAGTTTCTCAAAATTCTTCATTCTTGTCATTTCTTATGGCACAATAAGATTTCATTATATTTATAGATCACAATTCAGTCCTTGCACAAGTTTTCTATCTATGTACTCTACAAGTTCTAAGTATAATTTGGTATTAGACAGCAGAAGCTCTGTAATGATTTTTTTTCTTATTTCAATCCCAAATCTACCTCAACTACTCACTATCCTCAGAACTTCCAGTGGTGTTTTATTCTTTTGCAGAAGAAAGAAAAAGGAGAGAATTTTATTGGTCATAGATTTAGAGTTGAAAGTGATCAATCCTAATCCTTTCTTTTGCAGATAAGGAAACCGAGGTCCAAAATCTATGCAACTTTTCCAAGATCACACAAGTGCTAAGTAGCAAAGCCAGGATTTGAACCTACATCTTCCTGACTCCAAATCGAATATTATTTTCATCGTATCATGTCTCTCTGTATCAAGATACTGCCAGACATGGAAAGAAGGTCTTCTCCTATTCTCTTTTCCCCTACATTATACCCATTCAGATGGAGCCAAGAAAAGCAATTTTACCAAGTAGTATATGGCTAACATATTTTATTTATATTTGTATATAATTGAAACTTGTTTTGTTCTCTAAATTCTGCTATTGATAAAATCATACAACAAAACTTTCTACATATTAAAAAAATCAGAAAACATTTAATAAATTCATAATGTTAGTGAATCTTACCAATAATATTATTTAGCATTCCAAGAAAGCATTATTGCCTTGTGTTAATTTTATATCCATTTTGCACATACTTATAAATGTATATTTTGTCACCCCTAGTAGAATACAAGTTCTTTTAAGACTCATTTTTATCTTTGTGTCCTCAATCACTTAGCAAAATGCTTGGCACATAAAATAATAATTATAATAGCTACAGTAATAGTAACCAGCATTTCTTTAGCTCATACTATGTGCAGGAACTTTGCTAAGCAACATGAAAAGTCATGAATAAGACAATGAACAGCCAATGGAAGTTGGCATGATTAGCACACAAAAGATAGAAACCAAGAGCTGAGATGTCTACAGAAACCAACAGAAGCATAACCAGCAAGACACAAGTAGCTAGAGAAAATTTCTATTTCTGTACTTGCAGACAAAATGGAGATGCTGCATGGTAGTGTGTGTTAGTCATCAAATCAAGAATTTTTAAGTGCCTACTATGTGCTGGGAACAATTTAAGTTTTGGAGATACAAAGAAAGGCAAAGTCTCTATCTTCAAGGAGGTGACAAGTAGATTTTGAAATAGTTTTAAAGACTGAGCTGAAAAAGAGGTTAAGGAGTTGATATGCACAGATACATTCTAATGATCCACACTATTCCAGGAATTATTTAACATTTAGATCAGTTACTTAGATTGAAGACATAAACTTAATATCCATTCATTCTGTCAATAAATATTTATTAAGCTCCTGTTATGTGCCAGACACAATGCTAAGCACAGCACTGGGAGATACAGGAAGAGTCAAAAGACAGTCCCACCCTTCAAGGAACTTAACAGTTTAATGTAACACAACATGCAAATAAATAAATACAAAGCAACTATATTAAGGAAAGATAGGAAATAATTAAAAGAGGGAAAACACAGGGATTAAGGAGGGTCTGGGAAGGTTTCCTATAGAAGATGGGATTTTAATTGGGACTTAAAAGCAGCCAGGGAGGTCAGTAGTTATTCCAGGCATGCAAGATAGCTAGAAAAAATGCCTAGAGCCAAGAGATGGAGTGTCTTCTTCATAGAACTGCCAGGAGGGCAGTGTCCCTGGATCAAAGGGTTTGTTTTGGGGGAATGAGGTGTGAGAAGACTGGAAAGACAGGAGGGGGCTAGGATATGAAGGGTATCGAATGCCAAAAAGAACATTTTGCATTTACTCCTGGAGGCAATAGGAAGTTGCTAGAATTTATTGAGTAAGCAGGTGACATGATTAGACCTTTGTTTTTGGAAAATCATTTTAGTGGGTGAATGGAGGATAAAGTGGAAAAACACTTGAGGCAGGCAGACCAGCAGGCTATTGCAGTAATCAAAACATGAGTTAATGAGTAACCTGCTCTAGAGTGGTAGCAATGTCAGAGGAGAGAAGAGAAGGTCTTTGAGAGACATTGCAAGATGAAATCAATAGGCTTTGGCAACAGCTTGGATTTAGGTGGGAGGGGTGAGAGATAGTGAGGAATCCAGAATGACTTCTAGATTGTGTTGCCCTCTATACTAGAGACATTATGTGGGAGGGTGGGGAAAGGTTTCTGGGAAAATATGATTTCTGTTTTAGTCATGTTAAGCTTAAGATATCCACTGGACATCCAATTCAAGATATCTAAAAGGCAGTTGGAGATGTGAAATTGGGGGTCAGGAGAGCGATTGGGGCAGAAAAGGTAAATTTAAAAATCATCAGCATAGAGATAAGATTTCCAATTGAAGTAGAACGGAGGTGGGGAGAAGGGACACCAATGGTTACAGGGTATGATCTGGAAGAGGATTTAGCAAAGGAGATAAATTGAGTAATCAGATAAATGAGAAATCCAGGAACGGTGTCCTGAAAACCTAGAGGGAAGAGAAAATATCAAGGAGAGAGTGATCAACAGAATCAAAGGCTGCAGAGAGGCCAAGAAGAATGAGGACTGAGAATTCCTTTGCATTTGACAGCTAGGAGATCATTAACAACTTTGGAGAGAGCAGTTTTGGTGGAATGGTAAGGTGAGAAGTTAGATTATATGGGGCCAAGAAGACTGCGAGAGGTGAGAAAGTGAAGGAACCTATAGTAGACAGCCATTTTGGGCAGTTTAGCTACAAAGGGCAGAAGACAAATGGGATGAGAGTATTGATGGAAAGATCAAATGAGAATATTTTCAGGATAGAGAGTACATGGGCATGTTTATAGATAGTAGGAAATAAGCCAGTAGAGAGAGGAAGAGATTGAAAATGCGTGGAAGAATAGAGATGACAGAGAAGACAGTGGGATCACTTGAGCAAGTAGAAGGGTTACCTCTGGCAAAGAGTAAAGTTACTTCCTCATATGAGACAGGTGTGAATGAAAAAAAAATGGCAGAAGGCACTTGAGTGATAAGAGATGAGGAAGAGAAGAAAAGAGGGACTTTGTGAAAAAAGACCTCAATTTTATCTGTAAAATGAAGCATATTTCTTAGCTGAGTGGGGGTATTTAGAGGAGGGATGAAAAGGTTTGGAAGAGCCACTGTAAGGAATGGGATAGTAAATTGAAAAGGGACATATAGTACCATTGCCTAGTAGCAATAGGGACCTTGTTGAGGCTATGTAGAATAAATATGTAGTGGACCCAGTCAGAATGGATTAGTGATTTTCTCCACCTTTGTTCAGCAGCACATGTATTGACATGAAAGTAACAAATGGTGGGAGTGATGCAAGGCTGAGACTTGGCTCAACATAACCAGCAATATGATAAGCAGATAAGGGATTCAAGAAAAAAGGACAATTCCTCAATTTAGCTGATAATATTGAGCTAGAAAGTATCTTTAACAGGGCGAATGACAGTATCTAAACAGAATTTGACTAGCTAGAGAACGGGCCTCAGTCACCAAGAAAGTCAAATAACATTAACCAGGGCAAAAACAATATTTGATGTCTAGTTCGTGTCGTGTTATAAGTGGTCAATATTAAATTATAGTGGGAGCATGGTGTTTCAGGCAGCTACAGCTCTGAAAAAGCAGAAACAGAATTTCTGAGGAAAACACTGAACATAATCACTGTCTCAATTTAAAAAGAAAACATTACAGAGAAGGCACTGTCCTAATAACAAATCTAAAAATAGTTGAAGTGTTTGTATTGCATATTCAAAAGGCCTTTCACTAACCAG
Organism: Phalanger gymnotis; assembly: GCA_028646595.1. Classification (NCBI taxonomy): domain Eukaryota; kingdom Metazoa; phylum Chordata; class Mammalia; order Diprotodontia; family Phalangeridae; genus Phalanger; species Phalanger gymnotis. Next base: position 100,166,546 of record CM053626.1, read on the forward strand.
TACACAGATAAATATCTGTGACTCAATACACTACATTTGTTCTAATGATGCCTGATTGTTGGAGGAATTGAAAACAGAATTGAAAATATCAGCATAAACTTTGGGACCTTGCCAGGGATATGTCACTAGGGCTGCAGAGAAGACAATCTCTACTTAGTGATCATGCTACACTATTTCTCTTCTTCTATATGACGCAGTTATCTGTATGACCTAGAAACCACTGGATTGATTATACGTAGATTTCATTTACTTTTTCTTCTACCTTCTTAGTTTACATAAATATGAGGTACATGCTTTAGAACCCCAGCTCATTACAGAAAATCTGTCTTAGTCCAGAGCTGTAATCATTTATTTAATAATTACTATATTTATTTCCAGCTTTGGGGGAATAAAAGAGAAATAGAAGCTCTAATCCCAGCCCTTGCAAAGTTTATAGTCTATTGAAGGATACAGAGTATATACAAATTAAACAACATAAGAACAATTAGAAAGCAACATATCAATGAGGGTAAAATGATATATTCCAAATAAAATAGGTATGTATTATGGAAAGGCAAAGAATAAAGAAGGAATCTGGAGTCTATGATTTGTAATTCCTTTGGAGAGAAATTCACTCACCAGTCACTCCAGGACTCCCTTCCCCACTTTCTTCTAACTACACCTCACCCTTGTCTCTCAAAAATCAAACACTTAAAAAAAAAGATTGTGCAATTTTTGATTTTTAAATGTTAGCCTGGGATATAAACCTATATCAAGAAGAACCTAAGGTGGCAAAAATGTTTACTACTACAAAAAGGTTGAGGTTAAAATAAAACCATTTTCTGAGTTCTACCAGTGAATGAGGTGCTACATTTCTGAAAGGAAAACTCTTACCCTTCCTGTATTTGATTTCCAGAATTTCTAAAGAAATCATTATGATCTTCCCATTATGAAAACTGAAAATGTAGTGACAAGTCAAGATCTACCATAAACTCCTATAAACCAGTTGAATGTTCCTGGGAAGCATCTTCCCCAGACCTTCCTGTAGTCAATTCTTTTTACTGAATCCCAACTCACTGTTTAACCATATCTACCTTGTACTTCAATTTAAAGATTATTTTTTCCCTCTGCTGCCATAATTAGTGTGACAAGGTAATTCATTAGCATGTGAAAGACCTTGTGTTCCAAGGAGCAAAAATGGGGGGTGGAAATGCTAATTAATGTATTTTGTTAAATGGTTATCTACTTTGGTCTTGGCTAATTTATAAAATGTTTCAACTAATGAGTTTAAATTACTGGAAGGATTGCAAGAGTACTTCAAAATTTAAATTACCTTCATTAATAGAAAATATTTAAGGAATTCTTTTAGTTCTATGGGTAGGGGAAAGAATAAAATTAAGGCAATTTTCTTAAGCCTTAGGCTAGGATTAAGGAAAGAAGAGATTGCCTCAAGAAAGAGTCTCATGTTCCATTCCAGGCCCAACCCTAAGACTTCTGATACCCTTTTTAATAAGAAAATGGAACCCTTAGAAAATTCAATACTCTCCTTAGCTCAATGCATGGCCCTCTGACCTGAACCTCGAAATATAAATGCTAGTCCACAAGGTCACCATAGTTAGTAAGCATTTATTAGGATCTAGGAGCCATCAGCTTTTAGGTTTCTATAAGAACCATGCTTGGGGACACCTCAGGTTGTGAACATTAGTGTCTCTGTATAAGTAAATTTTGAGACCTTGCCTTCAGAGGGATTCCTGGATTACCTTGGAATCTCCTAGAGCTGATGAAAGTTCTTTGGAGATCCCTAGATTGTATAAGTATTAGTTTTTGGCCTAGATTCTCTTAGGGTAGAAATGAGACAGTAAAGATTCCTGGGTCAGATCAAGTTCTGACCCCACTCTAAGGCTCTGTTCCAGATTCTCTAAAACTCCTTTGTAATTTGTACGTCTGAACTCAGTGACTGTACATTTTACCAAGGACGTTCAGCATGTACTACCAGTAGGCTATATACTAGAAGATAATCCTAGAGTGTCCTTAGTTTGTTATAGTCCCATTGAAGGCTGAGAAATTATATAATTAATTTAAATATTATACTCTGGAATGTGTTCTGGATAGTTCAGTCCCCAAAATTAACACAGCGTTTCAAAGCCCATTAGCTCTCTGAGTCCATATAAATGAAATATACATACAGCAATGTAATAGATATGTTCTAGCAATATTTTCTGTTAAATATGTCTATATTAGTTGCCTACTATATTCCTGACAAGTTAGGTATAACCCCCATCCCTTCCACGCACCTATATGCCCCAATCAAACTCACAAAGAGATATGATTTTCTGTTCTTCTGGATAATTTCTGCCACTGTGTTTGTTCTTCAATCAGCAAGTAAAATCTGAAATTAATTAATGCTAATCACAAGATTAATCTACCAAATTGCCTAGAGAACCATCTAGATCATATGGGCAACTTAGACACCAAATATTTCCTGTTTTATTCCATTGCTTTAAATTGAAAAAAAAAATCACTGTGCAATTTTATCTACCATCTTAAAATCATAGAGTCTTAGAGCAAGAAGGGATGTTAGAGATGAAATAAGTATCACCTGTTTTTATAGAACAGAAAATCAGCCTAAAGAAAGGAAAAATGACTTGTCCAAGTGGATTAATGACAGGACTGGAATTACACCCCAGAGTTGCTTATGCCTTTCATCTGTGATCTTTCCTCTATATCACTCTCATTTGTATTACATAAACTTAGTCAAAGGATTATTATTCTACCACAACACAGTATGTATTACACAGTGACTAATTTCTACACAGTTACATTTAACATATATTTTCCTCTGAATATTTTGCATTCCAAGAGGACTCAATTGTCTACTAGCCACCAGACTTATTCTGCTGTTTACTTCTTCTGTGTCTTTGTAGATTATGTTTGAGGTGATCTTGCAAATTTCCAAATGTTGAAATCCTTTACTTACAAATCACATTTCAGGTACTACCTCCTTCCTGAATTCTTCTTGATGCCTCCAGTTGTGATTGGTCTTTTCTCTACTTAATTTTTTTAGACTATTCTATTTATCTACATTCTTTATGTACTTATCGTGATATATTTGTCATATAGGGATTTGCACAGTTGTCTTCTCTGTAAATGCATTACTGGGTTGTAAGATTCTTGAAGACAAAGATAGCATTTTCTTCATTCTTATATTCCCAATATTTAGCTTGTTGCCCTGAACATAAACATTTGGCAAATGTTTATTGATTTGAACAGAGGTAGCAGAAAATATTATAATATCTTATTACGGTATCTAAGAACTATTACAATTTTATCAAAGTAGCAAGTGAATGTTCTTGCTTCATTAAAGTATTTGCATTGAGGGCTTTTCACACAAGTGAAAACTTTTATGATTTCTTTCTGTGCTACTGCCAGTGATATTATGACCTTGAATTTGCAAACCAATTGTTTTTGATGGGGCGAGGAAAGTTGGGAAGGAAACATACTAATATACAGTGTAGAAAACATTTCTCTCCAATAATACAGATGACTTTAACCTGAAAACATGTTAAATCATTGTCAGCAAATTAAGATTTCAATTATTAAAGGGAACAAACCCTGGGCCCAAAAGAAACCCCAAATGAACCAGAGTCCAATCACAGATTATGGAAGAGTTTGTTGTCAGAGCTGAGACAGAGTTCTCAGATGCTCAAAGAGGAGTGGGAAAAGGGAAAAGTATTCATAGTTGCTAATGGTGTTCAGGTGGGTAGTGGTGATTAAGGGGGCAGATGTCTCTGGACAAAATAGCCAGGAAGCAGGGTGTTTGGCAAGCCTCAACTCTGCAGCTACTGCTCAAAGTTGGTTTTGAGCCAATCAAGGCTGATTCTATGGTTTCTAGAAGCTGCAGGCATTTCCAAGTTCAGCTAGAGCTTACTTGCAAAGGATTGCTGGTATGTCAAGCAGCCCTGAGCTTCAGGAGTCCTTCTGATAGGCTGGTTGTTGTACCCTACTTGGTTGTACCCCATTGTTTGTCTCCTTTGTGAAAAAAGGAAGCTTTGTCATAACCAATGGATTAGTAGAGTCATTATAAAGCCTATGTTTATATTCCCTCCTTTTGGTCAAAAAGTCTTTAGACCCCCCTTAACACCATAAAGGGTTAGCCAGATCTTTTGGATTTGCCAGTACCTTAAAGAGACAGGGGGTATATAACAAAAAGCCCAGTCTCACTGAGGCACAAAGACACAAAGTCACTGAGCCACCAGAAAACAAGGAAAGAAGGAGGAGGAGGAGGAGAAGCAATGATTAGAGAGTACCACCAAGCTCCACTAGGCAGGAAGATTTTGATGGAATTTCAGAGGTCCCCTGGACACTGTTTGTTGATATTATACAACCATTCAGCCTGTTCAAAAATCTTTTTAGTGTTACTTTTTACCTCCCCAGAGTTTTTCACCTAGGTGCAACAAGAAGTATTAGCTACAGCACACACGCCACCTTCTTCAGCTAACAGATAAATAAAGGGCAATGTGATTATCCACAACAACATTTGTGAGAGAATTAAGGGAGGTTTGTAGGCCTTGAAAGGCCTTGGCAGTCTGTTGGGTTAAAGTTTCTAAGGCAGATATGAGGTTTAAAGGACTATATTCATGATAGGTAAAACCTCCCCAAGGGAAGGGTAGTAGATAGATGTAGTGTGTGATGTCAATTAAGAATTTCTTCCATGTCATGGAGAATGTAGACATTTAGAGGGGAGTCCAGACAGATCTCCTCCATTACCTTAAAGAGTTCTGCTGTGGCAACAATTACTCTTAGGAACCTTGGTAGTCTTTTTGCTACTGCATCCAATGTCCTGCTATAATAACCAATGGGTCAAAGATTGTTACCATGTTCCTAGGTGAGAACTCCCAGTGCATTAAACCTCCCCATGCCCCACCCCTACCCCCATCGCCCTTTCTCAAAGACAAACAGGACAAAGAAGAGGGAGTAGTTACGGAGTCCAAGAGTAGGAGAGCAGAGAAGGGCTAATTTTAGAGTCCCAAAAAGAGCAAGAGGGTCAGTGTTTAGTGAGAAAGAATGAGGGGAGATGTCTTTTAGGGCATCATACAGAGGTCTGGTGATGGATGAAAACTCAAGGATCCAGAGGTGGCAATAACCAGTCAATCCAAGGAAGGCTCAGAGCTGTGGCTTGGTGGATAGTACAGGAAATTGCAGCACAGCCTGAAGGCAAGGGTTGTCAAGTGAGATACATGAAGAAGATACAGTGTCCAAGAAAATAAAAAGATGGGAGAGTAAGCTGAAGGCCTTGTGTCCTCTTATTGGAAACTGAGTGAGGAGACGCAGCTATTCTGTGACACACATGTCACAGGGAAGTAGAGGAGGAGGTCATCAGCATAATGTAGGACAGTGGAATCTCAAAACATGAGGGAGGCAAGGTCTTGGCATAAAACTTGGGGAAAGTACAAAAGGGATTCAGTAAACCCCTGGGGAAACATGATCCAGGTGAGTTGGTTTCCTTCCCAGGTAAATGCAAAAAGGTACTGGCTGTTATGTGAAACAGATATACAGAAGTTACTGCAGCTACTACTTTACTGTGGTAAAGTAACAGGAAAGAGGAGACACAAGATTTAGAAGGGTATGGGGATTAGGTACAACAAGAGCTTGGGATATAAAAATGGCATCGATGGCATGAAGATCATGAACTAATTGCTATCTCTGGCCACCAGGCTTATGAATGGGGAAAATGGGAGTGTAACAGGGGCTTGTGCAAGTGACTAAGATGCCATGGGAGAAGTAGCTGTCAATATGTGGGTGGACCCCAGCAACAACTTCCATACTGAAGAGATATTGATGGATGGAGGGGAGGAACTTTGAGGGATCACTCTTGACAATAATGAGGGGAACACTGGAGACATGTCCAGTATCTGTTGAATCTGTTGCCCAGAAGGAAGGGAGATACTTTCAAGCAGTAATTCAGAGCAGAGAGGTGCTGAACAGCTGAAGGGAAAGGTACTCATGGGGGAAAAAGAATCATGGAGAGTGAAGGTGATATGGCCTTTTGTGGAAAATAAAATGGCTCCACAAAAATGGACAAGAAAATGTAGACCTTAAAGATGGGTAGGGGAGTCAGAAACCAGCAAAAAAGAGCTACTCTCTGTCAGACCACAAAGGAAAAAGGGTAAAGTTCAGAAACACCAGCCATAAGAGGCACATTAGAAACCCAAACAGTTGACATAGTCTGGGAACTCCAAGGGAGCCACGAGAGAAAAACGGTGGGGTTGAGAACCAAGAGGGCGGCACCAGTATCAACCAGGGCAGAAATGGGGAGACTATATATAGTAATGGGGACATCTCCAATCACAGCAGAGCATAGCAGATCCATCCATTCTCTTGTTGTAAACAAATGTTCAATTTCTCTGGTCCTAACCAAAGCTTGGCACAGTTGAAATAAGCCAAAAACACCAGGTTTGTATATATTGAGAATAACTTCAAATCATCTGGAAAACCCTATGGCTTCTTCATGAGCCTTTGGGAGTTCATTTCATAATGAAATCAGTTCTACTCTACTCCAGGGGGGTGTAGCTATAACAAATAATGGGGTTCCCATCCCAATTCTCCTTTGTACAAACTTTAAATGGGAAGGTAGGGATTGGTCTGCTCCTGAATGAAGGGGAGCAACCTTTGGCCAGAGTGAGCTGGACTTCAGCAGCCAGGGATAAGGTGGAAGAGAAGAGGGTTGGGAAGGGAAGCAGGAGGAAGAGGAGGAGGAGGGGAAGCTGAAGCAGATGTGAGAGCACAAAGAGATGGAGAGCTTGAGATGAAGGTGACATTAAAATTTTTCATAGACTCCTTTTCTGATTCTAATTGTGATTTTTGTTCCTTGTCAACTATTTCCAGGAGCCTTTTATTAAAAGCATCCTATTCAGAGAACCTGGTCTTATTTTTAGGGTCATTTAACTTATGCCTAAGATACTAATTTTTTTCTTGGTCAAAAGACCCCCCTTGTGAGTACTAATGAGGGTCATCTTTACTAAGATTCGAACATTTTTCACAAAACTGAGAACAGTCTAGGCCATAATTTGTAACAATGTAATGGGCTGCCATTCATTGGGGAAATTGTTCTTAAGACTGGGACTGAGTGTAATCCATGGCCTTAATTTAAACAAAGAAATAATGGAGACACCACCACTTAAACAGAGAGAAAACACAGAGATATCTCCTACCTGACAGACACCTCATAAAGAGGGTCTCTGAAGGGGCCCAACAGAGTCTCAGACAAGAAAAGCAGAGATAGATTGGACCAAAGGTGGGAGTCCAGAGATCAGAGTAGGGACAGCTACTCACAGACCAGCAGATGGAGAGGGCTTGGGCCAATCACCCAGTCATTACCTGATGACCCTATCCAGAATATGGGTCAGTGGGTGACATTCTCAGCCTGTCCTGTTTTTGACAAGAGTAAAATGCTGAACAGAAGAAACCCTGGACCAAAAAGAAACCCCAAATGAACCAGAATTCAGTTACAGGTTACAAAAGTATTGATTGTCTGAGGATAACTTTCAAGTGGAGCAGAGAGAAAGAGTTCTCAGCTGATCAAAGGGGAGTAGAAAAAGGGGGAAGTATTTGTAGTTTCTTGAGGCTTTCAGGTAGAGAGTGTGGTTAAGGGGGAAGACTTACTGTAGATAACAGTAAGCCAGGAAGTTTGGCAAGTCCAAAGTTGGCAGCAATTGCTCAAAGTTGTTTTTGACAGCCATTCGAGGCTGGTTCTGTGGTTCCTGGAAAAGGGGAAGCTCCAACATATCCAACAGGTCAATAAGTAATTATAGAGCCCATGTTTACGTAGTATAGGTAACAATAATAGCTGATAGTTATATAACTCTTTAAGGTTTGCAAGGCACTTTGTGTATATCATTACATATGAGCCTCATAATAATTCTGAGAGCTAGTTAATAAAATTATGCTCATTTTTCAAATGTGGAAATGGAGATTTGAAGAGCTTAAGTGATGTGCCTAGAGTCCCATAGCTGGTAAGTTTCAGGCTCAGTATTCTGAACATAGGTTTTCCTGACTAAATTTAGCACTCTATCCACTATACTAAATCCTTTGATGCTTTAGTATTTTGATGATATCTGCTTTAAAAAGGTTACACGCATAGCATCAATTTAAGGAAAAATCAAAATGTAGCAGGGGTTGATGACTGGCTGTCAATGTCTATAGCCAAAAAAACATTAGACAAATTATTCAACTGAAAAATAGTTTTAAATATTTAGTTGCATTTAAACCTATACTTGGGTCACATTTAACCATAGCTCATATTTATAGAATATTTTATAATTTACAAAATATTTTCACATATCTTATTTCACTTAATCCCTGAAATAACCCTGTGAAGTACATAATCCAGTATCATAGTATCATTATCACATTTTACAGACAAGGGAATTGAGCCTCAAAGATGTTGAGACATTTACCCAAGGTCATAAAATGGTGGATCTGGAACTTAAACTTACTCTGATCCAAAGTCTAGTGTTCTTTTTTTCAATTCATACTGCCTAGGATTACATTGGTGTTAACATCTAGTTTATTCTATCACCCACCCCTTCAGGCTGATCTGTGTCCTTCTGAAGAGGAGTGCTGATGGGTTTGGATTCAGTAGCTTAAAGAGAAAGATGTCAAGACTAGCATTCTCTCCCTGTGCCTTTGGCCATATGCTTTCTAAGCTAGAAACAGCTTGGAAATTGGATTAATATTAAATTGAATAAAGCTGTTTCTGTCAGCTTAGTGCTTAAAAAGCAGAGTTGCTTATTTGTTTTCAGTCATGTCTGACTCTTTGTGATGCCATTCAGAGTTTTCTTGGGAAGGATACTGGAAGTGGTTTGCCATTTCCTCCTCCAGCTAATTTTAAAGTTGAGGAAACCTAGGCAAACAGGGTAAGTGTCTGAGGCTGGATTTGAATTCAGGTCTTCCAAACTGCAGTATCAATGCTCTATCCACTGAGTCACCTAGCTGCCCTAAACAACAACAAAAACAAAAAAGTAAAGTGTTATATATTTTTGATAGTTAAAGGATACTATTTTGGATACGGATCCCTATGTGAAATAGGAACCATCGCAGTCTCAAGACTGCTTCTCTTTGAAAGACTTCTACGAAATAGAGCTGAGGGAATTTTAAACTCTTACAGCATGGCCTTCTCAGCCACTCTTAGCTTGAATCTAGAAGATCACTCCTTCCTCCACAGAACCACAATCCTGAGTTGGTTTCAAAGCCTTATCCTGGACTTTGGCTCAAGGATTCATTTGGCTATTGTTTGTGAAATCTAGATTGATTTTCTTTAACTAAAATTTAAAATAACAAACACAGGGGCCAAAAGTAGGTCAGTTTCTTGGGGCTACATGGCTTCAGAGAGCAAAAGATCCCAAGGCTTCTCCCTTTATAAGATAATCTTTTACAGGGCATCGTGAGCAAAGTACAATAATGAACAAAGTAGCTGAAAGTTCTGAGAGTTGGTAGAAACTGATTAAGGCCTATTGAATTCTACCACAGTCAAAGAGCTTCCCGTTCACTACATGGTTAGCAAATTAGAACTTGTTATAGAATATCTATAAATGCCCCATATTCTCTCCAGTTGTTTCCAGTTCTTTGCTACTACAAAATATTCTCTTGTAAATATTTCAGTGTATATGGAAAATATTTTTTGGTCCATCATTTCCTTACGGTGGGCATCTGGGTGGCACAATGCATAGAATTCTAGATCTGTGGTCAAAAAGAAATGAGTTAAAATTCAGCCTTAGGCACTCATTAGCTATGTGAACTTGGGCAAGTCATTTAAATTGTTTGCCTGAGTTTCTTTTTCTGCAAAATGGGAGTGATAATAGCAAATATTTCCCAGGGTTGTTAAGAGGATTAAATAAAATAATATTTGGAAAGCACTTTACACACTGCCTAATGGATAAGTAAATAAATGTTAGCTATCATTATTATTAGTATTATTATTAATGGAAGTCTTTTATCAAACAATATGAACATCCTAGTCACTTTATTTGCACAATTCAAAAATTCTTTGCAGAATGTTTATATCAATAAACAGTTCTACCAACAGTGCCCCCAGTGTGCCTGTCTTTCCATAGATACCCCATGGTGATATTGAATATTTCTATCTTTAATCATCTTTGCCAGTTTGCTGTGTGTGAGTTGAAATTAAGTGTTGCTTCAAAGTCCATTTTTCTTGTGATTAGTTATTTTGAATGTTTTATTTGGTTACTATTTGGAAATACTTTCGAGAATTGTTTGAACATCTCCTTTGACCTCTTGCCTTTTGGAGACTGGCTTTTGATCTTGCACATTTCTATTAGTTACCCATCTTAGATATCAGATGCTTTTCAAAGACATTTGAAACAAAGACTTTTTCCCCTTAGTCCACCACTTCCTTTCTTACTCGCTTTACTCATAGTTTCAAAAGGTAATATATACCAGCTGTGTTTCTATTATAATGTTTTTATGATATGCATCCAAAGTTTGAACCTATTGTGGAAGATGTTAATTCAAACCTAACTTTTGCTAGGCTGTGGTCTAGTTTTCCTTAACAATTCTTATCTTGGAGGGAGTTCTTTCTTGGCAATAGATATTTCTTAGTTCATCAAACAACCCTAGGAGGTAGGCGCTATTATTACTCCTATTTTACATTTAAGAAAAATGAGGTAAACAGATTAAGTGACTGGCCCAGGGTCATATTGCTAGTAAATGTCTTAGTCTGGATTATGAACTCAGGTCTTCTAATCTCCAAGGCCAACATTCTATACCCTGAGCCATCATGCTGCCTGAAATAACCAACCTGTGAATTTCCTCATAAACTTTGTTCACTATCTCTTACCACTAGCATTCCCATATATTTGTTAATTGCCCAAATGAGAAGACCGACTATTCCTGAGATAACAGATACCTCCCAATGCCGCTCATCATATGTAATAATAATCTTGTTCACCTCAATCCTTCCTGTCTCAATACTGTCCCATGAATGTGCTTGCCCCTTCCCATGTGCACTTGCCTGCTCCATAATTAACAAATTTTATTTCACTCTAAATCTTTTACTTTCTTAATCTTTCCATCTTTGGTCACTTACTGAAACCTGATTTCTTCCTGATGATACTGCTTCCCTAGCTACCCTTTCTAGGGCTGACTATATTTTCTCTCTTCTCTCTGAATTTACTAGTTATGGTAGGGGAATACTTGCTTCTCATAACAATTACCAGATTCTCCGTTTACTCTCATCACTCCAAAACTTCTCCTCCTTGTAATTTCATGCTATCCAAATTTATTGCCCAATCTAGATCCCAAATTACTTTCTCTATTAAGTATCATCATTCCTCCTCCTTCTTCAATGAATTCAATGTGTGGTTCAGTCTTTCTCTTCACTCCAATTCCTGCCCTGTATTTCATTATTCCGATTCCCTCAAATAATTTTACTTCCTCATTCCTCACTCTCTTCTCTTTCCATGACTTATTTCTCCACTTTACCTATTGACTAAACACAGAGATTGCTGTACCCTTGATCTTACTATCAGTCACAAATTCTGTTCTATATTCTTAAACTCTGAAACTCCTTTATGTATCAACCTGTTTAAAAAACTCACTCATTTGAAGTCTAGGAGAAATAGAATGACATATAAGGTCCATATTGTTATCGCCTCTGTGGCTTTGGGAAGTTTATTTTAGACCAAATATGATGAATTCAATCACAGTTTCTCTGAGACACCAGTTATGAAAAATTTCTAATTCTTAATATTTGGGCAAATAAATTTACATCTATACCTCTCTCTAGTTAATTCTTGGCCTCCTTGTGGTAAAAGAAAAATTCATTTTATTGGAAACATTTGGGTAACGAAGCAAATTATATATGGACAGACAGGCATCAAGTAGGAGAATTTGGAAAAGAGATACTTTTTCTCAATTTCCCTCAGTCCTTGAGTAGATAGGTACACTGGTATTATCAGGACAGGCATTCTCCTCTGAGAAGACAGAATGACTAATGGCACCTTCTCAATATCTCCCTGTCCCATACAATTAAGCCCTACCTTCTCTTTCTCTTTTCACTGGTTGTGTTTGGCCTAGAAATTCCTGCCTTGATGTAGCAGGGCTTCTTCTGTACCCTCAGAATGTTTATTTGGTACCAAGATAGCGCTTTTCTTTCGTAAAAATTTCTTAGATTGTGACCATGTTTCTACAGGAGCTTTAATTGATTCAAGAAGGCATACAGGTCCTATTCACAATTGTCTAATTGACTCAATCACGAAGTCTTCTTATCTAATATAGGTTTTTACTTTTAAATGGGTGAGAGCCCTTTAGATTTATCTGAAAATAATCTATTTAGCATTCCATATTTTCCTGTTACCTTAAAAATCCTAAAATTTCCATTATATTTCACTAGCATCTCTAATCCCTCTACCCTGTAATACTATCCTAGATCATAACCACCACACAGGTGACTGGTTCACTGATGAATCATTTTAACTCTAAATTTTCCTCTTTTCTTGCATCCCTTCCTCCCTTGTCCTGTTTCTGATCAGGCCTTGCCAACACCCAAGCTGTTATACGCCTATCATATAATAACAATAATAATGATGAGTGGTGTTTTCTTTGCTTTTATATTTATATGCTGATGAATAGAACTAGTGGTTAGGAAAACATGATGCTTGGATCCAATACAAATTTATGTCATCTAAATCTCAACTGGGCTCTCAATACAGAAAGATAGTATTCAACTTCTCCTTCATTGATCTTATTCCCTATCTTTGCTAGGAGCTTACCTTTACTATCATTCTCTCTCCCTCTCTCTAATCTTCAGTATCTCTCTTATATATTTCTTCCCATTTTATTGGCTATAAAACTGCCCTTTATCCTATCATCTCTGCTAGTTTTAACTCTTCTAAGTTCAATTCCTTGAAAAAGTCATCTATACTTAATGCTTAAACCTCTCTCCTCTCATGCAATTTTAAACTCTCTGTACTTTGGCTTCTGACCTAATCATATAACTGAAACTGCCCTTGTCAAATTATCCAAAGATCTCTTAAGTGCCAGATTCAGTGGCCCTTTTTCAGACTTCATCCTTTTTGACGCTTCTGCTCCTTTTGACACTATTGATTATCTTCTCCTGGATGTTCTCTCCTCTCTTGCTCATTGTGTCCCTGTTCTCTTCCTATCTGACAGCTACTGCTGAGTTTTCTTTGCTGTTTCTTCATCCATGTAATATCCACTAACTGTGGGTGTCCCCCAAGGCTCTGTCTTGGGTTCTCTTCTTTTTGCTCTGTATAGTATCTCACTTGATCTCAAAATTTCCTGTCTTTTCAGTTAGTATCCCCATACAGATGAATACCTGATCCGTGTATTCAGCCTTAGTCTTGTTTTTGACATTCAAACTTAAACACCAATTGCTTTTTGGATATTGGACATTTTGAATTAGATGTAGGCATCATCCAAAACTGAACTCATTATTTTTTTCATACATTTTCCTCTTTTGAATTCCTTCTCAGGATAATGTTTTGAAATCAAGATAAACTCAAAATGGGCACATTATTTTGACATAGAGAGAAATACAATAAGTAAACTGGGAGATCAAGGAATGGTTTACCTGTCAGATCGATGGAGAGTGGAAAAATTTATGATAAAATGTGATAGAGAATATTTTGAAATGAAAAAATGGATAATTTTGATTACATTAAATTAAAAGTTTTTTACACAAACAAAGCCAATGCAACCGAGATTAGAAGGGAAGCAGAAAGCTAGGAAATAATTTTTACAGCCAGTCTCTCTGATAAAGGTCTCATTTCTAAAATATATAGAGAACTTAGTCAAATTTGTAAAAATACAAGTCATTCCCCAGTTGATAAATAGTCAAGGGATATGAAGAGGCAGTTTTCAAATGAAGAAATTAAAGCTATCTATAGACATATGAAAAAATGCTCTAAATTACTGCTGATTAGAGAAATGCAAATTAAAACTACTCTGAGGTACCACTTCACGCCTATCAGATTGTTTAATATGACAAAACAGGAAAATGATAAAAGATGGAGATGTGGGAAAATTGGAATATTAGTGCATTGTTTGTTGGTAGAGTTGGGAACTCATCCAATCATTCTGGAGAGCAATTTGGAACTATGCCCAAAGGGCTATAAAACTATGCATGCCCTTTGATCCAGCAATACCACTTTTAGGTCTGTATCCCAAAGAGATCATAAAAAAGAGGAAAGCACCCACATGTACAAACATATTTATAGCAGCTCTTTTTGTGGTGGTATAGAATTGGAAATTGAGGGGACGTCCATCAATTGGGGAATGGCTGAACAAGTTGTAGTATATGAATGTAATGGAATATTTTTCTTCCATAAGAAATGATGAGCATGTAGACAGACTTACTGGTTATGGCAGACTGTGCTATGTGAACTGATGCTAAGTGAAGTGAGCATAATCAGGAGAACATTATAACACAGTGACAGCAATATTGTACAATGACCAACTTTAGCAGGCTTAGCACTTCTCAGCAATGAAGTGATAAAAAAAAAACAATTCTGTAAGAATCATGATGGAAAATGCTATCCCCATCCAGAGAAAGAACTACGGAGTCTGAATGCAGATTGAAACACACTATTTGCTCTTTTTTTTTTCTTTCTTGTGGTTCTTCCCTTTTGTTCTGATTCTTCTTTCACAATGTGACTCATGCAGAAATTTGTTTAATATGATTGTACATATATAACCTGTATCAGCTTGTGTGCTCTCTTGGGCAGGGGGCAAAATTTAGAACTCAAAATCTTATAAAAGTGAATGTTAAAACCAAAAGTTGTTGGGGGTTCCCGACCAGCAAGGACCCCAATCTTGGGATGCAATGGATGAGGCGGGAGTCAGAATGGATATAACTCCATTTTATTGGGAGAAATCCTCCATTTTTATAGGGTTTGCACTACAAGAGCAGAAGCAGGTGGCCAATGGGTAAGGGGATGACAGCATGGGAAAGAACAGAAATGTTGCAGAGGGACAGGATAGAAATGTTGCAGTACGGGTATATTGATGCACTTTGTACTGATATGGATATTGATATAGGTATGGGAAGGATCTGGATTGTTGCAATGTGTGGTACACTATGAGATCTGCAAGCATATGGGAAAGATTAGGACTGTTGCAAGATAGTTTCTGTAAGGGTAGGGGAACAAGGGGGGATGTTGCCCTACAGTATCTACGGAGGCATGGTAATGCTCGGGCATGTTGCAAGATGGTATCAGAGCTGTATGAGCTACGTGAGGCACGAGGCAGGATGTCCCCGTAAAGTATCAAAGATGTTCCAGTAAGCAAACTAACAAAGCATTATGTGAGGCATTGTGTTAGGCACTGGTTCAAGAGCATTAGGTAATGGCCAGCTGGGTCCCTCCTTCTGGGCTTAAGAGTCCTTGGTAGACAGACTCGGCCTGCATGTGTAGGACTACTACAGGGGCTGCTAAGGGTGGAAGCCCTCCTTCCGGGTGCTTGCCGTTCCAACTCCTACTAAGGCTGTTTGGTTTTACCCAGGAAAAAGTCCAAGTGCTAGGGTCCTAACAGCCTTGGGGTCAGCACCAACCCCTTACAAAAAGTAAATAAATTTTAAAAAGAATAATGTTTTGGAGGGCACAGAAAAGGCATAAAAACATAAAATTTGAAAGGGAAACCAATTATTTATTTAAAATATATTTATCAAAATATTTTTAAAATTAATTTCACAGAACCCAGGTTAAGGACCACTGACCTAGAAAAATTCCTCATATTTGACATTTCTTATGGTATAATTAGTATTTAATTATATTCATATAAGCCAAATTTTAGTCATTCCTTTAACAGTACACACTTGATTTTTTTTATAGTTTCATGCTACTATAAAATGCATTGTTTTGATTTTGGAGGCCAGATTGGTCATCTCCTTTTGCCTGTCAACTTATTCTCCTTTTGATCCAGTTTCCTACATTGCATGTGCTTATGTGTTTGAGGAATGAGGAAGAGGTGCAAAGGGCTGAGAATTCAAGACTGTCCTTCCCATCATCTGTCCTTTAGCTAATGCTCAGATTGGGAAATTTCCTTTATCAACCTATTTTTAACCCATTACCAAAAAAATCCCCAAAACAAAACAGAAAAACACACCACTTTCCTAGCATCAATTGTAGTTGACTAATGACAGTTATTCTCCCAATGGCCCTGATGTTGTTGTTGTTTCCCTTCATTGTTGAAGAAGACCATGAATGATATTAGAGAGGTAATGCTGTGACAGGCAAGTGAATTAGATATAAATGAAGGAGGGCTGTGCAAAGTCACTAGCCTCACTTTCTCCTCCAGAGCCATCTGGGTAGGTGAGATATAGACCAGGATGACTGGAGATGGCCCCGGATGCACTGGGGAACCTTGGCCTTTTTAAGCTAAGGTCTTTTAACAGCTCTCAGTTTGACTCAGGCAGTGCCTAAATGGCCCTAACTGGAGAAGCAAATTCTCTGCCTCCTATGTCCCTCAGGTGTGGCCACTGTAAACATAGAACCAAAGCACAGCTAGTATAATAGAGCTGGAGAACACTAGGGACCAGATGTGAAAGGGAGGAGTTGAATAATTGTCCCTATTACATCCAAAATATTCATTTTTATTCATAGAGACCTACACTTATTAATTTACGTTTAATCTTAGAAGGTGTATTAACTATTATGGGCAAATAGTTTCTTGTCTTTTGTATAGGAAGCCGTTGCCACTGATTGCTCTGTCACGCCTTTAAAAGGCTCCTTCCATAAAGAAAAGTAGCTATAATTCCAAGTCACTGGTTTTCTTTTTGTTTCTTTGTTTTTATGAAGAATGTCAGGGACCCCATTACTAAATAGATTCATGAATCTGGCAATAAATAGTCACAAGTGAGAAATTAGTGAAAAATGGGTTTAGTGAACAAAGTGAATTGGCCTCATTTAGTATTTTGGCTCTCTCTAAACTTTCCTTTCTTCTATTGAAATCTATATTCATGCTAAAAAAGTTGCTCTAGGCATCAAATTCATTTAAATTCAGGATATTTGGCATCCACAAAAGGAAAGGAAGGTGAGGAAGAATTCCAGGAAATTATTTGGTGGTAAAATCACCAAAGATACAAAATATGGGTAATTAACTGATTGATTGATTTTATTTTCCCTCAACCATGGTGGGACTTTGTATGTGCTGTGAGACATGGTATATAGCAAATCAAGGAATTAATAGCTAGAAAAAGGCTAACGGGTCATTGATCTAAGAGAAATCAGATCAATGGGTATTGTGGTTCTAAAGAGAAAAATTGGATCCTTTCTCTTTTAATGTTAAAAAAACAGGAAAAAAGAATTTTATACCTTTTTAAGTTCACTTTGGCTGCAGGTAAAAATATTTAGCAACTTTGACTCTATTATAATTTGATTGACCTACCTTGGCAATAAAATATATCTGGCCAATTTAAATTGCCTAATAGAAATTGTTCTGTCAAAGCAAGGAGGAGTTCGAAGGCTTTCTTTCTTTCAAATGTCTCATTTTGAAAAGCTTACTCTTCATGGCTAATGCTGATTTTTTGTCCTTTCTAAAAATATACCATTTTTAACAAAATATCTAAAGTACATAATATACATTTAAAAAAATCTTAACGGCTCCCTGACACTTAGCAAAATGATCCTTGAAGTGATAGGTAGATTACATAACTCAGACTTTTAAAATACCTTTCTTAGATACTTTATAATATAGGATATATATATCCCACCCCCACCCACACACCCTCACCACCCATCCACCCAATGAGTGGTTGGGTATATGTATGTGCTTGCAGTAGAGCAATGTGTATGTGGGTGTGTGGGTGTGGGTGTGGGGTGGGAAAATGTGTCTGTATGTATTTCATTTTGGGGAAGATTGGAATTTAATCATGTAAGTACTTGGTTTATAACATAGAAAATTCTTAGAAGCTAAGTTAAAATCCCCACAGACGTGGCTATTTTGATTCAACCTTTTTTTTATTTATTTCTAAGAACAAAATAAGATCACCTCAAGATACTTCAGGCAAGGTCTTAAAAGGCCAATCTCTTGCTATTCTCTGAGTACAATAAGGCTCTTGACTTTCTCTTTTCTTGTATCCCTAATTTGTCACATTTAAGTCCTTTGCTTAAAACTATTATTACCTAGTGGAAAGAAAACCATCAGAGTCTGCTGATTTATAGTGAATAATGCCTTTTCTATATGAGCATCTTCTATAAAGCTTGCTTATGCTGATGAATTTTGGTCATCTCAAAATGGGACTAAAAATGACTTTTTTTTCCAGCTATGATGCCTTGAAGAGATGTTTATGTGTGTTATCCTTGCATCTGTTACCAAAATCAAAGTGACAAAAATGTGGTATTTTAGGATCATCACATTTTTGGCAGTGTATGGTTAACATTACAAATAGAAGCAAGGAATATATTATATTTTATATTTGTTCCAACTGCTAGACAAGTCAACAAACATTGTTGAATTGAAACAAGAGAATGTGATTTCTCCATTCTTATGTAGAGGTAATCTGGTAGAGTAGTATAACCATGTGTATTATCTAGCAGGGGTGACCTCCATACAGTCAAGATAAAGAAAGTCTTACTACTCTCTGTTGACTGCCCATCCCCTTCCACCCCCCACCCCAAGCCCCACTTTAAACACACACCCCCAACCTCCCACCCTGATTGGAATATGAGCATTCCAGACTTTCAGCCACTTTTCTCTTCTTTCCAGGTTAGACATCTCCTAAATTCAATATGCACACTCCACTCTTAAGAAAGGATGTCTTTTGATTATGCATGGAAAGAACATAACAAGGAAGACAGCTTGACTCCATCACTTCCCTTCCCTAGGCAGAAATGCCTATTAGCTTGATTTTTGACTAAAGGAAAGAAATCCTAGCTATACTTTTACCCTGTTTTGGCAAATCTATACAATATGTGAAAAAGATAAACAATATCAACAAGATTCTCATAGAATCCTACTGCTTAAACAGGGTCTAAACCTCTGTCTTTTGAATATGCCAGTACCAGTTTCTGTCCCTCCCTTTTTCAATCTCCTTATTCACAAATAGTGCACGAAGTTATAACTACTCATAATTGCATATCTACAGTAAGCCAGCTTTAATGTACTGATTTTATCAGGAATTATGAACAAACTTAATGAACAAAGAAACTTTGGAGTAAATTTCTGTCATCCTGTATAGAGGAGAATGAGGAGGGGAGTTAATGTCCAGAAAGACTAAGTTCATTTCATTTATTCTTGTCCTTGGAGTCTGGATAGGTGGAGGGTGTGACAGAAGGGGTCAGAATTCCTCAACACCCCAAGCCCTAGTCCCCAGTCTAGTCTCTATTCCTTCTGCCCGTTCATACTCATTTAATTCAAATCACATGCTTGGTCATTTGTCTTTTCGATCTGTCTGGCTGTCTCTAAAACAGAAAGAATAAACAAACAAAACAAAACAAAACTTGTAACTGCTGATACATCTATAGCATCACTCTGTTCAGAACATGTGTAATCAGCTGCTTCCTCCGACCTATGTCCTGGTGCACATTCCCTGGATAACCTCTCAGTTTCTCAAAAGATGGGAAGGAACAACTTTGGAACTAGTCTTAACACACTCTCCACTATTCTAGTTAAGCACCTATTATGTGCCAGGCACTGTGCTAGAATTTGGGGGACAAATTCTATTGGGAGAGACAACCTATATAGATAGGTAAAAGCAAAGTAATTTGAGAAGGGAGAACATAAGGAAAGGGAGGCACCTGGACTGAGATTTAAATCAAAATAATAATTCTGAGGCTAAAGTGAGGAGGAGAAGGGAGGACAGTCCAAATATGGAGTATAGCCTTGGTGATATTAAGTAGGCAAAAGTTAAGTGAATGACCAGGAGGTTCATTAGGCTAGAAAGGAAACACTAATAATAGAAAAATATGAAAAAAAACCTGGAAAGATTGGTTGGGATCATATCATAAAAGGCTCTGAAAACTCTCTCCCTATAAAATATCTATCCCTCAAATTCTACTGTAGATAAAAGAATACTGGCTCTAAAGTCAAGAGACACCTAGACCTCCTGACACTTAACAGTCTTGTGACATTTGACAAATAATTTAAACTAGATTTAGGCCTCAATTTTCTTGTCAGTAAATTTAGGATAGTTATAATTTCACCAATTATCTCACAAGTGTGTTTTCTGAGGATTTCATACATCTTTACATACTATGGAAATGTGAGCTATTATCATTCTAAAATTGTTTGATTGAGAAGTAGGGAAAGTTAGACATGTACTTGGCATCCCGAATGACCAATCTGTTAAAAATAAATGGGAGGTAGAGAGAAGCGAATGACTATAATAGATCCCAGCCTCTTCCTAATTGTCAGATCACTGTTACAACTCCTTGTAGAGTTCTGCAATCCAAATCAGTAACCAAAATCTGTTCTTAGGCATGCATCATTTGACACAGCATTGGAAATGTCTTGAATTTATGGGGTGTGTGTGTGTGTGTGTGTGTGTGTGTGTGTGTGTGTGTGCGTGTGGTTACATAACACTCAGTATATCTTTCTGTTGTTGTAGTGAGGCATCAGAACACCTCCTTTGGGAATGTACCAATTCTGGAAATACAAGATGGGAGTTATACTCTCCTTTTATGGCCCAGGGGAAAGAAACTGCCAAAATGACACTCTAGGAAGAAGAGCATTTCTGGCAGTCTTAATTACTCAATGTACTTAATGCATTATCAAAGTGACTAAGATGTGCCCAACTTCCTTTTCCCCTGTGTTCTGCTGCTTTCACAGTTATCTTCAGGGTTATGTACAGGGAAACCTTCCTCCATGTTCCTAGACAAATAAAATGAAAAGCAAAGAGGGAAAGTGAGTCATGATTGCTCAGCTGTTAATGTTGGTGACTCAAGTTCCCATCCATTTAAAAAAACGTATAAATTTATACATAGTGTGTTAAATATTATATTCCTTCATATGCTTTATTTAACTCTGTACTAATTATTCTCTTGCTACTGACCCCACCAAGAAGGCATTTCTTTGCGTGTTGTATTTTATAGAGAATTGGACAAATTTCTAGAGCTCAAAAAGTGTCATCAAATAGCAGATTAAGAGAAATCTTAGAGCTTATATCAAAGAAACAAAAGATAAAATAAATTATTATACTACTTTACAGCATAGGAGTTCTGGAGAACTAATTTAATATATAGATAATGAGTAAAAAACACCATGTTTTTACAAGCTCTTTAAAAAGCAAAACAAAACTCAACCATACAAATTGGTTACAACTGGACCAAGATTAAAAGAAAATGTGACATTTCCCCTTCTAATATGATCTCTTGAAAACTTCAGTCAAATAAGGAGGTCAGAGATTCCAGTATCTGTAGTGGATATGGAGGTACCACCATTCACCTTGAGTAGCATGTAGATTAGTGCATCAAGAAATCTATAGTAGGTTGATATATATGAAATATATAGGTTGGATAGACTTTACTTTTACAGAAGTGCATTTTTAAAATGAGTCTATCATAAGCCACCATTATTAATAACAATAATACTGCTTTAACTTAACCTATATCTTCTACTTACAGGCAGCTAGATGGCAGATGAATAGAGCCTTGGGCCTGGAGTTATGAAGACCTAAGTTCAAAATTGGTTTCAGATGCTTATTAGCTATCTTACCCTGGGCAAGTCACTTAACTTCTATCTGTCAAGGTTTCTTCAAATATAAAATGGAAAAATAATAGCACTTATCTCCTAGGGTTGTTGTATCAAATGAGATATTTGTAAGCAATTAGCACAGTGTCTGGTCCATAATAGGCACTCAAATTTTTATTGTGTTTTCTTCCTTCCTTCTTGTTCTTCTTTCTTCCTTCATTATCCTCCCTCTCTCCTTCTTTTCTTCTTCCTTCCTCCTTTCTTCCTTCCCTCTTCTTACCTTTCTCCCTTCTCCCTTCCTTTCTTCTTTCCCTCCTTCCCACTTCTTACCTTCTGTAATGCAAGCAAAGTGGAACTTTTGGTTTTGTCCTTTTTTCTTTTGGAGTTCTAGTTCTCAGCACTAAAGTAATCAAGTACCTTTGATTGAGCCTTGCCTTTATTTGAATCAAGAGTCTTTGATGACCTGCTTAAGTCACAAGAAAAGCCAAGTCACATAAGTTTGAGTCACATGGTTGTGACACCCTCTATGGGCTAACCTTGAAGAAGTGTATATATGCTCTGAGGTTAGCATTTTACTTTGGGGGATCACTCATTGGAAGAGTGTTCCTGTAATTTCACCAGATGAGACTCTGGGTAGCCATTAAGGAGCCCTCCCCCACTTTGAAAATCCAGATGTTGGTGCTTCTCTCTCTGGTAACTAGGTATGTATTGCTGTGGACAGACAGAAGCCCTGTCTGCTGATTTGTATTATTTGCTCTGTTTATATAATTTCTGCTTGAAATTTGTTTGTTTTCTCTAAAGTTCAGGGTGCTGGCTTTTCTCCAGAACAAAGTGAACAATACATGTATGTTTGATTAAAGTGAGATTGTAAACCCCTTAAAGTTGCTTTCCTTAGAAAAGCAGATCAAAAAACCTGTGCTAGCAGCCTTCCTATGTGCTGGTGTTATCGGCCATACACCTCCAAAGTAGCTGCAAGAAGCATTGTTTTTACACCTGCCTTCTTTCTCTCTTCTTTCCTCCCTTCTCTCTTTCGTCTTCCTTACAAGAATCCAGATGTTGTTAGGTAGTGCAAATATTACTCACCCTATTTTACATATTAGAAAGCTAAACTTTAGAACGTTAAATGACTTGACCAAAGACACACAAGAAAGTGCATATACGTAGTGCTTAAAAATTAAAAAGTGCTTTTCCTCCTCTTTTCATCCTCCTCTCTGGTGCCTCATAATAATATAACTCTTTATCCCCATGTTACTGGTGGAAACTTGAGGATCGGCAAGAAGAGGTCAGTTAATCATATCAAACCAGGCATTTTAGGAACTGTGGATACAAACCCAATAAAGGAAACAAACCCAAATCTCAGAGAGCTTACCTTCTATTGGTGTAGATGATATGTACATATATAAGTATAAACAATGTAAATACAAAGTATTTAGGGAGGACCCAGGAGTTGACGGTATCAGGAAAGGCTTTATTAAAAAAGGTGGTGCTTGAGATTTTCTTGTAGGAAAAAAGAATTCTCTGAAATAGAGACAAGGAGGCAGCACATTCTAAGGATGGAGGAAAGTGAACAATTAGGAGTTTTGCACTGTTACATAGCTAGTATCAAATGCAAACTTAGGTTATCCTGACTTCATGCCCAACTCTCTGTCCACTATCTCTGTCTCTCATCAGAGTAATTTTTGAAAAATTTTCCTATTTATAAAAGCATATTTAGAAAACAAAAGGGAGATATGAAAAAATACAGATAACAATTGAAGACAGCAATATAACTTGAAATACTAAAGAAACAGAAAGCATAAAACCAAAATTCTTATTTTTCTAGCTTTCCATAATACCCTGATTGTATCTTATATCATGCAACAGTAGATTTGAAGTCAAAGGTTAAAATAGTCTGAGAATAGGGCAGATCTATTCCAGTGGGAGTAACTATCAGCCTCTAAAGTCAGCTTTACAATCCTACTGCCTGTCTCTTCTTTTCCCTTGTTCTGAGTCACAGGGTATTGTCTGGCTTTTTTTCTCTATTATTATGCCCTCCTACATTTTTTCTTTTGTGTGTTTTATTATTTGCCACCCTCCTTTTCCTATGCTTTATGCTTCTATTTAATTTTTTTCTTTTTTTTTTAGCACATTATTGGTAATTCCACTGGCCTGCCTACAGTATCATTTTGTGCGGAGTAATCTTTCTCTTCACATTAAATCATTATAATCTTCCCAACCATTTCCAGATCATTGTTGTTAAAAAAAAAACATTCTCTAAAACACATACCTCTATAGCATTTCTCAGCAGTTTCCATACCATTCTTTGCGTTTGTATCAGAAAGGCAATAAACACAACATCAATGTTAATTGTGAATATGCCTATGTAGTTCTGTATCACAAAGTAAGAGAGACTCTCCCTATAGAAAGTAAAAATATAACATTTATTCGGACACCAGAGAACCATATCCTATAACCAAACAATCTGCTCCCACAACCAGTCAGCTCATTTCATCATAACAGCAAGGAACTTAAAACACAACATCGCAACATTGAGCCTCACCATCCCAAAACCTCTCTGACCCACTGCTGGGGTCTTCCCAAAAACAAACTCGCAGTACAGCTAAGTCAGTCTGTTCAGCTCTAACTCTCATTAAGGCCATTAGCAGCCATAACAGCTCACTCTCTTCTCACTCTCTATCTCTCTTTCTATCTCTCTCTCTCCATTTCCTGTCACATAACTTCCTTTTCCTGTCAGGAAGCTCCTCCCACCACACGTGACTTAGGCGTCCTGTGATATGAGCAAGTCACATGGCCTATTAATGTGTGGGAAAGATCTTCAAATTTAAATTGCTAATACAGTGTTCCATTAGAATATAATTTCCTTGGGGGTAGGAGCCATCTTGATTGTTTATAATTTCATCTCCAGAGCATAACACAAGTCCTGACACATAGTAAACACTTGATAAATATGCTTATATCTATATATTCTAGCTGTCCAATATATCTATTATCTATATTGACTGCTTAATATAATATTATAAATCTTTTGTTGTGAGTGTAACAATGTCCACATAGTATTTGGTTCCTCAATGCTACTATTTATAAATACTAACTTAGTAGTTGTTAATCTAAACACAAGACCATTGTCCTATGAACTATAAATGGACATGCCTCAGGAGGAACTGAATTGTATTTATCTAGAATTTATCAATATAAAAGAAACCAGAAAACAAAGGAAAACTATAGCTAAATGGAAGGATGGCTCACTTGTGGAAAAGGCAAATAAAAGAGTACACAAAGTTACTGCTTTTATTGTGTGTACAAAGGCAACAAGAAATCTTTCCTTTTGAGGCTGTTATAACAAGCATTTGGGGAGAAAAAGATTGTCAAAGATAATTGTTGATATTCATCATTCTCTGTTGGAAAGGATAAAGAGAAATTCTTTGAAGAACTTGGAAAGACCCTCTAAATAAAAGTAATATATACCCTAACCCTCAAGAGTTCAATACAAAAGTGAGGACGGTGAAAAATATTTTGGAAAACATCACACTTGAGTAAGAATTTAAAGAACACAGTGGTTTATAGACTAGGAAAAAGCTTCATAACTATTAGTCTGAATAGTTTCCTCAAGAATAAATTAATGAATGAAAAAGTATTTATTAAGTGTTCATTTATTAAGCACTGAGTATACAAATAGAAAAATAAGAGGATGAAATTGGAAACATTAAAATATTTTTAAAAATTTAAATTTTATAAAGATTTCAGTAGCAATATTTTTCTTTAGCAAAGACAGTAAAATCACATTAGGAATCTAACTTCACGGTCATGTGCTAAGATTTGCTTCAATTCAACAAACTCCAGTGACTTCCTAGTATCTCCAGGATTCAATATAAAATATTGTTAAGTGTTTAAAAAAAAAACAACAGGTTCACCTGTGTCTTTCCTACTGTTCCAGTATGCTTATACCTTGATCCCTTCCATGTATCCTGTGATCTAGTGACACTGACCTACTGGTTGTTTCTCACACAAAACACTGTCTTCGGACTCTGGGTATTTTTACTGTATGTGTTCCTTGCCTTAGAAAGTTCTCCATCCTTCCTCATCTCTGTTTCCTGGGTCCCCTGACTTTCTTCAAGTTCCAGCTAAAATCTCATGTTCTCTAAGAAGCTATTCACCATCTCTTTGCCTAGCACAGTACCTTGCACACAACAGGTGCTTAATAAAATGTTTGTTGATGTGTCTCGACATATGTATTGTTTGAGGAAGTAGAAATGTCTCTAACAAATAAAGTACAGAAGAGTGGTTGGACCACATCAAGGACACAAAGGAAGTTCAGGCTATGAGTTTGGGGGAACTTGAATTAAGTCACATGATGTAGGGAAAAGGGAATTATACCAGATGCTTAGGGGTGGCAACATGGGAGATTTATCATGGACTACTGTGAAAATTGATACCTTGATTTGCTTGAACCTCCCCCTTCCCCTGCCAATTATCTAGGTAACCAGAAGAATTGTATAAGGACTTTTATTGGTTTGACAAGATAACAATCCTTTGTGGTGCAGCTAAACGTGCAGAAAACCAGCAACTCTGAATCCAGTGAAGTTCATACCAGGTTTGAAGTAGACCCTGAGCCATTTGGTGGTTTATGGACCTTCAAGAGACATTGTTATCTCTGGAGACATCCCTAATTGTTGGTTATGGAGCTCTAGGACATGTCCCGTATTACATCCTCTTATCTTATTGTTTATGCTCAAACCTTGAGCTGTCAGGCTGATTTGTGTATGAAAGAGCCACATATCCAACATCTGGAATTACTTACTTCCTCTCCTGGATCTTCCCATTCCTTGGGAAAAAGAACTATTTCCCACCTGTCTCCTCAAATTCCTTTCATCTCTTTGTTTGAAATGCTTGAATATCTTACTCTTTCCACTTAGGTTTTGAACATGTCAGAACAGACATTGTTCCAGCTTGCAATCTTATTCTCAGGCAATAAATACATCCGTGTAAATGGTGGTGAGACTCAGGTTCATTCCAGGTTCCCCTTTTTGGACTGGGGTTTCTTCTGTTTAACAACTCACAGGGGTTTTTCTTTAACAGTGCTGACTCATATGCTTACTTTCCTATGAATAATTTACTGCATATCTGTGATGAAAGTGTGATTAGAGGATAGGCAATTATTTTCTAGAACATATTCTAGATCCAATCATGTCTTTGAAAGATTCTACTATTGACTATTTGATAAAGTAGAGCTCCTCCCTAAAGGCTCTCATCCAGCTCATCCAACAACATATCTTCCATGCATATGCTGTATTCCCTCAATATTCATTGAATGGTATAAAAATGAAGACAATGTTTTTGAGAATCTTCTGATTTTTAATATGAAGCAAAGTATGATAAAACAAAAATAAGATTACCTAAGGTGTTTGAAACTATACTAGAATACATTTAGTTCAGAGTCCAATTGGAAGAAGGACTCTGGTGTTTCCTCCAGATGTTCTTTTTTTCAGGCATTATACTAATTGCATCAAGCCCCCAGATATGATAGGGCCTCCTAAATTAAATCCATAATCATTTAAAACAGGAGGACCAAAATATCTATGTGGGAAAAAACACAAATGGGTAAGAATATCCATTGACTTAATCTGGGGTCAGAAAACTAAAGCCCATGGGCTATATCCAGCCTATTTTTGCATGGCCTGAAAGCTAAGAATGGTTTTTTTACACTTTAAAACAAGTCATATTGTATTTATAAATGTAAAAACAAAACAAAAAACTTTCTTAGTTCATGTGATGGAGATAGAGCTAGGCTCATATAGAAAAATTCTGGCAGAAAGCCATACAGATGGCAGCAGATGTTCTGAATAAGTATGTAGTTTTATGGTTTTACGGTGTTTCGAGATAGGAAAGGACCTCTACCAAGATAAGCTCAAAATACATGATTTAGATATAAAGGCTGAAACTGAAAGAGCAAGGAATAGTTTACCTGTCATATTTATGGAGAGCAGAAGAATTTATGATCTATCAAGGGATAGAGAATGTCATAAAATACAAAATAGATAATTTTGATTATATTAAACTGAAAAGCTTTTGCACAAACAAGCCAATGCAACCAAGATTAGAAGAGAAGCAGAAAACTGGGAAATGATTTTCACAACCAGTGTCCCTGATAAAGGCCTCATTTCTTTTATTATTATTACTAATTTATTTATTTTTAGTTTTCAATATTTACTTCCATAAGTTTTAAATTTTCTATACCTTCCTTCCCAAAACAGCATACAATTTGATATAGGCTCTACATATACATTCTAATTAAACATATTTTCACATTAGTAAGGTTGTATAGAAGAATTAGAATGAATGGGAGGAACCACAAGAAATAAAAAAAAAACTAAAAAGAACAAAATATATGCTTTGATCTGCTTTCAGACTCTGTATTTCTTTTTCTGGATATGGATGGCATTTTCCATCATGAGTCTTTTGAAGTTGTCTTAGGTCCTTGCATTGCTGAGAAGAGCTAATTTTATCAAAGTCAGTCATCACACAATGTGGCTGTTACTGTGTACAGTGCTCTCCTGGTTTTGCCCACTTCACTCGGCATCAGTTCATATAAGTCTTTCCAAGTTTTTCCAAAGACTGTCTGCTCATCATTTCTTATGGAACAATAGTATTCAATTACATTCATATATCATAACTTGTTCAACCATTCACCTAATTTCTAAAATATATAGAGCACTGAGTCAAATTCATAAGAAAAAAAAAGTCATTCCCCAACTGATAAATGGTCAAAGGATAGAAATAGGCAGTATTCAGAGGAAGAAATTAAAGCTATCTATAGTCATATTTAAAAAAAATGCTCTAAATCACTATTGATCAGAGAAATGTAAATCAAAACAACTCTGAGGTACTACATTACACCTATCAGATTGACAAACACGACAAAATAGGAAAATGATAAAAGTTGGAGGAGATGTGAGAAAATTTGAACACTAATGCTTTGTCTGTGGAGTTGTGAACTGATCAGCCATTCTGGAGAGCAATTTGGAACTATGCCCAAAATGATATAAAACTGTGCATACCCTTTGACTCAACAATTCCATTTCTAGGTCTGTATCCCAAAGAGATCATAAAAAAAGGAAAAGGGTCTACATGTACAAAAATATTTATAACAGCTCTTTTTGTAGTGGCAAAGAATTGGAAATTGAGGGGATGCCCATCAACTGCGGAATGGATGAGCAAATTATGGTATATGAATTTGATGGAATACTATTTTTCCATAAGAAATGATGGGCAGATTTCAGAAACCTGGAAAGACTTACATGAACTGATGCTGAGTGAAATGAGCAGAACCAGAAGAACATTTTACATGGTAAAACATTGTGTGCAACGACTAGCTTTGATAGACTTATCTTTGCTTAGCAATGCAAGGATCTAAAACAACTCCAAATAACTCATGATGGAAAATGCTATCCATATCCAGAGAAAGAGCTGTGGAGTCTGAATGCAGATCAAAGAATATTATTTGCTTGCGCGCTCACGCTCGCTCGCTCGCTCTCTCTCTCCTTCCTTCACTTGGTTTCTCCCATTTGTTCTAACTGTTCTTTACAACATGACTAATGTGAAAATATGTTTGATATGAATATATATGTAGAGTGTATATCACATTTACACTGTCTTGGGGTGGTGGGAGTGGAGGGATGGGGAGAAAATTTGAAACTCGAAATCTTGTGGAAGTGAATGGTGAAAACTAAAATGGGGGTGTGCACAGCCTGAAGGAGGCATAAGATTTCAAGACCACGTCTTATGGGGGAATTCTTGGATGTGAAGAATCCCCTTTCCTTCTGATGAGGTGCTTGTGCTTGGACCGTAAATTTTAACAGCTTCTGCTTGGGTGTCTGTGCCTGAACCCCAATTCCAAAACATCCAGTTCTCATAAACGCCTACAGTTCTCAAAACATACTCTCTCTTACACATCTTATTCCCAAAACATTCTATCCCAGGCTATCTCTCTCTAGCTAAAGGGCAGTATGACCCAACTTATCCCTGCTTCTTCCTCAGTAAGCAACTATGTGCAACTATAGATTGAATTCCAGATGCTGATAACTGACCGTATACTGAGTCATAATCATATTTACTATTCACTGACCTTTCTAACATGTATCTTAGAGATAGTACTTTGTCTAAGAAGACACTAGATGAGAAAATATTCCCCTTATCCCCGACCATGAGTGAACTTAGTGACGTTTCACAGTAAAGACCACATCCCCCCCCCCCCAGTAACCCCGCTGTGGGCTATTTCCTAAAGAACTCTGGGTAATATGCCTGCACAGTAGATACTAAATGTGCACATTCCTTTAAGAACTAACCACTCCTTGAATATGCCCTAAACCACTCCCTAATCCCACCCCCAAACACCCAACTGACATGCCCCCCCCCAATCCCCTATTAGCTTCTATAAAGATTCCCCTTGCACCTCTGTATGGTTGCAGGGTCCCTAAGAACTCTTGCCCGCTGAAAAAGCATAATAAATCTTTGCCTCCTTGACTTAAAGAATGCTTGTGTCGCGAATTCATTCTAGGTGGCCTCACCCTGGGAACTTTGGTTTGGGATCCCTGCAACCCTGGGTTTCTTCTCCCCCTCTACACTTCCATATTGCCCCATGAGCATGAAGCACATTCAGGGCATATTTTGAGTCTGTGTAGATGTTGATTCTCTTATTTTCTCCCAATTCCAATGCTCTAGTGAGTGCTATCAATTCAGCCTTTTGTACGGAAGTCCCCACTAGGAAGGGAAATCATTCAATGGTGCTATGGAGGCTGACTATTGCATATCCTCCTCATCTTGTCCCTTGCTCCATGAAGCTAGAGCCATTGGTATACCAGTTCTCATCTGGGTTTTCGAAGGGAATGTCCATGAAGTCAGGGCAACTGTAATGTACCGCCTTGAGTGCTTCCTCACAGTGGTGGACAGGATTCTTGGGATTCCCAGTGGAAGGGAGCAGGGCTCAAGGTAGAGCACATATGTAGAGTTAAATTGGGAGTGTCAAGTAAGAGAGCCAGATACTTGGGCAGATAGCTACTAGCCAGTCATTGGTGCTCTCTTATTTCTAAAATTGTCTGGACATGGTGGGGGGTCAGGACAGTCAAGACTGTCCTCTGGTGATCTTAGCACCTTCGACCCACGAAGAGGGCAGTGGCTGAAACCAGACAGAGGTAGGCATATGTTCTAGGATACATGGCTGATTTGTTTCCACAATCTGGCTAGCAGCTTCTGTGGGGGGTCCAGATCCACCCACAGCCAGCACCCAGAAAGCTGCCAGACAACCAGAAAGCCCAGGTTCTTTTGATATGCCTTAATAAGGAGAGCAAGGTTAAGGGGTTGGCAAGCTTACTTCAATTCAGCACACAAATATCATTCACTTAGTTCAGGGGAAAAAAGCCAGCACCCTGAACTTCAGAACAAAATACAAACAAATTACAAACTTCAACAGACAGACCTTGTCTGATTCAAATCCCAATACACAGTTACCAGAGTTCAACAAAGTCTCAGCATCTGGGTTTACAAGCTGGAGGGCTCCTTAGCTACAGCTGCCCAGAGTCTCAACATCAACACCATCTC
>CM053626.1:100198281-100223987 GCA_028646595.1 Phalanger gymnotis
ATACAAATCAATGACTCCTACTTGTCTCAGTGCTGAGAAATGCTACAAGACAAAAAGATACCAGTTTATCTGCCCCAGAATCATTAAAGGCACTTAAGTGAAGAAAAGCAAAATGTCCCACCTTAATTACTATTACATAATAATGTTAATGTTACATCTAATAAGGGTTTGGGCCTGGGGCTTAGCACTTAACAAGATTCAAGGAAATAGCTGAATCACTCAACACAAACAAAAGCCAAACTCTCCAAGGGCACCCATCGAACCAAGTGCTAAGGAGCCCACCCGGCCTTTCTGACACAGCAGACTAGCCAGAAGCTGTTGTATCCGGTTGTTCAGAGTTGTATACTAAAGGGTGTGAATCAGGCTCCAGGGTCTGAGCAAGTATACCTATGGCCTGACCATATTTCTCATCCATGTGTAGAGTGAAGAGTTACCTTAAGTTTGGTAAGTCTAGTGCCTGAGCAGAGGTCAGTTTGGTTTTAAAGGTGATAAATGCCTTATCCTGATCAGGTCTCCGTTTGGAGGGTAAGATGTTGGGGCCCTGTGTAGCATCATAAAGGTTTTTGGCAATGAGGTCAAAGTTGAGAATCAAAACCCTGCCTGAGCCAGAAAAGTACGAAACTGGCATTTAGAGGCAGGAGTCGAACAGGCACACCTGAGGGAATTTGCTTCTCTACTTAGGGCCATTTAGGCACTGCCTCAGTCAAACTGAGAGATGTTAGAGACCTTAGCTTAAAAAGACCAAGGTCTCCCAGTACATCCAGAGCCATCTCCAGTCATTCTGATCTCTATCTCATCTACCCAAATGGCTCTAGAGGAGAAAGTGAGGCTGGTAACTTTGCACAGCCCTCCTTCACTTACATCCAATTCATTTGCGTGTCATGGCATTACTTCCTTGATATCATGGTCCTGTCCAAAAATGAAGGGAAACAACAACAGGGCCATTAGGAGAATAACTGTCATGAGCATTTTACCAACTGCAATTGACACCAGGAAAGTGTTGTGTTTGTTTTGGGTTTTTTTTTTTTTCATGCTGGGTTGAAAGATAGGTTGATACAGGAAATTCCACCATCTGAGCACTAGCCAAAGGACAGGTGATGGAAGGATACTCTTGAATTTTCAGCCCTTACTCATTCCTCAAACACACAAGCACACACAAAATAGGAAACTGGATCACAAGGGGAATAACTTGGCAGGCAACAGGAGACGATCGGTCTGGCCTCCAAAATGGAAACGATGCATTTTATAATAGCATGAAACTGTAAGAAAAGTTTGTATTGACAAAGGAATGACTAAAAAATTGCCATAAATATGAATATAATTAAATAGTATAAACGGAGAGATCCAAAATAGTAAATGAGGCCAATTCACTTTGTGACTTTGTTCACTGAACCTGTTTTTCACTAATTTCTCACTTGTGACTATTTATTGCCAGATTCAGCTATCTATTTAGTACTGTAGTCCTTGGCCTCCTTCTTAAAAAAAAACAGACAGTAACCTGGTATTATAGCTAATTTACTTTATGGAAGGAGACTTTTTAAGGTACAACAGCAATCAGTGGCATTAGCTTCCTATAAAAAATACAAGAAATTATTTGCCCATAACAGTTAATATACCTTCTAGGATTAAAAGTAAATTAATAAGTGTAGGTCTATAGGAGCAACAGTATCTATTTTGGATGTGATAGGTACAATTATTCAACTCTTCCCAGACACATCTAGTCCCTAGTGTTTTCTAGCTCTATTATACTAGCCATTGTTTGGTTCTTTGTTTACAATGGCCAAAATTGCTTGTTTTTGTTTAATTGTCAGGGGGTGGGAGGTGGGGTTAGGAGGTGATCCAGGTAATTTATACACTGTGTAGTGATGTGGGTTTTGTTCAGGGAAACCTTTTACTTCCATGACCTAGAAAATTCAGCGTGGAGACAGAGGTCTCATTTGCAGGATACAGATAAGGATATTAGCAACATATTGGACGATGGTACTGATATGGAACTTCAGATCTCTGTGTTGGTGAGAAAATCGACTGATTTACCCACCACATTGATTTTTGCCCTAGGAACAGCCATAGTGATGTCAAAGGAAGGAGCCAGATTAACTCTAGAGCCCTATCATTTTAAATCCCAAGCATCCCAGAATGCCAAGAGTTGCAGGGCTGTGGCTTGACTTTCTTGTGGATAGTCATGTTTCCAGTGGGCCTTCCTGGGGGCAGAGAGGGTGTGGCCCAGGAGGTGGATGATTGCCTGACCCTTTCTGGGGACACTCTCTGCACCAGTGGCTTGGCTTTTTACACTGAAAGCAATTGCCACTACCCTGTCTCCCAGTACCTGGGTTTCCTGAGATAGTTGTGGCCAAGAGGTTTGCCTTATTTTGGGCCTTTGGTCCTTCTCATTGGCCTCTTCCTTATCCCTGTTGATACAGACCTTAAAGGCAGTTTGCATTATTTCCTTAAATGGGGTTTTAGGGTTCTGTTCTAATTTTTGGTGTTTATAGCATATTTCAGGGGCTGACTGGAAAATTAAATGCATGCTCAGGACAGTTATTCACATAGGAGAGTCAGGGTTGAGGTCGATGTATTTCCTCAGGGTGTAACAACAGTGCTACTTGCTGCTACTGTGACTGTGTAAAACCAATAACACCAGCACACAAGAGGGCTACTAGCACAGGTTCTTTGATCTGCTTTTCTAAGGAAAGCAACTTTAAGGGGTTTACAATCTCACTTTAATTAAACATACATATATCATTCACTTAGTTTAGAGGGAAAAATAAGAACCCTGAACTTCAGAGAAAACACAAACAGAAATGACAAGCAGAAATTATATAAATAGACCAAAATAACACAAATCAGTATACAGGCTTCTAGCTGTCTGTCCAAGACATTACTTACATAGTTACCAGAGAAAGAAGCACCGGATCCAATAACTACCCAGAGTCTCATCTGGTCAAATCATATGACACTCTTCCAGTGAGTGAGCCCCAAGCAAAATGCTAACCTCAGAGCATATATGCACTTCTTCAGGGTGAGAGGGCATTACAACCATGCCACTCAAACCCATATGACCTAGGCCTTCCCATGACTTAAGCAGGTCATCAGAGATTCCTGCTTCAATCAAAGGCACTTGATTGCCTTAGTGCTGAGAAGCACTCCAACACAAAAGACAACAAAAAAGTCCCACACTGCTTGCTATTACACAGGGCCTCTCCTAGTCTGTTCCTAAAAATGGAGGGGTTCTCATTTGGTTCTTGGTTGGTGTCTTTCAACCTGTCACAAGAGACATACTTCTTCAGTTCTGCTTTCATTCCTTCTAGGAGACAGTTAATCATATGATCCCTGCTATACCTATTGTTTTCGTAGTCCTGTGAGGGATCAGAGGAGATCCCTTCACCAAAGGAGAGTGAGGTCCATCAGAATTTCAGGCCATATCATCCCCATGCTTCTGGGGCATAATCCCAGATCATGCTTTTTTCTCCTACCATGCAGGCAGCAGAGAGGATTATATTGATATCTCCTCAAGTGAGGTTAAATTGGAGAAATGTCATTCAGAAACCTTTCAAAAATTTAGAAGGTCTCCTGAATAGCACCCCACTTTTTTTTTAATCATTGCCAAGTGCGACATAGAAAAGGGAACATGGACTCAAGTGTTCCACCCTGGGTGTTGGGGACCTCCTATAGCAGGAGAAGGGGGCTGGATCTGTAAGGCTGGGACAGTCAGAGGCTGATGAGGGCTTCACAGGAGAAGAGGAAGCAAGGAAGGGGGTTCCCTGATGGGTGTTAGAGTGACTAAGGGACAGCAGATCAGGTGGGGTAGGAACTTGATTGGGGGTGGAAAGTCGAGGGTAAAGATTGGATGTAAGAGGGGAAGAAAGGAAGGGTGATGAAACTGCCAGTTGAGTAGTCTTGGCAGGGTCATCAAGTATGTCCAAGGAGTCAGGAGATTCAGGAGTTTTCTCTTGAGTCTTGGGACCAGGTACAATGATGGTCTGGCCAAGAGCATTTTACCTTTTTTCCCTAAGGTCAGGGTCCTGAGACAGACCCGTAAAACTTTGTACATAGGCCACTTCCACCCACTTCCCATCCTTCCTACAAAATAGATCCAACCGGAGAATGGGAGTACAGTTGAGGGATCCATTCAAGGGACATTGTTCTCTATCTTCCAATTGATACTGAGGCCAGGCTGTTCTGAATTTCTTCCAGTGCTGTAATAGGCATCCCAGTGGGGAATCATGGGATACTGACTGGTCCTGTCCCATCCTAGCAGCCTCCTGTGAATCTCTCACCACTTGTTTCAGCTTCCCAAGACAGAGGAGAGAAAAATATGATCAACCCAGTGCAAGGGTGTCAACAATCTGGCTGACCACCAGAGGTCAGTGGATCGTCAGACACTGCTGCAGGTGTCTGGGCACCCTGGGGGTCTCACTGCCAAGGAGTGAGAAGGAGCAGAAAGTTCCCGGGAAGAGAATAAAGAAAAAGGGCACTTACCTCTTGTCCTGATGGCTAGGAGGTCAATGAGATCTGATTATCCAGTTCCCAGATTTCAGCATCAAATTGGTGGAGATGCATGCCGGAGAGCGGTTTGGTGTGAAAGAATTCACTAGTCATTCTCATAGCCATCAGTAGCTTTATTGTTGCTAAAGCACACGGGCCTATAGCAGTGATGCTAAGTAAGGCAGCTGGTATCTGGGAGAGCTAAGCTTATATAGCAAAATTCTGGCAGAAAGCCATACAGCCTGTAGATGTTCTGGATGAGGATGTAGTTTTTATGATTTTGTGGTTTTATGGTGTTTCAAGACGAGGAGGAGTTTTATGGTGTTTCAGGATAGGAAAGAACTTTAGAGTACAGGATACTCTCGAGTTACAGGATGGTCTCATGAGCCCTTCTCAGGAAAGGCTTTTCAAAGTACTGGAAAAGTAACCCTTAATATTCTCCTCAACCCCTAGGGTGCCATATGCTGTATCCATATCACATGAGCATAAAAATTCAGGTTGTAGGCTGTATTTGACTTACAGATGCAGTTTATTGACCCCTGCTAGATTATAATAGGAAATTTAATGAACAATCCATAGAGATAGTCAAATATTTTGCACATAAACTACAGATGAATGATAATCTGGGATCAGAATTAAATGGATAGAAGAGAATACTGGATTGCCTCTGGGAAGATAAGAAGTGATTTTAATGACCCCAAGATTCTCCCTGAGAAATAGGACCATATTTTTAACACGGATCATCTTCCATTATGCTAAATGGGTAAGAGTCACATAAGGCCACATTCTCTGAAGAAGTAAAATTGTGGAAAACTCAAAGGACAATAAAGAGGGTTATGAAAAGTATGAGTCAAACATGACCATATTACCAAGAAAGGGTAGTATGGCAGGGACAGTGAAACGTGTGATCAGAAAAAGAGATGGGCTGCATAAGGTACAAGAGGTAGCATGAGGGAAGGATAGCTAATATATAACTCTCATGGACTATTGGTTGCTATAGATTATCATTGGAATTTGAAGATTTTTAGCATTTTTGCCAGAGTCCTTGTGAAAGATTTACAGGAAGTCATGGGCAATAGTCACACAAAATGAGAAATTGATGGCTTGTAATATGCACCCTGGGAAGGAGTATGCATATTGAGGAGATCAGAGGGCCATCAAAGCATCACAATTTTTTTTGTTGTTATTTTCTTTCTTTTCTAA
This sequence comes from Phalanger gymnotis, assembly GCA_028646595.1. Taxonomy (NCBI): domain Eukaryota; kingdom Metazoa; phylum Chordata; class Mammalia; order Diprotodontia; family Phalangeridae; genus Phalanger; species Phalanger gymnotis. Next base: position 100,203,970 of record CM053626.1, read on the forward strand.
GTCCTAACATTAAGTAGAGAAGTATTTATTCATTTTATATGACATCAATGAGGATTTTTTTCTAAATCACATTACCTTTATGGAACTACATGGTTTATAATGTATTTAATACACATATGTTAATGATTTCATTCACTCATTAAAAACTTATTAAACCCTGTGTTGTCTTCCTAGCATAGTAATTATTTGGCAAAAATACACATTATATATAATATATAGTATGTATTATATTATATATATACATATGTATACATATATGTATGTGTGTATATATACGTATATATATAAATATACTCACACATATTATATATATGAAGGCTTTAAAAATTAGTCTTTCTGTTTACTAAAATGTTATCCATCTAGGCACTCACATGTAAATTCCAGAAATATTTAATCTCTACCATGTATAGAGCACTCTGCTAGTTGCCAGTAAAGCTAACAAAGATAAATTGGAGGCAGTCTCTACCCTCAAGAAGTAAAGTTTCTATGAAATGAGAGCAGACATGTGCACAGATAATTATATTCCACAAAAAACAATATAAGTTCCTAAAAGATCTGTAACTAAAGTCCAAGGCAGAAAAAAGAAATAAATCCGTTACTCATGAACATTTGTGGTGTGGTATTTAGTCCTCCATTAAATTAACATGGAGAACAGTTATTTGTAACTCAAGGTGACTCTTTGGATACATAGAAAGATAGGATTGGACATTTCAACCCAATGCAATTCAAAGTGATTACTAACTATATTATTCTCAAGATTGAGAGAGATGTGGATAGTATCAAATAAGTTGGAGACATAGCTGTATTTTTTGAGAGTTTATGATTACATCAACAAGACTCTCTGTATTTATATATGCCTATATATGCATACATATGTGTTTCTGGAAATGTATGGCATATTTGTGGATACTTGCATATGTTTATCCATATATACTTGTGTTTACATATATGGACACACGTGTATATAATACACATACATGAAAAAATAAAATAATTCAAGGCCATGTGTCATTTAGTGTTTTATATAATACAGACTGAAATTATTACAGTTTAGAGGAAAAATCAGTATCATTTGAAATGCTTGGGTGGGCCTGGGGATAATGTGAAATCTTGAACTAGAAATTAAAGGATGGGGGGGATTTAGGAATTACACAAAGAGAAACATTGACTACCTCAATGCAAGAGGTCAGCCAAATGAATAATAATCCTTAACACTTTCATGTGCATTATCATTTTAAATTTGCATCATACCTTGCACATAGCATCCATTTACCAAATGTCTGTTCCATTGGACTGGGTATTTGGGTAGTGAATAGAGTTAGCCTTGAAGCCAAGAATACTTTTTTGGTTCAAGTCTGGCATCTGTACACACTGGATATGTGACCTCAGGCAAGACATTTAACCTCTCAATGTTTTAAAAATTGCTAATTTGCATTGGTAGAGGGAGTTGGAGAGTTTAATATATTAATGAAAGTATAAGTCCAGTCCCTCTCTCTATTACCTTGTTGAATTTAATTGAATTTTCAAAACCTTTTGAGGTACCTTGGGTGGGTACTAAATTCAGATCATCAAGTCAAGCCTAAATAACTTTCCCTGTGTTACAGAATTAGTAATGAGACAGACTTAGAATTTGATTTCTGGTTTTGTGTTTCCTAGTATAATTTCCATTATACCATACTCATTGTAATGGAAATTTCCTCTTTGTTAGACTACTCCAGGAAAAGTCATGGGGACAGGAGGAGTAATAAATACTAAGATTGCAAGTAGAAAAAGAAAAGGGAACAGTAATCTTTTTCTCCCATTTGTGAGCTGAAAATGGAAGGAAAAAAGGAGAAAAAAAAATAAGATATTTGTTCATCATGCCTAGTACATGATAATTGATAAATGCTTGTTAACTGACTGACTTTATAGTTTTTAAAAATGCATTTTTCCTATAGCCCTTAAAAATAAAAATATGGATTATAAATTTGTCAATAAAGAAGATTGATTATAATTCATTTCGTTTTGTCAGGTTATAAAACAGAAACAAATGGACTTCATTAGAGGGTTTTAAGAAAGGTTATCCTATGATCTGAGATTATTAGCTTTGTAAATTAGTTAGTGATCCCCATCACTAGCATCTGTTGTAAATGTAAACCATTCATTCATTTTGACTAGAGGGTCAACCTGTCTTAACCTCAATTACGTTCCAGTTCTATAGCTAATTTCTATAACTTTTATCTAGTTCCCTTCTCTAGGGTCTGTCCTTTATCATGTACCCAAGTTGGGGAGAGGGTAGATATGTAATACAACTTCAAATGGTATACAGGAACTGCAACATTATGGAGGAAAGGGGAAATAGGAGCCATTAGAAATATGCCTTTGTTAATAACAAAACAAAATACAAACCTTAAGTTCTATGAATAGTAATTGCAAATACATGTTATTTTTGCCTATATCGTGTAAAAAGGATAACATCACACTTTGAGCTTTTTGGCCACACCTATATATCTAGAAAGCAATCCCCATAAACAGTGTCATTTTTCTTCCTTATAGTATCAATACTTTACAGCTTCTATGATCATTTTAAATACTGAGGATGCTAGATGACTATATCATAAAAATACAAATCTTTGATGTTGAGGCATTAAAAAAATTACTAGTGTCTCCTATCTGACCCAGATTCCAAATAAACTTTGATTAGAAAGGCTAAAGAATAAACTGTTCATCATATGACGTTTTACATTTATCTGGCCAAAAATGTATAAATATTATAAAAGCAATAAGATTTCCTAAACCATGAATGACAATGTAAGTTTGTTTCACTGTTTCTAATTAGAAAGCTCAAAAGATCAGCATTAATAAGGGTACATTTTCTGAAGTTATTGCAAACTTATTATAAAACTTGTGCACTATGGGTTGAGTTGCATTAGATTAACTGTACCCAGCTCAAATATTCATAATGTTAATTTATCAGCACAATGATCACATTAGTATTTTAATTGCATTGCAGGTATTTTGTTTTGCCATTGTTATATTAGATTTGTAAATAAAGCAAATGTGTGGCCTCCAGATAGAAAACACAATTATTATATTTCAACAACATTAGAATTTCTGTAGGCATTTGAGACCATTTTTGGCAAAGACAAATATATACATACACCACAGAATGCACTAGAAATCATAGCAGTTAAGTCTAGGAGGTTGGGTTTTTAAATAACCACTACCATCCTCAACCTCCCAACTCCATTCCATGAGGAGCCTAGTCACCATGTATCTGGTAAAGATGAGTGTCTAGGATATATAAAGTTGTTGAAAACCAAACTGGTATGACCTTTTAGAAATGGTAAAGCCTTAGGGGAAATATTTGATGAATAAATTCTAAATGCATTAAACTGAGATTTCTCATAAGCTCTATATGCCTAAAGTAGGGAGAAGGACTTATACCAGTATAATCTAACATTTTCCCAGTATAAGGAACCAAGAAACATAGTTTCCTCAGGTGGGGAATGAGAGGGATTTTTTTTGGTAATCTGTATTTCATATTCTGCACTATTAGACATTTCAGATTTTAGAAATGACCACCATGGAAGCCAATATGATGGAACTAGCTGTAATCATTTATATTCAAAACTGATTCCATGTGGTGTATTCATTTCTTCACTTATCTATGACTCCCTACAAGTAACATTAGAGGAATGAAACCACTATGCTATTGCCTCTAATGCCCATTCAGTCAGCATGAAACCCTCCATTTGGGTATGAAAGAGCTGAGATAACTATAAACTTGATTTTTCATGAAAAGCACTACTAGTCTGATAATGAGAGTGTTACAGTGCAGCAGTTTTCAAAGTATAGACTAGGGAACCCTAGGTATTCCTAAGATCCTTTCAGAGATGTCTTTGAGGTCAAAACTTTTTTTTAAAAAAAAGAAGATATTTTTATTACAAATATGATAACTGTAATTCACATGAAAAAGCTCTTTGGAGGAGTCCTCAATAATTTTTAAAAGTGTAATGGGATCCTTGGACCAAAAAGTTTGAGAACTACTAATGTGATGAAAAGAGAACAAAACCTAGTGCCAAAGCACCTCAGTTTCAATCCGAATTCTACTACTCACAGGGTTGTCCTGTGTATGAGAAACATTTTGCAAAGCTTAAGATGCTACATAAATGTTAGCCATTTTATAATTAAGAATAATAATAACAAAAGTGAAGTGTTTGATTTGGAATTAGGAAGACACTAGTTGTGTGACCCTGGTTTCTCACAATGGGGAAAATAAGAGCACCTACTACAAGGATTTCTCATGTACAACATACACAATGCACACACATACTAACAAACACATATACACACATATGTGCAGCATGTATATGTATATATGAATTTGCAAAACTTGAAGTGTTATTAAAAATGTTAGTTACTAGTAGTTCTAGTAGTATTAGTAGTGATTTCTATTTCTCCTCCTACTACTAGCACTGGTACTGTGGACAATTACCTTGGACTAATTTTTACTTCTCTTGTTATATCTCTGGTCTTGCTCCCCCAGCTATTTAATGAGGAGGTTGGATGGTGGAGTATCTAGTCTTTTCCAGATTTAAAATCCTGTGCTTTTACTCTATTTTTAGTAACCAGTCCTCATATAAAAACACAGATGTCCATCAATAATATTTATCTATCTATCTAGGGACCATCTCCAGTTATCTTGATCTTTATCTTGCCACTGGACCTATATGGCTCCAGAGGAGAAAGTGAGGCTGGTGACCATGCACAGCCCTCTCTCATTTAAATCCAATTCACTTCCATCATTCACTTGCAATTTACATGGAATCATTTTCCTGACGTCATGGTCCTCTTTCAGAACGAAGGACAAACAACAACCATCTATCCCTCCTCCCTCTCTATCAATCTATCTCCCCTTTCTATCTTAGGTTTTCTTCTTTTTCTGGCTTGGTAAAGTGGTTATTTCTTGAGAAAAAAACATGATTCCACAATGAAATTTAATTCTATATGAATTTAGAGAAATGAGTTAATTTTTATATCTTTTTAAAATACTGTTTAAAGTTCAATGTTCTTATTTTTTTAGTTTTAACTTCTTATATTTTGGAAAACTGACTTTTTGTGCAAAGGTTATCATCAAATATTTTAAAGTCAGAAGGCTTTAGATTATCTCTAGGTGTAAAGACTTTCCCTCATTTCTCGTTGTTGAGTTGTTTCAGTCTTATTGGGTTCTCCATGACTCCCGCTTGGGGTTTTCTTTCTTTTTTGTAAATTTTATTTATTATTTTATTTTCCCTCAGTTAAATGTAAATAATTTTTTTAACATATTTTAAACTTTTGAGTGCTAAATTTTCTCCCTTCCTCTCTCCCCAATACCACCCCACGATGAGAAGAAAAGCAATTTGGTATAGTTTATACATATGTAGTCATAGACAACATTTCCTTAATAGTCATTTTATAAAAGAAAATGCAAACCAAAAAAACCCTCAAGAAAAAGAAAGTTAAAAAAAAAGCAGGCTTCAATTTATATTCAGACACCATCAGTAACTTCTCTGAGGATGATACCTCTTCTTCAGAGATACCTTGGATCATTGTATTGCTGAGAATTGCTAAGTCATTCACGGCTGATCATCGACTCACTCAAGTCTCTCCAGACTTTTCTGAGAGCATTCCACTCTTCCTTTCCCATAGGACAATAATATTCCAACAAATTCACATCCCACAACTTGTTTAGTCACTTCCCAATTAATGGACATCCCCTCAATTTCCAATTCTTTGTCATGAGAAAAGAGCTGCAATAAATATTTTTGAACATATAAGTCCTTTTCCTCTTTTATTTTTAATCTCTTTTGGGATAGACCTCCCAATCCTATTGCTAGGTCAAAGAGTATCCATGGTTTTATAATTCTTTGGCTATAGATCTAAATCGCTCTGCAGAACGCTTGAATCAGTTCACAACTCTACCATTAAGCCCCATTTTCCCCACATCTCTTCCACCATTTGTCATTTTCTTTTTCTATCCCATTAGCCAACCTAGTAAGTCTGAGGTAACACTTCAGAATTGTTTTAATTTGAATTTCTCCAGTCAATAGTGGGTTAGAGCATTTTTTCGTATGAATATAAATAGTTTTGGTTCCTTCATCTGAAAACTGCTCATTTATTTTGACCATTTATCAATTGGAGAATGACTTTTACTTTCATAAATTTGACTCAGTTCTCTATATGTTTGAGAAATGAGGCCTTTATGAAACATGCTTCAATTTTTTTTCACTGTTACTATTGCTAACTGTATTTCCCTCCATGTAATTCTCCCTACCACATTTATTCTATTCTCTCTCCTTTCACCCTATCCCTCCTTAAATGTATTTTGCTTCTGACCACCCCTCCCCCAATCTGTCCTCCCTTATATCACCCCTTCCCCATGCCCCCATCATCTTTCTCTCCTACTTTCCTGTAGGGTAAGATAGATTTCTATACCCATTGAGTGTGTATGTTATTCCCTCTTAGAACCAACTCTGATGAGAGTAAGGTTCACTCACTCCCCATCACTTCCCTCCTCTTCCCCTCCACTATAAAAGCTCTTTCTTGCTTCTTTTATGTGAGATAACTTTCCCCATTCTACTCTTCCCTTTCTCTTTCTCCCAGTACATTCCTCTTCCTTTCCCTTTAATTTTATTTTTTTAAATATTATCCCTTCATATTCAACTAATACCTGTGCTCTCTGTCTATAAACACTCCTTCTATCTGCCCTAATAATGAGAAAGTTTGTATGAGTACATGTATCATCTTTCCATGTTAAACAGTTTAACTTTATTAATGTGAATAGTAAATAGTAACCTTTTCTCTTTGGCCAAGAATCCTGAGGGTCTTCCCCTCCCAGTATTATTTTTTTTTTTTTATTAAAGGGGCCATCCCTTGATTAACTTCTTAAAGAGGCCTATTCACTGAATGTGTGTTACCTCACTCAAAGGGAGAACCTGGAAAGAACTCTGCCTAAAAGGGCCAGTGTCTCCCAATGCATCCTGGGCCATCTCCAGTCATCCTGATGAATATCTGGCCACTGGATACAGATTGCTCTGGAGGAGAAAGTGAGGCTGGTGACCTTGCACAGCCCTCTCTCACTCAAAGTCAACTGCAAGTCATGTCATCATTTCCCCGATGTCATGGTCTTCTTCAAGAATGAAGGTTAAACACAACACAAGTTTAACCTTATCATGTCCCTTATGATTTCCTTTTCCTGTTTAACTTTTTATGCTTCTCTTAAGTCTTGTATTTGAAAGTCAAATTTTCTATTAAGCTCTGGTCCTTTTATCACGAATGCTTGGAAGTCTTTTATTTCATTGAATATCCTTTTTTTTTCTTCGGAAGGATTATATTCAGTTTTGTTCGGTAGGTGATTCTTGGTTGTAATCTTAGATCTTTTGCCCTCCAGAATATTATATTCTGACCCCTTCGATCATTTAATTTAGAAGCTGCTAAATCTTGTGTTATCCTGTCTGTGGTTCCACTAAACATCAACTATTTCTTTCTGGCTGCTCGCAATATTCTCTCCTTGATCTAAGAGTTCCGGAATTTGGCTACAATATTTCTGGGAGTTATCATTTTGTCATCTCTTTCAGGAGGTGATTAGTAGAGTCTTTCAATTTCTATTTTACCCACCAGTTCTAGAATATCATGGTAGTTTTCCTTGTTAATTTATTGTATGATCATGTCTAGGCTCTTTTTTTATCATGGGTTTCAGGCAGTCTAATAATTTTTAAATTATCTCTCCTGGGTCTATTTTCAAGATGAGTTCTTTTTCCAATGAGATATTTCACATTGTCTTCTATTTATTTTCATTGTTTTGTTCTATTGTTTCTTGATCTCATAAAGTCATTAGCTTCCATTTGCTCAATTCTAATTTTTAAGGAACTGTTGTTTTTCCAATGAGCTTTTGAACCTCCTTTTCCATTCTAATTTTTAAGGAGTTTTTTTTTTCTTCAGTGAATTTTTGAGCTTCTATTTCCCCTTGGCCAATTCTGGTTTTAAGACATTTTTCTCCTCATTGGTTTTTTGTGCCTCATCTGTTTTTTGTGGTTTTTTACCGTTTCACATAGTCTGTTTTTCAAAGTGTTACTTTCTTCATTTTTTGTGTGTCTGCTTTACTAAGCTATTCACTTATTTTTCATGATTTTATTGCATTACTCTCATTCTTCTTTCCATTTTTTCCTCTACCTCTCTTCCTTGATTTTGAAAATTTGCTTGATTTTCAAAATCCTTTTGGTGCTCTTCTTGTCCTAAGAACAATTCATATTTTTCTTAGAGGTTTTGGATGTAGGAGCTTTGACTTTGTTGTCTTCTTCTGAGTGTGTTTTGATCTTTCTTAAGGTAGGGCTAAAATGGGGCTCTGCTTCCAGTGTGGAAGGTGTACTGTCCCGAGCTTCAGGAGTTTTGTGCAGCTCTTTGCAAAGATACTTCTAGGGACCTGTTAATTTTCAGTTTTTCCAAAGTGGTATGGTCTAAGGAGAAGTATGTTTGCTACTCTTCTGGCCTGTGCTCTGCTCTGTGAGAGACCACAAGCACTCTTTTCTGCCATGGAATTTTGAGTAGGGTCCCCACTAAACTGTGGCCACAAGCTCTGATGTACTAGTGATCCTCCTTGCCCTAGGACTGCACCCAGGACTGTGACCTGTATTGAGTATGGCAAAGCATCAGAGTCTTGCCTCAGTGCTAGCAAAGAGACCCCTATAACCTCCTTTTGGCCAATAGTTTGACCCCTTTACCAGGTATGGGCTGATTGCTCTGGAAGCAGCCACTGCAGTTGCTGTTTCAGTCACTGTGAAGGCCTGCTCCTGGTTTGCTAGGACTAGAGCTCTGTTGGTGAGGCCTGTGCTGGACTGTGCTAGACTGTGCTCCACTCTCACCCAGGTGCAACCGACTTTTCCTGCTAACCTTCTAAGTTGTCTTTGGTGTCTTTGGGCTAAGAGGTCTGGAAATCTCCACTGCTGCCACTGATTCAGTCACCCTGAGGCCTGTCTTATTTCCTTGTGCCTGGTCTGCACTGGCATGGCCTGAGCTAGACTACACTCCTTTCTTACCTTTGTGCAACAGATTTTTACTACTGACTTTCCAAGTTATCTTGGACTGGTCATTAAGTCTTTTTGTGCATTCTGCTACTCTAGAATTTGTTTAGAGTCATCATTTAAAGGTATTTTGAGGGCACTGGGGATGAGCTCAGGTGAGTCCCTGCCTTTACTCTGTTGTCTTGGCTCTGCCTCCTGAAAAACCTTTTCAATAAGTATCAGAAAGTGTATCAATCACATCTGAAAAATAAATGCTTATTAAGCATATGAATTATCCTCATGAGTCCCTGATAAAAGCCTAGAAGATATATTGTTAGCTAGGATTCATTTTTTTTCCTTATGAAAGTAATTATTTTAATTATTAATTCCTTAAGAAAGTAATTAATATAAAGGCATGAATTGATATCTAAAGGAAAACTTCCTCTATTCTTATCTCACATTGTGTTTTGGTGTTCATTATGATGGAACACCAAACATATTAAAGATGATTCCTGATAATTCATTCCTATGTATACATTTGGGGGTATACAGGTGTTCAGGGAAAACTAGTACCTTTGGTGTTGATGAAATCTTAATAAAGCCCCGATGTCTTAAGTTTCTTATGGGCCTCACTGAACAACAGGCACGACCTGATTTGACCATGTAATCTGGCTTTAACCACATTACAGGCCTCCAGACTCAATACAGCCACCACCTCTGCCCCCAGACACCATCCTCACATTTAAACAGGTATGTCCATGTACTCAACTACAACCACATCATCAATCTAATCCAAGATAGGACCAGAGTACCTAACTATCCATCTTAACCAGACAAGACCACAATAGCTAACCAATCAGAAAATAGCACCACCAGATTTGACCAGTGACCCATAGGAAGAGCTTGCCCTAAGATAGCATCTGCACAGTAATGGTAAAGAACTGACCTAGAGTAAACATAAGATGTAGAGAAGTTTATCGTAATATCATTATCATACATACATGCCCCCCCTATGGGTTTTTCTATATGAAATATGAGTAATTACATGTGTAGTTCCACTGAGGCTAGATTCCCTCCCCCATTACTTAATCCCTTGACAAACCCTTCCTGCTTTTTTTAATATCAATTATTTATGTTGTGCAATCAGCATCATTACTCTATAAAAATTGCCTATCTTACTAAGTTTCTGGTCCTTCTTGGAACTCAGACTTATGGAGAGTGACAATCTCAATAAATTCCTCAGCTTGTATCAGAAGTTGTCTGAGTCTGAATTCTGTAGATGATTTGTAGGTTTAATAATCAAAACTAATCTAGTCAATAAGCCTGCATGCCACCCAAAAGGAGTAAACAACTGGCTCATAACAATACAACTGTCACTTGCATGAGAACACCACAGCACTTTCATCAGTGTATATGCTTTCACAATGATGAACCCTGGTGAAGTCAAAGAAAAAAATTTATGAATGTATAAAGGCCAGCATCATTACCACATCAAGAGAGGACAAGCTTACAATTACAAATTCTGGCTAAATTTAATGCCAGAGTAGGCATAGACTATCAGAAATGGCAGGGAGTCCTTGGGAGAAATGGAGCTAGAAACAGCAACAGTAATAGTCACTACTGATACAAGAGCTGACTGAAAATTTTCCAGGTTTTATGGCAAGAAGAGGTTATCTTCCAGGAGTTTAAAAATGCTTCCATTGCCCATCTCTATAAAGAAAAGGAAATAGGTTATCATGTGACAATCACAGGAGAGTCTCTCTCTTAGTCATTGCTGGCAAGATTTTTGCCAGTCCTCTTTAACAGACTTATCTTTCACTTAGAAGATGGCTAACTACCTGAATGAAAATGTAACTTTGGAAATGGTCAAGGAACAGTCAATATGATATTTCTTGCCCAAAACCCTAGGAGAAATGCCAGGAACAGAACAGAAGTCTGTACACAACATTGCTCAAATTTAGAGACATCTCCTCTCCCAATGTTTATATGGACTGTTTGTATTTAGTCTGTGGTAGAGTCTTGTGAGTTTGTATTGATCTGATCAGCCATAGCCAAACACTCTGTACCTTGAATCTGATATAATGATGTCATTTTGGCCCTCTTTGAGTACAAAAAATCAACAATTATATAGACCATTCCCCTTGTAGATTGTAAAAAGCAGATGTTGAGTCCCAAAATGGCTTTCCCAGAAATTCGTTCATTCTCTCATCTTTTTCCATCAATTTAAGAATGTTCAAAGCATGCAAACTAATTTTAATACATACTAGAATAAATTTAAGAAAGCAAATATATCTCTTAAGCTTAATTTAGTGAAATCCAAATAATGGTATAATAGGGTAACTTGTCATTTTATTTTGTGTTTGTTTTAAATTTTCCAGATTTTATACAACAAACTCCCCCCCCCCAATAAAACAACCCAATGTTTTTATATACATGGCAGAAAACAAAAGGAAGATTGTATATGAAACTGTAGGTCTTCATTTCATATAATATGCTTAAAAAATCTTTACAATAATTATGTTATCTTTTTTGTGCTTCTCTCTAAACTTTCTTCTGTTCCTGTCTGTACATTTTGAATAACGTTTATTGGATTTTTTTTGGGGGGGTGGGCAGAGCATTAGTATTGCCAACATTCCTCAACTCCTAATTAAAAATTTTAGTGAAGCAAACAAACAAAAATTCCCAACTTGTAACAAATAAACATAATCAAGCAAAACATCAGTATAGGGTCCGTGTCCAAAATTATGTTTCTGCTCCTTGAATTCATCACATCTTAGTAAGGAAGTTGTAAACATGCTTCATCATATTTCGTCTGGAGACATGGTTGATTATTATACCAATTGATGTTCTTATATCTTTCAAAGTTATTTTTTTCTTAAAATGCAGTTGTCTTTGCATAAACTGTTATCCTGGTTTTGCTCACTTAACTTTGCATCAGTTCATCATTTATTATATAATGATATTCAGTTAGATTTATTTAGAACAATTTATCCAGGCATTTCCCAACTGATGATCATCCAATTAGCTTTTAGAATCTTTTTTCCCCTTAAATCTCCCCACCCTCTTTGGCATTAGGAGGTTTTGCTTGCAGCTATTTCCTCTCCAAGTATTATTCTTTTGATTAGCCGGCCCTTTCTATTTATTTATTTCTATTTATTTTCCTTGAAGCATTTCACATCTAATTATTTATGTGTGTGTTTGACTGTCCTTTACCACTTTTAGATATGAATTTGGTTGATCAGATACCTGCTTTCCCCATCTCTACTTCTATCTTTCTATATTCTTCTCACAATCAAGAAAAAGAGCAGACTTCACCTTCTTCTTTCTCTTTTTTTTTACAGTAGTGTATTTTTTACTCTCACTTTTCTTTCCCATCTTCAATTTATCATTATTTTACAGTAGCAAAAACTATCCAATCAATACTTATTAAATGCACATTTGTATAAATCATTTTGCTAGGGCTAATGGGGATTACAAAAAAAAATGATTACAAAAAAAAACTAGTCTTTTAAGGACTAGTTCCAGTACCACCTTCTTTCTCTAAAGCCTTCCTGGATTACCACAACTGAAAATAATTTCTTCCTCTTTATATTTTCTTGGCCCATTCTACCTGGAACTCTCCTTTGCCCTTGTTATATTCAGAGAAGTCTTATTCAACATATATTGTACAGACATATTCACATCAGATAACACCAATAATTTGGGTGAATTGCTAAGTTGTAAGTTTCTTGAGAGTTTCTCTAATGTATCACAGGCCCACAAACACCTGTTGGTGCTTAATGAATTGAATGATGATTTAATTAAATTGGACAAGTCTAAGACATTGTCCCTCCCCTCAAATATCTTATAATCTACATTTCTTTGTATCCCATAACCTAACACTTAATATGTGCTTAATAAATGCTTGTTGATTGACTGGCTAGGGAGACAAGAAATAAATATAAGGATATTTAATTCAAAATGAAACATGTGAATAAAAGATAGAAGACCAGAAATATTAGAGAAGGAAATAGCAAGCCATTTCAATATCTTTGACAAGAAAACCTAGTATGGCCCAAGTATAGTATGGTCCAAGAGTTCACAAAGAGTCAGACATAATAGAACAACTTAATAACAACAACAAAAAAGCAGTAAACGATTACTTAACAGATAAATGTTTTACACATATTTTCCAACCGCTGGTCTGCAGATCAGTGTCAAACTTTACTAGCAGGCAAAATTCTACTTTCAAAGGTCTTATATAAATTTTAAGACAAGTAATTCATTGAACAGACAGATTATACTCCAACTCCTGATAAAAAGCATTCTAACTCTCAATTCATTTTCTGTGGAGGGGATTGAGCAGGGGAGAAGAATCACTACAGACCAAGGTAGGAGGGGTCATTTATTAGACCTGGATATATTAGTCATCCCAGTCATCAGATAGCAGGTAGAAGGAGATGGTCATTTTTTTCCATAGGACAATGAATTTGTTTTGATTATTGAAGTCAGTATTTAAAGATTTATTCATTGAACTTTGGGGGCCATCAAAAATGCTAATTAAATAGAAGAATAGAAAAATACCTGGAACATTACTTGATTTTCTTTTCCCACAAAATGACAATGAATTAAATACTTTATATTTCTTTCTTCTTGATAATAATAATAACAATTAAGATGCCAAACTTGATTGCCTGAGGAGCAGGAATGATAACATTTCATTCTAGAGATGAATCCAAGTACTTAAAAACTGGGTTCATTATTTGGTATAGGTCATAGGAAAAATTGACAAGAACTCAGTAGTCTGTATCTGAAGATGTTGTGTCAAACAAAATCATAAAGCTAGCAAAACGTTCTTGACATTGGAAGACAAAATATTCAAAAGTTAAAAGTCAATCTTTTTTTCCAAAGAAATCCTCTTGGAAGGAAAAGGAAAAGGAGTATTTTTAATGGTGTTTACTGTTTCAAAATTAACTTGTAAATTTTTATGTGAATCAGGGTAAGAAAGAAATAATTTTGGCAATAATAAAAGCAAAGCAAAAAATATTAATTTGTGTCTGGTCTTTGCAACTTATTATATCTTAAGTTTCTAATGACAAAATTTAGTGAGTAAGAAAACTATCAGCAATCACATTATCTTCCATTTCTACAATTTCTATACTATAAGTACACAAATTATCTCAAAGTATCATTTCTTAATGCAAATTTACTTGTTATTTGTGCAATAAAAACATTTAAAGTCATAATATTATTTATCTGAAAAACTGAATAGATGTATATGAATATAATAAATAATTGGGCTGGTAGAGAGACAGCTAGTCTAGAATGAAGAAGTACTAAGTCCCCATTCTGACGTCTACTTGCTATGTAACACTGGGAAAATTGCCTGAATTTTTAGTGTTCCAGGCACAATGGGGTGGGGAGGGGATGAACAATAAGATCTGCCAGTTATCATCTGGTTTGGGGAGCCCACTTTTAGTAGTACTTCATAGATTGCTCTTTATCTCCCTGAATCAGAGCATTCCAGCATTCCCAAATATTCTTTGACTGTCTCCTGCTGGCTTTAATGCATGGTGTTAAGAGCTTTAAGGAGTCCCCTGAACTTGTCTTTTTGCATTGCCATATTTTCCAAAAACGTAGAACCAGAGTATGCAGGAGACCCCGAATGTGTCAAGGATGAAGCCACCTTCCCTACCTCCTTCACAGTTAACACAATTCATTTTTTGCACCCAGGCTGGATTCCCTGTGTGTCCTTGGGAAGCAAGAGTGGCACCAGTTAGTCTGTGTCAGGCTGGAAAAATGCTTGTGCAGCTGGAGTCCTTTGCAGATAAGCAGAACCTCCTGTCTTCATAGTCTAGCTATTCCCAAGGGAAAAGAATAAGGTTTTTCTATTGCCTTGCTCCTCCCCTTCAGGAAGGGTTCTTTTCTTTTCCCAACTTTACTGCATCTTTCCCCTGCCATGCAATGCCCCTTCCTGTTTTTCCTCCTCCTTTTGTTGTGCTGTCGAAAATATGCAAACTTCTGAAAGGACTGGGAACTCTTTGGGTGCATGTTCATTTCTCTTGTAATAAATGTGGTTTTCACGTACGACTCCTGACATTGTGATTGCCTGTTTGACAGTGGTTATCAAAAGCCTTTTAAATGGCTGCTAAACTGTAACTGAGCAAAAGTCTATAATTAAAAATACAAAATACAAAAGTCTATAATTAAAATAAGAACTCTTCACTCCCAGGCAGCTTTTAAATAAGGAGGAAGAAATGCTGTGAAACTTTGGGTGGGGCGGGAAGTAGTCTCAGTGGCTATAATAAGCTCTGATGTGGCTGCTCTATCTCCCTATCCAGGCTACTATATGACTATGAATGTATATTGTCTGTATCTCTCTTTTTCTTTGTTGTGCTTATTCTTTCCTGGTATTAAGTGAATGTTTATCAAGTGAATGAGTATCAAAAACAGATGGACTAGGTTATACATTTGTGAGTTTTGAAAGATTAGAAGAGCCACTAGAGATTCAGAAACTGGAGACTATGGCAAAGTCCGACAGCACCTTCCATAGCCAAGGTTAGTGAGGAGTCCATTCTAAAAAGCAACATGTCTCATAGGTGGGAAATCAACTCACCCATCACCTATACCACAACCACAAGTGACCTTGGTTAGGGGAATGCTTTGTAGCATCCGCTAAGAGTCTGAAGCCATTTTCCCCAGGGACTAAGAGGTTGAATAAAGGAAAGATTGTGGCCTCATTTGGTAGAATATTTTTACACTTCTCTCCTTGCTATATTTTCTCAGCAAATAACCCTTTGTAAAAGTTAACTGGTATTAATTAGTCAGTGGATATTGGGGCAGTAATCACAGCTTAGATATTGGGGAAATATTACTGCTGATGATGGGGGGGGATGGATATAGAAAATAGGATATTGTGGGTTAAAATATTAGACCCTCAGTCTTACCACTAGAACCATGAGGAGAAAATGGAATATTGCTCTGTGAACCTTACCTGCAAGAATGACGAGGAGTTGGGAAACTGATCCTTCAGTGCTTATGTGTGTTACATAGGCTGGTCTGTAAAACAGTAAGATATTGAGCAGTTGCTAATACACTTTGCCAGAGGAGGTTTCCACATCAGATGGAAATGAAATTGTAAGTCTGGCCAAAAGAAAAAAACACATGCATACATATATTCAGTGTCCCCAAAGTCTTAGTGCAGTTTGTTTGTTTTTGGAGGCAGTAGAGTTAAGTGACTTGCTCAGGGTCACACAGCTAGTAAGTGCAAGTATCTAAGGCTAAATCTGAGTTCAGGTTCTCCTGATTTCAGGGCTGTACCACTTAGCTGTCCCCTGAAGTTTTAACTTTAATTGGTTACAATTTCATTAAAATTTTTGAGATATCCTGCATATCTATGAGTATGCATGAATTATATATATATATATATACTTGTATATATATATACATATTTGCATAAAACTGAATATCTAGACACATTTATACACAAATATACTATATTGGTGGTTATGTTTAGAGAATTTGTGTAGTTTGCTGATGTGAAATATAGTTTAGGTTGGAAAATACCAGTAGTGACAAAGAGTACTATTGACTTAGAGGACAAAGATATCAAAATGACGAGGGATTTTGCTTGTCTGGTTTTATGATAATCAAATCTCTTTAATTCCTCTTCCCTTGTGACTGATTATTGATAGCTAAAGGGATTATGAGAGGGGATAAATTGGTAAACCACAATCTGTCCTCAGTAATACACAAGGTTTTTTTTTTACAATGAGAAAAATATCATTGAGTATGCTGCCCTGCCTTGGGAAGTGTGTGCAATCCAAATGAGAGGTTAGTGGCTTTTAGAGCAAAAACACACAAATTGTCCTCTGGTGAAAAATCGAATCACTTGTTACATTTGGTTTTCACTAGGAAGAACTGGCCATGGCATCTGCTATCTCACTGAGCTTATTATTATACCAGATGGCAACTTTAAACTGTTCTCTAGCCTTCCACTTTTGAAGAATAATAATTTTGTTATTTTGACTCAAAATACCCATTTCTTCCTAATATGGCTTTGTTTTCCCTTCATTTTTAAAAATAAATCTCATCGTTAGATTTTCTTAAATGTTATAAGTGCTTCCTAAGCATGCATGATGCCTTATGTTCAGCAAAAATAAATTTCATTAAATCAAATTCATTATCTCACACCCTCCCTCAAAAATCTGGTCCATACATATACCTAGTAATTGAAAGTACCCTCCTGGCTGGTTGGTATTATTTTTGCCTTTCTTTGTACAGTGTTTGACATATAGTAAGTGCTTAACTTAATAAATGCTTCTTGACAGACTGACTGCTGATTGATTAATTCTCCTCCTCATTTCTCTATTTTGCTTTATTTCACTACCATCTTCCCAGTCACACAGATTTATCTATAGTCATCTTTGAGTCCTCCTCTTTCTGATCCTCCACATACAATCACTTGCTGACACTCCCCCCACCCCACTATTTCCCCCTCCCCTCCTTTCTCCCTTCTTTGTTCATTTACCTAGAACTGGTCTACATTCACGAACATGTTCTATACTTCACCATTTCTACCTGTGCCTTTGTACACCACCATTCCTAAAATGCCTTTTCTCCACCTCTGCCTGTTTTAAACCTTCTTCAAACCCTAGTTAAACTTTTATCTTCTCTAGGAAGTCTTCCCACATCATTCCAGTTAGAAGCGAACTCTTCTAACAAGTATTTCATAACTCTACTTTTCTTAGAATTAGTTCATAATTCTAGAGGTATTTGTATATTCTTTAAAAAAGCTACCTATAAGCTCTGTGTGTATAGGGATTATATCTTGTTCATGTATATTCTTCTAAGCATTCAGTAGGGTATATTGCATATAGAAAGTATCTGATCAATGTGTATTTTAAGAATAGATGGATACAGGATTTCCCATGCAGTACAAAGGACACAAACAGTGATCGCTGATGACTCAAGAAATGCAGTGACCTATGGCCATTATTTCATAATTTTTATATGCTATTTTAAATAACAGCAGCCACTCTGCCATAGCAAGTGTAATGGAGCAAAGCTAACACCCTTATGATAGGTTCTTTATGATATAGTGAAATAGATGCCCATGGGAGACATGATTTGACCTACATTATAATCATATCTACGGTTTTAGGGAAAGTGTTTTATAATAGGTTTAAGCTGTATGGCTAAAAGATTTTTCCCTAAGTTAATATTATATGATGTGTCATTTCCAGATTTCTTGCTGTGTTTTCCTGAAATTACTCCAGTGGAATGGCAGAAACAATGTCATTTTCTCCAAACCTTTCTATAGCATTCATTTCCAAGATTACATTCGTTCTGATTCCGATATTATCCCCAACTTCTCCATCCAATTTAGTGGCACTACAAGTAGCATTTTCCTCTGGATAGCTCTAAAACCCAAAGTGACCTTAGAAAGGTATAGCAATCAAGAAAAGAGGCACGGCAGAGTTTGGACTGAGGGAGGAAGCCATGTCAGCCTAGTCAGAGATAAAAAAAGATAGTCAGGCTGCCTAGAATTTACCCAAACCTTAAGGATACTTTAGAGACACAGGTTAGATATTCCATAGTCTTGAAAATAAATATTTATTTATAATTAATTGGTAAATAATCCATGTTGAAAACATGTACAGATGTACTTAATCTCTTGTTAACAGATTTGACAGTTATATTTTTTTAGGAATATGCATATGACTGTCATCGAGAAGCTTTTTTCAAGAAACAGGGCTGAGCTTAGATTCAATTAGCAAATAGGTGAAGTTTGTTCTCAGTATCTTCTTATCTCTTTGACATCTCCTCAACAAGTACCCTGGGTCTGTTGCCTTCTGGCTTCCGAGAATCCCTCAGCATGGTTCCATAAACAAGCTTGTATTTCTCAGGCAACATTCCAAATTTTTATGCCAAATTCCATCACATAAAAAAAAACTGTCTTGTTCATCTTTTGAAATTCTTTAAACCTACTGGATATTCTCAAAAACCAATCCAAATTTAAGGAAATGATGGCTTAATGTGTCGCTCTTCACAAATAACATTTTCATTTTAATAGAGATGTTCTATGCCTTAAACCAAATGAGTTACCTGTTTTATCCCTCAAACTATCATTGTCATACCACTGTTATAAATTGTTTTCCCTTTCTATATTCCCACAACAAACATTTATCAGGATATCTATATCTATAGATCCCCAATAGCATGTTTACAATAATTTTTTACAATTTGGGGGAGGCAGTGATCAGAAGTAAAACATTTGTGAGAAGGGATAGGGTTGAAGTAAGAGAGAGAGGGATAAACAAGGGGAAAATAACATGGAAGGAAAGCCACAGTAAGTTATGATAAGTGTGAATATGAATGGGCTGAACTCACCCATAAAACGGAAGTGGATAGCAGGAAGGATTAAAAAGCACAATCCTATGCTACCTACAAGAAACACATTTGAAGCAGAGAGAGACACACAAAGTAAAGGTAAGAGGCTGGAGCAGAACCTATTATGTTTCAACTGAAGCAAAGAAAATGGGTGCTTTCTTTATGCAAGTAATTTTATTGGATGCTAAGAGGAATATGTAGATGAATGGAGACATTCTCAGTTTTTCTTTAGCCTACTTCTCCAGTGTTTTTTTTTTAATGTTACTTCCTTTTATATATTCTATATCACAGTCAGAATGGTCTATGTACTAGTTTCTGAATTCAGCATTCAATCTTGCCCATCTCCATGTCTTTGCTTAGACTGTGCCACAAATGTGAAATGTGCAACCTCATCTCTTGTTCAGAGGTGTCTTAGCTTCCATTAAGGTTAAGCTCAGATGCTACCCACGACAGAAAATTGTCTCTTATTCTTTGATAGTCTTTTAAAGTGTTACAAATGATCTCTAAATTATCAAAGTAGATATTTTTTTGTTTCCTTATCTTGATCTTTCACATCTCTGCAGCATTTGATGCTATTGACCACCCGCCCCTGCATACTCTCTCCTTCGAGTTTGTTTGTTTTTTTTT
>CM053626.1:100224487-100254462 GCA_028646595.1 Phalanger gymnotis
TTCTTATGAACTTAATTTTTATTTCTGTGCATATGACTCATAAAGCCACGTATCTACTTGTAGTCTTTCTGCTGAGTTCTAGTTGTGTATCTCCAACTACATTTAAGATGTTTTAAAACCGGATATTCTACAGACATCTTAAACTCAATGTGTCCAAAATTGAGCACACTATTTTTCCCCTGCCGAATTCACCCTGCTTCCTAACTTCCCTGTATTTATTAAGGGCCCCACAATCCTTGCAGTCACCCAGGTTTGTAACTCTGATTTTATCCTTGATTCCTTAATATCCCTAATCCCACATATCCAAATAGTTACCAGATCTTGTAATTTCTCTTTCCACAGTATCTCAAATATCTATTCCTTTTTCTTTCACAACCATCACCCTAGTTCAAGCTCACATCACTCCTTGACCCTTAACTGGGTTGTTTCAGTAACCTCTCCTGGAGTCAGCTCTTTCTTATCTCTAATTAGTCTTCTGCAGGGTTGCCAAAGTGATTTGCCTAAAGTACATATCTAACTGTGTCATTTTCCTATTTAATAAACTCCAGTAGTTCCCTTTGTCCTTTAGAATTGGTTAGTTTTTAAAGCCCTTCACAAACTGACCCCGCCCTAGTTTTCTAACCTTATTATGCATTGGTTCCTGTCCCTACACGCTATGGTGCTCGCCTTCTTTGTACTGATCAAACATTACATTCTGTCATCTGTTACCATACTTACTGTCCTTCATACTTCTACCTCTTGAAATATTTTGTTTCTTAAAAAAAATGCTTACATAACAGGACTTCTTTCCTAAGCCTACCAGTTTCTAATTTCCTCCTTTCAAAACACTACATTCTACAGTTAATTGATTGATTACTTGTTTATCTGTTCTGTTCCCCAGTAGAATATAAACTCTCTGAGGGCAGATACCGCCTTTCATCCTTATATCTTGAGCACCTAACACTGTGACTTATATATAGTAGGAAATGATTTTTTTAATTCAGTTGAAGAACTTAAAGTTTTTGAATCTTAAAAATTTAAAATACACCAACAAAGCATATACTTCATATGACTATCATACAACAAAGAAGTAATAGCTCTATAAAAAATAGAAGCAGTTGGTAGCTCAGTAGGCAGAAGTCTGGGCCTGGAGTCAGGAAGGTTTGAGTTCAAATTCAACCTCAAGTATGCACTGGGCAAGATACTTAAGCTCTTTACCTCAGTTTCTGTAACTTGAAAATGAGAATTATAGTAGCACTCTTCTTGCAGGATTCTTGTGAGGATAAAATTAGGTATTATTTGTAAAAAGCATAATGTCTGACACATTGTAAGTTTATTCCCTTCCCCCCCATTCTCTCTGTCTCCTCTACTTACCCTCCCCCAAGAAAAGGCAACATATAGCCCAAGTTAACCTGAATCATAGAATGTGGAATTCTCAAGTAACTGGCATGAAGACAAAGCCAGGAAGTCAAAATGAACGTTGAGCAAAGCTTTGTGCAGAAGCTCATGAGGTCCAAATTCAATAGATGCTTTCTGAAGTCTCCCCAAAAGAAAACAGCTCCAGGAATGACTTTGAACGACTTTACACATGTTCACCAAAGGCCATAAAGGCAGAAGTGAGGAATCTACTGTTTGAAACCTTTCCAGATCCACAGCAAGGGTTATGAAATCTTTGTTCCCTGAGGCTGCAGGTTAAGTTAATTAAGAATTACCTGTCATTTCCTTAGAACTTCTGAAGACTTCTGATTTTTTACTTTTGAAGTTTTGATCTGAGGGAAAAAATAAAGAAAGAATTAAAATACGATTCAGCCAAGGTTA
The DNA here is from genome assembly GCA_028646595.1 of Phalanger gymnotis. NCBI lineage: Eukaryota > Metazoa > Chordata > Mammalia > Diprotodontia > Phalangeridae > Phalanger > Phalanger gymnotis. Next base: position 100,226,285 of record CM053626.1, read on the forward strand.
AGGCTCATTTTATTCTGTTAGGAAAGAGATCCAGAGGCAGCCTGAGATTTGCAACTTTAGCACTCATTATCTTAACAAGTCTTTTCCCATAGTCCTGCTGCTTTTCAAAAACACTTCTAGCTTCTTACATTTACAATCAAACTTTATTTGTAAAATAACTGCCACATCTTATAGACTTCTGAAGGTTTTAGCTTTATGCTATTGTGAAGCTGTTACAGTTTTTTCCTTCTAGGTATATTCTATTTAAGAAAATTCATCAGAAGTAACTTTAACAAATTTGCATTTTGATGAGTTTTATTTCAAAGCATATTGATGCTGCAGTTGGTAGTCAAGATACTATATTGAAAATCTATTGTGCTAAGTGGATCAAGTTCCCAAAATATGTCGTGGAGAAATAAACAAATATATATATTTAGAAGGACTAGAAAGTTCTAGGCCAGATACACTCTGTAATTGTTAAAGTGATGCCCTCAATTAAAAAATATAATGACTTAATTTACGTAACCCATTGTAATTCTAAGCTTTTTACACATAACTCCAGAGAGGTAGATGGTTACAAGTATTATTGTCTTTTCATAGCTGAGGATACTGAGCCTCAGAAAGGTTTTGACTAGCCTAGGAACACATCCTTAATGAGAGCCAAATTAGAACCAACATCACATAGTTCCAGTGAATATCAATGATCCATCTTAGTGATGCATAGGATAACAGTTCTTGGGATTCTAGGGGATGAAGAATCCAGGATAGCTGGGAGGTACAGTGGAGAGAGATCTGAAACTAGAATCAGGAAAACCCTAGTTCAAATCCAGCCTCAGGAACTCACTATCTGTGTGACTGTAGACAAATCCCTTAACTGTCTCAGTACCCTCACCTGAAAAATGAGGATAATAATAGTACCTACTTCCCAGGGTTTTAGTGTGGATAAAAATGAAGTAATATTCATAAAGCACTTTGCAAACCTCAAAGCATTATATAAATGTCAGTTTCTCTTATCCCAAATGCTTCTTCCCATGTGAACTGATTTGACAAACTCTCCACGTTGGAAGAGATACCAAAGTTGTCTATTCCAACCCAAAGATGAGCCATTAATCTCCTTTATAACATGGAAGAGTGAAGGAAGAGTTATTCAGCCTCCATTTGAAGATCTCTACTGATGAAAAATGTTCAACCTCAGATAGCACATTCCACTTTTGGACAGTTATAATTATTTGGAGGATATTTTATATGGAGAAAACTTCAGATACTCAAACAAAGCATAACTCATCTCCTCCACTGAACAGTTTTAATTTACAGAATAGACACCTCTAGTTCTTTTTGAACTGATCCTCCTTATAAATGCAATAATTTTCTGTCCTTTCACCACTGTTGTTACTTTCTTCTGTCTTATCACTAAGGAAACAAGGTGTACATCTAGAGGGACATGTAAGTTTTCTGGATTTGTAGAGAGGTGAGAGAACTGGGGGACAGGGTGAGGGAGGGACTTTTTGAAGCATGTGTAGATTAAGATTTAGAAAGGTGGGGGAAGAAAGTAAGGGAGGAACTTTTAGAAGAGGGTGTAGATTAAGATTTAGAATTCTGGGGGAGAGGATAAGGAAGCAACTTTTACATGGGTGAGTAGAATAAAGAATAAAAGGATAAGGGGAGAAAATAAGGTAATAGGGATAGGGTAAAAAGTGAGGCTGAGAACAATAGTGAGTTAAAATAAAATGGAGGAAAATGCACAAAAAGTCATTATAATTTGGATGTGAATAGGATGAAACTTACCCATATGCTGTGTTATTCAAATGCTTGTTTTATTCCTTAATATTTTTTAAATTCTGTGCCTAAAATTGAGCTATAACCAAAACAGGAAAGAAGAAAGCCAAACTCAACTCCTGTCATGCAAGTCACTATATCTCTATTAATATAGCCTAAGGTCATGAGAGCTCTTTTTTGAATGACACATTACATTGTGGATTCATATTGAGCTTGTGGTCAATTAATTATTCAGCAAGCATTTAGTAGTAGCTAGCACTTACATAGCATATAGTTTATATAGTGCATAGTATATATAGTTTATATAGTAAACTCTTTAGAATTATTATATAGATTAATCTTCACAACCCTAGGAAGTAGGTATTATTATCCTCATTCTACAGTTGAGGAAACTGAGGCAAAGAGGGGTTAAATGACTTGCCCAGGATCCCACAGCTTATAAGCATCTGAAGCTACATTTGAATTCAGGTATTCATAACTCCTAGCTATCTATAAATGTTCTAATATAATTTTATAAATGTTGTTGTTGTTGTTGTTAATTATATAAAAAGTACTTGAAAGTATGACTATTTCTTGGCTGACTGTTTAGATAAGGCACTTTAGGGGCAATCAGGTTCAAGCAGAATAAGAAATATACATACACACACACGTATATATATATATATATGTATATATATATATATGTATATGTATATGCATACGTGTGTATGTGTATATACATATAAAATCAAGGGTCACACACCAAGTCAATTGGCCAAAAGGACATAGCTTCACAAAGGAAGAGCAGACATATCGTGGGATATCTATAGTTGGAAAAAGCAGTTCCATCTTGCCCTTTTTGGGCCCATACTTTTCCAGTTGCCATCTAAGAAGCAGAAGAGCAGTTTTGCTTCTTCTTTTCTGACTTAAATAAAGGTACAAGAAAGATTATTGACTGTTGGAGAGGCAGTCAGCACTCTGTTAGGTGTATTATGAAATTATTAACTCTGAATAATTTCCATTTATTTAAATTTTAATTTGGCTGTGATAAGCATTATCGTTTTCTTTTTTTATTTACAAGAGTTCCAAATTCCTGAGGGTGAGTTGAGTAAATTGGTTATTAATTGAGAAAAATTGAATTTAATTATTATATTGACAATACTAAAAACACACTTTTAAAGTGTGGCATCATGCATCATTTAGTGATAAAATAGGTGTGAGGACCAAAGGACACATAAATGTAATTTTGAGTCTCTCTAAAGAAAAGACTATATAAGTTCAGGGTTTTTTCTAGTGGTGCAACATATTTCATAAGTAAAATAGAATATCTATAAAAATTATGAAGCAACATTATATAAGAGCAACAAAGAAGAAAAAAATATATAGACCCTTGTGAAATGTGTGTTATTTACAAGATTTAATGAAAATGCATTTCATTAATTAGGTAACAACGTAATTATAGAGGTATACATACTATACATGATATAGTCAATAAACCCAGATGTTTAAGTATATCAAGTTTTTAAGTAATTGGGTGAATTTTAAAGACGTAATTAGTGACCTGATAACCCACAACAAACTATTACATTCTACTAAAGTTCACTAATTTTAGCAATTCAATTTTTATAATAAGCACAATATTATATACTTCATACACTAATACTTAACCATCTCCCCTATGACAATTCCAGGGTATTTGTAGATTAGAAGGTATCAATGCTAGTTGATGAAAATATTTTATACTGGTTGTATTACTAAGGGCAATAACCATTGCCTTGACAATTATGTAATACATATTTGCTTCATCATGTGCACTGCTTAACAGATGCATTAGCTCTCTGCACTTCATCTTTCATTCTGTGCCATTATTTTCACAGTAATATTAGTAAAAGTAATATTTTTTAAAAATTATTGAGTTAATACAAAGTTTAATAAAGTATTCAAAAATAAGAATAATTTAAGAAAACAATAGCTAATATTTGTATAACATTTTAAATTTTACAAAGTAGTTTATATATTAATATTCTAAAAAGCTAATTAATTACTTTCTTATCAGTAAGAATGGCTTTTGCTACAATTGTCAAAAAAAAACATTTTATCTATAAATCATTGTTCATTTGAATCCTTTTAATCCAATCTCTGGGTCTATTATTGCAGTGCCAAAGGAAATGTGATCCCATTGCTTTGCATGTCTCTTTTCATTTCACATTAATATAAAGCACAAATTTAGAACACATTGAATGCCAGATTTTGCCATTATGCTCAGTTTTATAGCTATTAGATCAAGCAAGAAGTAATGTGCTTTGATTGACATGTTGACTCTATCACAGCTGAAATTCCAAATACCCAGGTAATAATGTGAAAGAAACCATCTTTCCCCCATCCAGCATAACCAACTTTCTTCTGAGATTTAATCTTGCTTACCACTTCATATCTGTTTCTCCTCACATCTTCATTTTATCACATAATCCAAAAGGGCTCAAACTTACTCTATAAAATCATTGAGTATTTTCCCTAAATTATAATTCCTAGAGCCTTTATTTCCTTTCCTGGAAAGTCCCCCTTCATTGTTCAAAGTTAGCAAACCAGTTTGTGTCTCACATGTGGCTTGCTTTTCTTTCTCTTTTTTTTTCTATTTTTGTGGGAAGGCTTAGAGGAGGAAGGGTGTGCAGGGAGAAAGAACTTATCCTTGTGGTTCCTTGATTCACCTTTAGTCCTTGAGTTGAATTCTTGGATTGTGATCTGGCCGCTTTTCTCCATCTATAGATCTGTTCCTTGGTTGTGATGCTTCTGTTCAGGACCTTGTTTTTTCTGACTTTTCACACAATAGATATACTTGCCAAAGAAGTGCCTCCTTTGTCACTGTGTCTTCATTTGCACGCTGGAACCTATATCACTGAGAATGACAAAATTCTGTTAGCTATCTTTGGCCTGATGAATTCATGCACTCTAGACTCCACATAATCCCTCGTATCAGAGCTGTCCAAAATGTGGTGGCCGGGAATTTATGCAGCCTGCCTACAAGCATAGAAATTTAACTAAATGCTTTAGAAAATGAAGCCAAGCTACCACAGAGCTCTCACTAAAATGGCAAATCAAAATATATTGTCTATTGTTTCAATAAAAACCTAAGTTTGGTCATCCCTACCTTATATAACTTCCAGCTCTGAATCTAGGATCTTATGATCCATTCCCTATCTTTCAGCATCTATCTTTATATACCTACTTCTTTGTCTCTTTCTCTCTTATACATATTTATACATAGTAGTTGCAGAGAAAATATATTTGCCCCTCCACATAGATTTCATGATGTTTCATATTTTCATAGGAACCTTTTACTAAATTTCAAAAAGTCCTAACTCTGTTAATAAAAGAAAGTACTATTTTCCCCACAGTTCTGATCTTTTCCTAGTCATGGTAATAAGAGGCAGTATGAAAGATGATGAGGTTTGTTCATTAAATATTAGCTTCTGCCTCACATTTAATAGTTTGAAGCTGCCTCTAAGGACTGCACCATGACCCTATCTTATGATCCTTTAGTCAGTGTATTTTCAACTGGGATGTGTATGGAATTACTTATTTGTGTAAATCACAATGGGATTTCTATACAACAACACCTTAATTTGTTTTATGTAAATGCTTTGGCATTTAAGTGCAAGGAATTACCAATGCTATTAATATAAATTCATTTTGTTTGAGAAATTACATCTACCTCTTTCACTGGATTTTGAAAATGATGTTCTAGTAAAAGTTTAAAGCAAAAATAATTAAACTCAATTGCCTTTTTTTAAAGCTTTCTTTGGCTTGATTGTGAATTGTAGAATTTCAGATGACTGTAGTTGCAAATACAGTGTTGGTAAAACTACCAACGAATCTTATTGATATGTTTATTTCTATATTTGCAAATAATGAGAAGTTGCACGTAGCAAGCAAAGCTCACAAACACAGAATTTAGTATGATAAAGAACCTTTCAAATCAGTGAGTTTATGCTCCTCTCTCTGCAGAAGATTAAGGGATTTAAAAAAGTGAATTTTTAAATAACCATGACTAGAATCCTGATCTCTAGAATTCCACTCCAGAGGTCTATCATCTTGTTTTACAATTGTTTACAATTTCAGCCTTAACACCTCCAGAAATTCTGCTTGTTAATAAAAGTTTAACTTTATTAGTTTTCTTAAATCTCAATTTTTTAAAAAATTAAATATTTTAATTTCAAAATTGTAATCTTCCCAAATATTTTTGCATATAATACACTTCACTTCATATATCATTTGCTTGTTATGAATCTATGCAAGCAAAATGAAAGTGATTTATTGTTTCACAGATAACACACAGGAGGCACTGGAGGTTCTAGACTCCAGCCTCTGACACATTCACTCTTAATCTGCTCAGACAAGCAGGACAGCTTTGGAGCAGTTAATAGGAAGGTTGCTAAGAATCAACTCCTACAGCATTCCCTAATCAAGCATTCCAAAATCACCCTTCTCACAGGGGCCAGTGAGAAAGGGAGGGGGCAACTACCCCTATGTCTCATAGGGGCCAATCAACGCAAGCTTATGCACTCTCCTAAATCCCCACAAGCCTCAATGGGGGCCAGTTGAGGCAGGTACGTATATTTCTCTATGCATTACCCATGGATTCTCCTATTGATTTCCCATTGGATTCCCCATGGATTCTCCACTCACTGACCAGTGCCTATTTGCAAGTTAACTTTAGCAATATTGTCATTCTGTGCAAGCAGAGTAAATATCAATTATGTCACCCCTATATGTCATGGCGCGGCCTCAATAGGACTACCTATCACTGATTCTAGGAATTATTATCTAGGATCCTTGGGGATATTCTGAGAATTATTATCTAACACCTGGAAACTAGACATTTCCATGGCCATGGATTCTGAGAAACTAAACTCTAAAAGGATAACAAAATCCTCCTTATTGACATCTATTCAATAAATAAACAAACATGGAATTGAGGCAAAATTGGTTGAGGTCTGAACTATCCAGATAATTGTTTCAACTCAATACTTCAAATAAGCAAAGAAATTTGTAATTACTATGTAGTGAATGTTCTTCCTGCCCACTGTCCGCCAACTTCCTGACCAAACCTATGATTTAACTGCTTTCCTTTATTTTACCATTAAAAAGTTAGCTTCAATTTCCTTAATGTCACAGCTTCAGCTGTTTGGTAGTTAAGTAAATTATTGCTATTTCTAGTTAAATAATGTTCCTTAGACTTCAAAAATTCACGTAATATGAACTACATTTTCATAGGGTTTTAAATCCATAAGAAACTTCAAACAGAGAATTTTTTTATTTGGAGGGAGGTTGGGGAATAGACATGGAGGAAACACAGAATAAACCGTCCTGTTTATTATTTACTATTAAAAGTTTTAGCAAGATCTCAATGTTAAACATAAATACAAATGACTAATCACTTCTAAGTAACCAAATTCAGATTAATTGAAAAGTAGAAATTGTCATGATAGCTTCTTAGGTTCTATCTCTGTCATTATTAAAATTCTTCATCTATTCATTCTCATTAACTTTTCTTAACGTACTCATACTTCACATGTGCTCCACTTCTCTGATTCTCTTTAATATTATATATATATATATACACACACACATACGTATGTACATACAATTACACGTATATATGAATGTGTGTATACACATGTACATACATATGCATGTATGTGTGTATAACAATCACTCAGTATTCATTAAATGTTGACTATGTGCCCTGTACTAGTATTCTATCAAGAGAGATATTTTGCTCCCATATATCCCAACTCCTACTCATACTAGCAAGTCAGGTCTACAGAATGTGGCTACTATGTCACCTTAGGGTTCTAGGGTTAGTCTTGAAGGGTTAAAGGGATTATATTTTCTATTGCTTTAGCTCATAAACAGTGTGATTTTGTCCACAAATATCATTTGATATAGATTGGCTACCCAGACTTAATTACTTTTTAGGAAAGGACATCTACTAATATGATAAGAAAGATTGGTACAAAACACATCCTTTTCCCTTCATCCTTCTTCTCCCACCTCACTTCCTCAAAAAATCTGTGATACACTCTTCTACAACTACACAGAGAATCTAAGGGAAAGTAACATAAGAGATCATTTGTGGTAACTCATAGTTCCTGGAAATCTTTTTTGCTAGAGTCCTCAAAATTCCTCCTCACAGAAAACTGGGACACTAATGCACTGTTTGTTGGTGGATCAAACCATTCAGGAGAACAATTTAGAACTACGTCCACAGGGCTATAAATCTTTGCATACCCTTTGACCCAACAAAAACACTACTATGCCTGTATCACATAGAAATTTTAAAAAAAAGGAAAAGGACTTAATTTGTACAAAGATATTTATAGCATTCCTTTTACTGGTGGCAAAGAGTTGGAAATTGAGGGGGTCCCTATTAATTGAGGAATGATTTAACAAGTTTTGGTGCATGATTGTAATGGAATACTTGTGCTAAAAGAACTGACAAGCAGTGTAATTTCATAACAAGCTCTAAAGACTTACATTAACTGATGCAAAGTAAAGTGAGAAGAACCAGGAGAACATTGTACACAGGAACGATAATATTATACTATAATCAACTATGAATGACATTGCAACTATCAGCAATATAATGATCAAAGGCAATTCCAAAGGACTTATGATGAAAAAAAAATGTTGACCATCTCCAGAGAAAGAATTGATGAAGTCTGAATGCAGATCAAAGCAAATTACTTTTTTTCATATATTTTGGTCTGTGTATTATTTCACATCATGGCAAATATATAAATAGGTAATGCATGATTGCATATGTATAATCAATAACAAATTGCTTGCTGTCTAGGGGGTTGGAGAGAGACAGTAAGGGAGGAAGAGAGAGAATATGGACCTAGAAATTTTTAAAATGTTAAAAATTGTTTTTACATGTATTTGGGAAAAAATAGAATATTAAAAAAAAAAAAGACTCCCCACCACAAGTAGATCCTCTTCAGAAATGCTCCTGTCTCCATCAGTTACTAGAAATTTCTGGTGCCAACACAAGATGTGAGATTAAAGGTAGAGGAGAATTTCAGGCTGGCAAAATAGATCAGATACATTCATTGAATCCACATTTAAAGTTGATTCAAAAATGATTGCTATACCAGTAACTTTAAATGTCCTGTTGGGTAGTACAGTAAATTTCACTCTTCATGATATTTGGTATTCAAAGTATCATCTATCACACCCCAAGTCTCTCCTAGAAAAATTATTTGTGATATGAAGTCATGAATCTTTTGAGTAACCTATACACTTTTATTCTCTTTCACTTATTAATCATATAACTACCAACATATGTTTTCCTCCTCTGCAGTTCCCACCCACCTACTGAAGTCATTTGCTTTCAAGGTATATTCTCACTCAGCTTGCAAGATCTCTGCTCAACTCTTCATCTTCTGCAACAGATGTTGGTGCCTAAGCCACAATTATCTTCAAAGGGATCTTTTTGATTATCATGAGTCTTCAAAGTAAGATGATCAAGTGTTCCTTGAAAATATGTTTATTTGCATTTTGCTGCACATAATGACACCAACTCCTGTATTTGTTTTTCCAAGAACATGCAAGCTTTCCTTCACATAGCTTCCACTTTTGATGTCAATATCGATGTGTTTCAATTCCTTCAGTAACATATTACCTCCATTAGCGTTAGACAACTATTTGACTGCAAGAGTACCAGTTAAATCAGTGTTTGTAGAGGGTTTAAATAGTATGCTTCATAGACTACGTTATACCCGTTAAGCCAGAAATTCTCCTACGATAGTTATTTTTGCCATAAACCTAGGTGACAGAAAGGAATGCTATTTACTTGGTAAAAATAGGGAGCATATGAAGGAATGTAGTTAAGAGCCCTGCCATTGTTTTCTATATTTGACAATGAACTAGATAAGAAATATAAAGGAAGAATATTAAGTAGTTACACAACAGGTTACATGGATACACAATGCAAAAGAATTTTCCCAACAAAAATAACTACATAGGGAAATGTCTTCCTCTGACTATGGAAGACAAATTGAGCTCAGTGGCCACCAGTGCCTTGAAGAGTGCTAACAAAACACTGGTTCAAGAAAAAAAAAAGCCCATGCCATGCTTTGTTTTTTTTTTCTCCATATCCTGTCTTCCAATTATGTTCATAATCATGTTTGGCACATACTAGGCACTTAATAAATGTTTACTGCTTGATTATGTGAAATGGAAAAAAGGTTAAAGTCACTAACAACAATAATATAAAGTTAATGCATTGTTTAGAAAAATAATACTTTTTAATTTATATTCAGTGTCATGAAGACCGTAATAGAAATGGAGAGTTCACTAATGAACAATTGCTCAGTTTGGCCCAAAATCTGCTAGACCAAAATCTTCATTCCATTTTTCTTGTTTTTGGTTTGTGTCAAGAATAGGTGCTTGTTTTCTTTCAGCAATTCATTTCACCTTCATAGAGTCAGTTTCTTTATCTTCCAAATGAGGGGAGTGGAACTAGTTGATTCCAAAGGCTCCTTCCAGTTCTAAATTTTGAATCCTAAAGTTAATGGATCCAGTGTACAGGAGAGAAAAATACTAAGAGACTGAGACCTTGCTCAAATATATATCCCCTTACTTTTATTTCAATTATTTGGATATTTTGCATAGAAATATTTTTTTTACTAAATTTGTTAACATAGTTGCCTAACTTTATCCATTCATTTTGCACATATTGGCCCAACTAAGCATCATTTGGCTAATCCCAGTGTTCTGTGTAATGAGGAAGAAAGTTATGTTTCACTGCTCAAGGGGAAATAGGGTCATACTGTGCACTGCTTTATTCTTCTACTACTCTGGACAAATTCACCATACAACTAGAGACAAGTAGGTACAGCTATAAAAAATGGTATTATTATGCAAAGGAAAAACATTCAGAATGTGCTAAGTATTAAACTGCCTAAAGGCTTTTCCTCAGACTAAGTAGAGACAAAAGTAAAAAAAAAAAAAATAACTTTCATTCACCAGAACAAGTCAGTAAGAAAGACAGCAATAAGTCCAAAGATATGCAATACAAGGATTTGCCTTGTAACTTTGTTCTACACTTTTACATTTCTTTCTATATTCTTGACTTTGATCTTTTACCCTTGAACAGTATACACTGTTCATAATATGTCATTGTACATTGGAAAGACAAGATATTGTTTTGCCTCTGGATTCACGAAATTTTGGAGCTAGAAAATGTGATGCTCAATGACTGCAAATCATAGCATACCATAACTTCACAAAAATCAGTCATTAGTCATATACAAGGCAACGTAAAGACACATACTAGCTATAAGTAGACTGCAGCATTTTGCTGACAACAACCTCAGCATAACTAAGAAGGATGACCAAGAATTTTTCCCCAAGACAGGGAATTGCCCAGGGGAGAGAAGATTTAATGTATTCTTTTCAAGGAATAGTATTACTTAAAAAACAAACAAACAAATACATAGAGAAGCCTTGATGCTACAGGTGGAGTTTAATCACTGGATGGATTTAGAGACTAATGGCAGGGAAGGGATATGATGATGACTAGGCTGCATTGGTCAGTGCATGGTGAAAAGAGAAGCAAGATTTGAAATAGCTTGATTACCATGTAAGATGGGGTTGACTGGAAAAAGACAAAATTGGAAGGACCTAAACTCAGGGTTGGTCCATGATTGGTGAAATAGTAATGCCCTTGGGCCAGAGAACTGGTACTTTAAGGACAGACAATAATAATACTTCTGGGACTGCTGCTCACTGGTTTTGTTTCCCTTCAAGATATGATGTCCTGTATTTAACTGGACCAAGAAAAAGGAGATCCCTTCAAATGAGAAAAGGGAGGCAATACTGTTGCCATACTTTCCTGGGGACATCTCTGCCTCTCTTATTCTAAAAACACTTGTTTATCCTGGGCAGGTTTTAGCCTGACCACCTTATCAAATTTTCACAAAATCCAGAGGCCAGAAAAGGTCAGGGCAGGGAGGACCAGGTTGAAAATATGAAAAAAGTGAAGTAGAAGCATCCTAGTAAAAAAAAATAGTTATCTCAAGATTACTGATCTCTATGTTCAGGTGGGAAGAAACAGAAAGCTTTTAGTTAAATCAATTCATAACTATTGTTTCCACTGGAATTCACCTAAAAGAATATAGTAGTTTGAGAGGTAGCATGGGGCTATGGACAGAATGTTACATTTCAGTTCAGAAGATATGAGTATGAGTTTTGGCTCAAACACTTACAACCTGTGTGACCTTGGGTAAAAGCAGAACAGCTTGTAACTTCTTGACTTGCTTTTGTGATACTTTCATACTTGAAAATGTAGAAGAGCCAAAAAAAAAAAATTCTGTTCTGCATCTGATTCTTATCATTCAGTGGAAGTGGTTGTTGAAGTGGATATAATAGGAACCCTGGAGGGAAGTGATTGTTCTATCCTAAAGTTTGTGACAAGAAAGAAGAACAAATTTAGACATAGTCATATATTCCCTAGATTTTGGGAAAATGAATTTCAAATCATTCAGAAAAAAGAGTCTTCAAGAAAAGGCTGGAGGACCACTTGTGGAGTATGTTAATTGTAAGGTATGTTCCTTTCTAGGATGGGTTAGATTAGATAGCCACTTTTCCAGTTTTCAAATTCTGTGTTTCTGTGAAATCATAACTTGTCTGCACCTGGACTTCATTTTATACATGAAAGCCTATCAGTAAGGGCAGCAAATAATATCAGGGTTCATAGCAAATGCCTCCTGAATTCTCCATAGTATCTCAACATCACCTGAGATGATGGGGTACTGGTACTCCAGACTGAGCAAGGTAGGGTATTATAACTTTCTAAGAATGCCAGTGCCTTCCTCTGTCTCAAAATTTTCTTTCCTTGCTGCTTAAACTTTCCTGAAAGTGATGGATGGGCTGGTGGTGGTGAGTGTGGAGCCAAATTGTGCTTGGAGTGTTCAAGAGATATCCTTTCTACTTAGCTAATTGTCCTGGGTTCCTATTCTAGAAAAGCTAGTATCTCCACTGCCCAAAGAAGGCCAAATTTCAAAAACATGGATGAGAGAGTGCTAGCTTGCTAATAAGGAATACAAGGTTCAAGTCTATTCTGACAGTGACACTAAGTGTTCGACAAGATGGTCTCTAAATTCCATTATACCTCTAATAGTCTGAGTCTTAGATTCATACTTTCTTTGAGTTCATCTCAGCTTGCCTTCAATTTCAGTAGTAATAGAATGATTTCTCCTTTGATCTTAGGCAAACCACATCTGCACCCTGAAGCCTCAGATTTCTCCTCTGTAAAAACAAATACTGAGACTACATGTCCCCTAAGGTCCAATTATTCCAAGTCAAACATTATGCTTTGAGAGTTTTGGGAAATTCCTCCAAACCTCGTCCCATTTTAAGCTTCCTTTCCCACAAGAATCTGCTTCTTGTAAAAGTTACTACTCTCACTCGTTCCAATTCTCCAATAATAAGGCTTCTTGGATGCCAAGTTGCAGAAGGAATGTTTATTCTTAATAATTAGATAATATTGACAGTTTAATAAGGAAGCTACATAATGGTCCTCTTCCTCAGGTTAGGAATAAGGGATGGGTAGTCTTCTAAGCACTGTTCTTGTGGTCTCCCGTTAATGAGTAGTGTCACCCACTGACACCATCAGCTGAGGATGTTCATGATCACTGACCTGGGTATCTTTGGTGGTGCTTGCCTCAGGTGCAAAAAATCATAGCTAGGAGCTGTGATAATTACTTATGAACAAGAAGTGGTATAAGCAACATTCTCAGGATCATGTAGAACTGGTTAGAAATGGCTCTGTGGAGCAGGGAGAGCAAGAGTTAAAACCCAGTGTTTGGGTGCACTGGTATCTACAAAATAAAAAAAAAAAAAGATCCAGAGGAAAATCTCCAGTGTGTTTGCTAGGTCCTCTGTTATGGATTTGTGAATGGACATGAACAAGAACTGCACAGGAAGAGAATGGATGAGTCATAATCTGCCTTGCTGGAGAAAGAATATACTCTGAGTCATCAGAATAATGATTCAATCATCTACTTGTCTCCTGACCACTTTCAGGTAGAACTGCTTTTCTTGCAATTTGAAACTAATCAATCAACTTCATGGATAATGTTTTTGTAGCAATTAGTTTGCTTTGCTTTGAATGGTTTTGCTTAAAATTTGCTTTGGTATGGGCATCTTCTTAATGCCAAATATTTCCCTGGTTCAAAAATGCCTTCCTATCTTTCTTGTTTTTTATCCCCCATGCCCCATTTTGAATTCCCTCTTGATTTGTTTCAGCTGCCTTTCATGTTTCTCTTGTTTATTTTCCTCTTTAGATTTTAGAGGTTATTATCCTCACTAAGCTTGTAAGGTTACCATGTTTATGCAACAGAATGGTGGCTGAAAGGCCATAAAAACAGCAATGATCAATGGCAGTTTATCCAGTTACAGATGATATCTATCAGGGTCCCAAAGGGACTAATATAAGTTCCTATCCCATTTAATAATGTTATTAATGATCTATGCAAGGGAGTAGACACTTCAATAGAATGAATTATGAAACTAAATTCACAAGCCTTTGTAAACCTTAGGGATATCAGAAAAATAAAAATGAAAGCATAAATGTGAGATAAATGGAAAGAAAGACAAAATTGGATTCCACAGTGAATGATGTGGAAAAGGCCAATGTCATTTGTCTATGAAAACGCACTAATACTACATCTACACAGAACCAAGTCAGTGGGAGATGGGGCAGATTTCCAATTAAATTGTCTATTTGGAGAGACACCTTGAGGCCTGAATTATCTCAAATGAGTATCTATATTATTCATATTAACTAGAGGAATGCTGAATCTTCATTTTTTCCCCTGTGTAGAAAAACTTCAAGTGAAAAAAATATATAGACAATAGGAAGAGTGTTTTGACATTTGATTACTCATTAGAAAGAAGGAATAACTAATTGAGCCACTTTTCTTGACTCTACCTAAATTACTCCCTAGTAGTGGGTTATGTTTTTCACAGAATCACAGTTTATACCTCTATTGAATCATATACCACAAACCAGAATGGACCCTGAAAATCACTGAATAACAGAGTTTGAGAGTTGAAAAAGAGATCAGCATCCATTTAATACCAATACTTGGGAAGTAACTCCACTGTAACATACCAGACAACTGATCACCCAGGTTAGCTGGTCCAAACCCTTGTTTTACAGATGAAGAAACCGAGGCTTAGGTTAGTTAAGTGATTTCCCACAGTCACATGTCCAACAAATAACAGAGCAGAGATTAAGCCTCCTAACTCTTTCCTTGTACAATGCTTTCTCTTGGTTTTTGCATAGTCAGAAATTATTTTATCGGTTTTCATCAATTCTGCGCCACTCATTACTTTATGCTGGACAGTAACATTTTATATATAGACAGACATAGAGATAACAAGATGACACAGTTGGCAAAGTGTTGGAGTTGGAGTCAGGAAGATGTGGTTTCAAATTCAGGTTCAAATGCTTACCTACTGTGTGGACCTGGGCAAATCACTTAACCTCAGCCTTATTTTCCTCATCTGGAAAATGATAATAATAATCCCATTTCTCTCACAGTGTTGTGATCAAAAGACATCACTTAATACACAGCACTTTGTAGACCTTAAAGTATTGTTATAAAGTATTTTTAACTGCTTATAATGTGCCAGGTACTGTGCTAAGTAACACATTTTAATAAAGCATTTTAATATTTATGAAGTGCCATATTCACAACAATGCCGTAAAACAGCTTTGTTCTTTTTTTTTTTTTTTCAGATGAGCAGTTTCTGAGAGATGTGGCTTTTTCAGGCTTACACAGTAGGTATTACAAGTTTCTAGATCAGTCTTCCTAACTCACAATCTTTGTGTTACAATGCATTTTCAGTGCTTTCTTCATTATAATTGTGTAAAGGGATATCACAAGTAATATTTACCCCCATTTTAAGGAAACTTAGTGAAGTTAAGTAATAGCTTTCGAAGCATATATCTAGTAAGTGAGAGGGCCAGGTGGTTGGAGTCTGAGTTCATTAATCTTTTCATTGCACCATGCTGCCTATCTCCTGCATTTCACATCTATCAATAGCAAAACTGTATAATTTCCAATGCTTCTTCAGTATATTCACAGAAGAGTTCTCCTATCTCTTGAAATGTTCCCCGCCCTCTCCTTTTTTCATTTCAGCTTGGTCAACTTCTTTGGCCTCACGTTAAGTATACTTATCCTCTGGCCTTCTTATCTCACCTGAAAGTACTTCTTGGTGCCTATAAATTTTAGAACTTCATTTTTTAAAGCTGACTCAGGCCTTTAATTAAAATAGGTTTGCTTGTTAAAGTTGTAAAACTATCTAATATAAATTAACCTCTTATCACCCATTTTCTCAACTGTGTCTCAAAGATAATATTATTTACTTACTCCTAACAATAACTTAAGGATTAATTAATAATTGGATTTAAAGAGGAAATATTTCATATTTATTGGAAGAGGACATAATGAAAAAGTTAATAATTAAAACAATTAGGGAAGTGCATAAGCTTGTCTCTAGGAATCAGTAAGTTGCTTCTGGTAATTTTCATTTAACACTTTCCTATTTGTTTTACTCTACTGTCCCAGAATAAAAGGCAGAGTAGGGTGGAGGGGTAAGGGGCAGGTTGCTTTCTAAATAAATCTATATGGCGTTGTTGTCAGAATCAATGAATCTGGTTCCAAAACACACTTCTTATTATTACTACCAGCGTGACCTTGAACAAGTCCTTTAGATTACTTAGTCCTCAGTTTCCATATTTTTAAAATGAGGCCAGTATGACAGAGTGGATCTTCAGTTTCTTGAAGGGAAGATAACCTCTGTTCTAGTACAGATTCTGACACATATTGATTGTGTGACATTGGGTAAGTTAGTTTAACTCTCAGTGCTTTGGGCTAGAAGTGTCAAACATATTTAAAATGTAATTGGGAAATATTTAACAAAACAAATAAAATACAATAAAACAGATAATATTACATTTTAAAAGTAGGACAATATGTGGCTAGCAGGGTATCTAATGTATAGATTAGCAACACATGTGTCTATTTGAGTGGGAGACAACTTCTCTAGGCAACTCTCCAAGACATTACTTTTTGTGATTTTGTAGACCTAGTTAGTAGAAGGAGTTTCTCATCTGGAAGTTCCCCATTCCAATGAAATCATAGGACCAGTTAGTATTTATTATATAAGACATGCATTTTTTTTAAAGAATTTACTCCATGTTAATCACTGAGCTTATAAAGCAATGCCAATAGAAAAGGAAAGACATGGCCCTTGACCAAATGAAGCCTCTCATCTAATGAGAGAAAAAACTGAAAAGAATTCATTGTTTACAGGATATACAGTATAAGCAGAAAGTAAGCTGGGGAGAGGTGAGTGTAGAGACAGGATGGTCTAGTAGGGACAGGAACTCACCTGAACCATCCCAACATTATCTTACAAACAACTTTAAAATAATTCTACAAATAGAATTCTGGAGTATCAGAGCCAACAAAAGGTTGGAGTGAGACACTGTCCCCCTGATCAATATTTGGCCCTGGACCCAGATGGCCCTGGAGGAGAAAGTGGGGCTTTTGACTTTGCTCAGCCCTCCCTCACTCAAATCAAATTCAATTGCAAGTCATGTCATCATCTCCCTGATGTCAAGCAGTCACTGTCTGTAAGTAGTCCCAGCTGCCCTATGGGGGGGCCCAGTTGGCCAGTTCCAGTTGGACCTAGCCTGGCATCCCCTCCCTTACCCTTTCCTCTGGTATCATGCACTTACCTGAGGGTGTTCTGCCCAAAGCCAACCTAGTTAACTTGTGGTCTACAGGCTAGAGTTCCTTCTCAAAGGACCAAGCCCTAAACCTAATTCACTCTGTATCTCTTGGATTGGACAGCAATAGGTCCCTGCCCTGCCTAAGCACCACTTAATGGTTATTTTGCAGCCCTCTAGGCTCAGAGTGAATGTAAATAGTAACTTTCAGTTTTGGCCAGCAACCCTGAGGGTATTCCCCTCCCAGTTTGATTTTTTTTTTTTTATTAAAGAGGCCATCCATTGACTCACTTATTAAAGAGGCTTATTCACTGAATAGGCAGGCATTGTCTCACTCAAAGTAAGAACTTGAAAATATCTTAGCTTAAAAAGGCCAAGGTCTCCCATGCCATGCCTCATTGATATCTGGCCACTGGACCCCCATAGCTAGTAAGAAGAAAGTGAGACTAGTGACTTCGCACTGCCCTCCCTCATTCAAATCAAATTCAATTGCAAGTCCTATCATCATCTCCAAGCCAAGACAACTTAGGAGGTGAACAGGAGAGGTCTGTGACATAGGAGTGTTGTTCTCTTTAATACAATTAGTGATTATTTCTATGCTTTGTTCTTTGGCCCCCTGTAGCAGTGGACTTGAAAGGTGGCTGTGACATCTACAGCAGCTTCAGGAGCTCTCAGTCCAAAATGAGCAAGGGGGTCAGACAACTGCTTACAAAGAGATTACAGGGGATCCTTTGCTGTTGCTAGGTTCAAAACCCTGTTGTATGACATTTATGCAGTTCTAGGTGGCAGTTCTAGGACAAAGAGGAGTGAAAGCACTTGTGACTTAAGTGGAAGAGGGAACCTGGTCACAATTCCAGGGTAGTGAAAAGTGTTTGAGTTTGCTCACAAGGAAGCAGGAGTTCTGTTTTCAGTTCCAAGGTAGAAAGGGGTCCTCAAACTTAAAACTGCAGGGGGAACAAGGCCAATCCTTGAGTAAAGAGAAGAGCACAAGCCAGGAAAGCAGTGACCACATCCATCCTTAGATCATGCCGTCTTGGAAGCATTGAAAATTTTTGACCCCCAGAAGTAGCTCTGAAAATGACAGCACACACAAAAAAAAGAATTCCTGAAGCTTGAGAGTTTTCTCCCCACTCTGGGAGAAGAGCCAAACTTTACCAAAAAAGTTAAAAGTCAAGAAATAGGGTAAAAAAATGGGCAAACAACAACAAAAGAACCTGATCATAAAAACCCACTAAGGGGGTAGGGAAAAAGATCAAGGTACAAACTCAAAAGACAATAATATTAAAACAGCTAAAAGCAAAGCCTCAGAGAAAAAAAAAATTACTTGAGCTCAAGTGCAAGAACAATTCCTGGAAGAGCTCAAAAAGGACTTTAAAAATTGATTAAGAGAAATACAGGAAAATTGGGAAGAGAAATGAGAGTAATGCAAGAAAATTATGAAAAGAGAGTCAACTTCTTGTTTAAAAGAGATACAAGAAAAAACTGAAGAAAATAACACATTAAAAAAAAAGAAGTGGTCAAATGGTTAAAAAAAAAGGCACAAAAATTTCCTGAAGCACTCCTTAAAAAGCAAAATTGGCAAAATGGAAAAAAAGATAGAAAAATTTGCTTAAGAATTTCTTAAAAACCAGAAAAAGCCAAACAGAAAAGGAGATACAAAAGCTTACTAAAGAAAATAATTCCTTAAAAATTAGAATTAACCAAGTGGAAGCTAATGACTCCATAAAACATCAAGAAACAACAAAAGAAAATAAAAAAAATGAAAAAATAAAAGAAAATGTTAAATGCCTCATAGGAAAAATAACTGACCTTATCGAGGAGAAATAATTTAAGAATTATTAGATTACCTGAAAGTCATGATTAAAAAAAAAAGAGCCTACACATCATATTTCATGATATGGAATATCTTCCATAAAGGAAAATTACCCTGATATACTAGAACCAGAAGGTAAAATAGAAATTTAAAGAAACCCCCTATCAGCTCCTGAAAGACTCCCAAAATGAAAATTCCCAGGAATATTATAGCAAACTTTCAGACACCCAAAGTCAACAACAAAATAGTGCAAACAGCCAAAAAAATTAAAATACTGTGGAGCCACAAGGATGACACAAGATTAGCAGCCTCAACATTAAAGGAGTAGAGACCTTGCATTATGATATTCTAGAAGGCAAAGGAACTAGGATTACAACCAAGAATAACCTACTCAGCAAAACTGAATATAATCCTTAGGGGAAAAAAGGAATATTTAATGAAATAGAAGACTTTCAAACACCTCTAAAGAAAGGCCAGAGGTGAGCAAAAAAATTGACATTCAAGTACAAGTCTCAAGATAAGAATAAAAAGATAAACATGAAAGAGTAATCATAAGGGACTCAATAAGGTTAATCTACTTCAATTTCTAATTGGGAAGATGATACGTGAAACTCCTAAGAATGTTGACATTATTGAGGGTAGTTAGAAGGAGTATACAGAGACAGAAATGACAGGTATGACTTGACTATGATTGGATGATTTCAAAAAAAATTAAATTGAAGGTTGAGAAAGAGGGATACACTAGCAGAGATAGAAAGAGATAAGAAGAATGGAGAAAATTGTCTCATATAAAAGACGTATGAAAGGAGGAACTTTTATAGTATAGGGGAAAATGGGAAGGAGGATGGGGTGGGCAATGTATGAGTCTTACTTCCATTGGAATTGCCTCAAAGATGGAAAAACATGCACACTCAGTTTGATATAAAAGTCTATCTTACCCTATAGGGTAATTAGGAGGGGAAGGAGATAAGAGAAGGCTGAAGGAGGGGGGACATACAGATAGAATGGAGGGCAGATTAAGGAATACAGTGGTCAGAAGCAAAACAGACTGTTGAGAAAGGAATTAATGGAAGAAATGCAAAATAAGGTATTCTAGCCATACCAGATCTAAAACTATATTATACAGTGTCAATCATCAACACTTTTTGTTACTGGCTAAGAAATAGAGTGGTGGATCAGTGGAATAGGTTAAGTACACAAGACAGAGTAGTTTAAGTACACAAGACAGAGTAGTCAATGACTATAGTGATCTATTCTTTGATAAACCCAAAGACTCTAACTTCTGGGATAAGAAACTAGGAGAACATTATACACAACCACAGATGTATGGATTCTGTGAGGACTAACCTTGATAGACTTTGCTCTTCTCAGCAACACAAGGTGTAAAGACAACTCCAAAGCACTCACAATGGAGAATGCTATCTACATCCAGAGAAAGAACTATGAAGTATGAGTGCAAATTGAGGCACATTTTGTGCTCGACTTTTTTCTTTTTTTTTTTATCTCTTTTGTCTTTGTTTTTGTTTTTATTCTGTTTCTTCTGTCCCATGATTCATTCCATTGGTCGTAATTCTTCACAACTTGACTAGTGTGTAAATAAGTTCAATGCAAAATTATATGTAGAAGATATATCAGATTCCATGCCATCTTGGGGAGGTGGGGGGAAGAAAATCTGGAACTCAAAATTATGTAGAACCAAGTGTTGTAAACTAAAAATAAAAAATAAAATAAAATAAGATCTCTTTAAAGCCAATAAATAAATAAATAAATAAATATTTGACAAAAACTGCTCAGAAAACTGGAAAATAATACGGCAGAAACTGGGCATGGACCAATATTTTATACCTTACACCAAGATAACGTCAAAATTGGTACATGATTTAGACATAAAGGATGATACCCTAAGCCAAGGATAGCAAGGAATAGTTTATTTATGTGAGATCTATGGAGAAGGGAAGATTTTTTGACCAAATAAGAGATAGAGAACATTATGAAGTGTAAAATGGATAATTTGGATTACATTAAATTAAAATGTTTTTACACAAACAAGGACAATGCAACCAAGATTAGAAGGAAAGTAGAAAGCTGGGAAAAAAAAAATTACTGTCAGTGCTTCTGATAAAGGCCTTATTTGTAAAATTTATAGAGAACTGAGTCAAACTTAGACTAAAACAAATTATTCCCCAATTGACAAGTGGTCAAAGGATATGAACAAGCAGTTTTCGGATGAAGAAATTAAAGCTATCTATAGTCATGTGAAAAAAAACTCTAAATCTCTATTGATTAGAGAAATGCAAATCAAAACAATGAAGAGGTACCACATCACACCTATCAGATTGACTAACACAATAAAACAGGAAAATGATAAATGTTGGAGAACATGTAGGGAAATTGGACCGCTAATGCATTGTTGGTGGAGTTGTGAACCATTCTGGAGAGCAATTTGGAACTATGTCAAAAAGGCAATCAAAACCATGCATACCCTATGATCCATCAATACAACTTCTAGGTCTGTATCTCAAAGACATCATAAAAAAGGGAAAAGGACCCACATGTACAAAATTATTTATAGCAGATATTTTTGTGGTAAAAAAGAATTGGAAATTGAGGGTATTCCCATAAATTGGGAAATGACTGATCAAGTTGTGGCATGTGAATGTAATGGAATACTATTGTCTATAACAAATAATGAGCAGGCCAACTTCAGAAAAAAGCTGGAAAGACTTACATGTACTGAAGTTGAGTGAAGTGAGCAGAACCAGGAGAGTGCTGGACGCTTTGACAGCAGCATTGTGCAGTTATCAACTTAGATAGACTTAGCTCTTCTCAGCAATACAGTGATCTTATACAATTCCAAAGGAATCATGATGGAAAATACTATCCACTTCTAGAGAAAGAACTATGGCCTTTGCATGCAGATTGAAGCATATTATTTCCTTTTTTCTTTGTTTTTTTTTCTTGTGGTTTTTCCCTTTTGTTCTGATTCTTCTTTCACTACATGACTAATATGGAAATATATTTGATAAGATTGTATATGCATAAGTTATATCAGATTGTTTCCCATCTTGGGAAAGTAGGAGAGGAGAGAGGAAGGGAGGGAGTAAAAACAATTGGAACTCAAAATCTTATAAGAGTGAATGTTTAAAACTATCTTTACATGTAATTGGAAAAAAATAAAATATAGCTAAGTGAAAAAATATAAATAAAATTTCATGGTATCATAAATAAAATAACTGCAGACTATATAAAATACTTGGGAGCCTTCCTGCCAAGAGAAACCCAGGAACTATATGAACATAATTACAATCACTTTTCATACAAATAAAGTCACACCTAAAGAACTGGCAAAATGCTAATTGCTCATGTGTAGGCTGAGCCAATATAATAAAATTAACAATTCTACCCAAATTAATTTATTCGGTGTCATACCAAACTACCTATAGAACCAGAAAAAAATAACAACAGAATTCATCTAAAAGATTCAAAGTTCAAGAATATCAAGGGAATCAGTTAAAAACATAATGTGAATAAAGGTAGTCTAGTAATATCAAATCTCAAACTGAATTACAAAGCAGTAATTGTCCAATCTTATGTTGAATAAGAAATAGAAAGGGAGATCAGTGGAATATATTAGATACCCAATACACTGTAAAAAAATGTTCATTGCAATCTAGTGTTTTTTAAACCCCCAAATCCAAACTTATAGACCAAGAATTCAGTATTTGACAGAAATTGCTTAAAAAACTTTGAAGCAGTTTGGCAGAAACTAGCTATGAATAAACAGCTCACACTGTATACCAAGGTACTATCAAAATGGGTAAATGATTTAGAAATAAAGTGTGATATCATAAGAAAATTAGAAGAGCATGGAATAGCTTGCTTGCCAGATACATGGATATTGAAGAACTTATGACCAAACAAGAGATAAAAAAGATCACAGAATGTCAAATGGATAATTTTGTTTACATTAAATCAAAAGGTTTTTGCAAAATAAAACCAATGCAGCCAAGATCAGAAGGAAGGCAAGAAATTGTGTGTGGGTTGGGAGAAGGCGTAGGATTTAATAGTAAGTTTCTCTTATAAAGGACTCTTTTCTCAAATAGATAGAAAACTGAGTTAAATTTATAAGAATGAGTCATTCCCCAATTGATAAATTCTCATATGATATGAACAGGCAGTTTCCAAATGAAGAAATCCATCCTATCTATAGTTATATGAAAAAATGCTTTAAATTACTATTGATTAAAGAAATGCAAATTAAAACAACTTTGAGATACCACCTCATACCTTTACTAAGGGATTCCCTTGACAGAAAAGGGAAATGACAAATACTGAGAGGATATTGGAAAATTTGGACACTAATACCCTGTTGATGGAGTAGTGAAATGATCTATCCATTCTGGAGAGTAATTTGGAACTATGCAAAAAGGTTATAAAACTGTGCATTTCCTTTGACCCAGCAATATCACCACTAGGTCTGTATCCCAAAAAGATTTTTTAAAAAAGGAAATTGATCTGTATGTACAAAAATATTTATAGCAGTTCTTTTTATTCTAGGAAAGAATTGGAAATTGAGGGTATGTCCATCAACTGGGGAAAGGCTGAACAAGTTGTGATTATGATTGTGATGGAATACTATTGTGATAGAAGAAATTATGAACAAGTTAGTTTCTGAAAAATCTGGAAAGACATATGAATCAATGCAAGGTAAAGGGAGCAGGACCAGAACATTGTACACAGTTATGGCAATATTTTATAATGATCATCTGAAATAACTTAGCTATTAATAGCTATTCTGATCAATACAGTGATCCAAGACCATTCTGATAGATTTAAAATTTAAAAAAAAAATTCTAACCACCTCCAGAGAAACAACTGGTGGAGTCTGAATGTAAATTGAAGCATAGTTTTTATACTTTATTTTTCTTGTTTTTTTTTTTTGTGCAACATGCCTAATATGGAAATATGCATGACTTCACATATAATTGATATCACATTTCTTGCCCTCACAGTGTATTAGGAGTGAGGGTGAAGAAAAGAATTCTGAACTTCAATTTAAAAAAAAGAATGTTAAAAATAAATAATATTTTTTTTTAAAAAGGAGGTAAGCTCAGAGGGATGACATTAATAGCTAGGGAGGGTGGAGAATGGGATAGTTTGGATTGAAGAAAGTGAGATTTGAGCTGAAAGTTTTAGGAGGTGGGGAAAGCAAGAGGCAATGATGAGGAGAGAGAGTCTTCCAGGCATGTAGTACAGATGGTTAAAGTACACAGTTTGGAGTTGGAGAATATATATATATATATATATATATATGAAGAATAGCAAGTATGTGGAGAGATACAAAGTATAGGACTAGAAAAATAGGAGAGGGCCAAGATATGAAGTATTTTAAATGCTAAGCAAAGAATATTTGATCTTGGAAATGATAGGGAATTACTAGGGTTTAATCAATAGAATGAGGGTGGGGATAACAAGGTCACACCTGTGCTATGGGAATATCATTTCGGCCGCTGAATTGAGCATGAATTGGATTGTGGAGAAACTTTAAAAAGGATACCAATGTAAAGGCTATTGCAATATTCCAAATGAGAAATGCTTTTAACCACTGCCTTCCTCAGCATACCCTCCTTCTTGTTTCCCCTCCCTTATCTTACCTTTTTCCCTTTGCTACTTCTTCCCTCCCTTCTTGAACACCCCTCTCTCTTTGCTTTGCCCTTTCCCCTCCTACTGCCTGGAGGACAAGTTAGATTTCTACACTTATCAGGATATGTTATTCTCTTCTTGAACTCCATCCAATTTGAGTGAAGATCAAATACTGCTATTCTCCCTCTCTTCTTTCCCTCTTCATGTGATATACTACCTCCTTACATCTTCTCTCAGAACTATCTCTTTATATCTCTTAATTATATTTTTATCATTATATCAGTTATTTTATACTGACATCCACAATCTATGTATATCCCTTTCAACTGTCATAATAATTGTACTATTCTCAAGATTGACATGTATAAAACAAAATAATCCTATATAGGGATGTAACTAATTTGCCTTATTAACTAGGATTTTTCCCCCCATTTACCTTTTTATGTCTCTCTTGAGTTTCATATTTGAAGATCGAATTTTCCATTGAGTTCTGGCCTTTTCATCAGGAAGGTCTGGAATTCCCTTATTTCATTAGAGGTCCATCTCCTTGCCTGGAAAATTATGCTCGATTTTGCTGGGTAGTTGATCCTTGGTTGTAATCCGACTCATTTGCCTTTCAGAATATCACATTCCAATTTCTCCTGTCATTTAATGTAGAAGCTGTGTGATCCTGACTGTAGTTCTATGATATGTGAATTGTTTCTTTTTAGCTGCTTGCAGTATTTTTCTCCTTGACCTGGTAGTTGTAGAATTTAGTTATAATATTTCTTGGCGTTTTCAATTTGGGATCTCTTTCAGGGGGTGATGGGTGGATACTTTCAATGATGATTTTACCTTCTCGTTCTAGTACCTCTGGACAGTTTTCCTTAAGGATTTCTTGGAAGATACTGTCCAGGCTTTTCTTTTCATCGTGGCTTTCAGATAGACCAATAGTTCTTAGATTGTCTCTCCTGGATCTGTTTTCCAGGTCAGTCATTTTTCCAATTAGATATTTCATGTTTTCTTCTATTTTTTTTCATTCTTTAGATTTTGTTTGACTGATTCTTGAAGTCTCATAGAGTCATTAGCTTCTACTTGCCCAATTCTAATTTTTAATGTATTGTTTTCTTCCTTTAGTTTCTCTATGTCTTTTTCCATTTGGTTGATTTTACTTTTCAATGAGACATTTTCTCCATTTATATTCTGATCCTCCTTAACCATTTCACCGATTTTACTTTTTTTTTTTTTGAGATAAATGAGCGCTTTTATTTGTTTCACAAACTGTCTGAAATAGTTGTTTCATGTGGGCTAATCAAATAGACCAAATCCCATATCTTCATCAGCTTCCTCCGATTCTTCCTTGGCTTCCACCTTGGCTGGAGCAGCAGCAGCTGGGGTGGTGGCCTTAGGAGCCGCCACTGCAAATGCCAAAGAATGGCCAGGAATGCCTTCACCTTTTCAGCAAGTGGGAAGGTGTACTTAGTCTCCACAGCTACAGCCAACACCTGCTTGTACCCATTGATGATCGAGTGGAGTACTGATGCAACAGTTGGGTAGTCAATCTGCAGGCAGACACTGGCAACGTTACGGACACCCTCTAAGAACGAAAGATGCAAAGTTTCCTCCGTGATGTCCAGTACTTCAGGGCTGTAGATGCTGCCATTGCCAAACACCTGCAGAATGATCAGCCCAAAGGAGAATGGGGAGATGTTCAGCATCTTCAACAAAGTGGTCTCTCTGGCACTCTCTTTGTCTCCAGTCTTAATCAGCTGCACATCACTCAAGATTTCAGTGGTGTCCCTGGAAATCTTGGTGGTGATACCCAGAGCCTGGAAGAAGGAAGTCTTCTCAGGACCCAGGCCAGTGTTCTGGGCTGGCACAGTGATATCACATAGGGCAATGGCACCAGCACAGGCAGCAGCTGGCACCTTATTGGCCAGAAGCATATTCCTGATCTCGGTCAGGTCTTCCTCGGTGAACACAAAGCCCACATTCCCCTAATACAAAGCAGCAGTTTCTCCAGGGCAGGGTTGTTCTCCAGATGCCCATGAATGGCTTTGTGCATCATGGTATTTTTCCCCATCAATACCACAGCCTTCCCACAGAAGTACATCCGGATCTGCTGCATCTGCTTGGAGCCCACATTGTCTGCTCCCACAATGAAGCATTTTGGATAATCATCCAAAAGTTGGATGATCTCGAGGAAGTAATTGGATTTCCAGGTAGCCCTGTCTTCCCTGAGCATCTCGAAGGTGCTTCAGTGATTGCCATACGGGGTTTGGAGACGATGTCACTCGCATGAGGATGCTTGGAGAGAGCCTGATTTTACTTTTTAAAAATTTGTTTTCATCAGTGATTTTTTTTTCCATTTTTTTTTCTTTTACTTCCCTAATTGGTTTTTAAAGTCCTCCTTGAGTTCTTCCAGGAATGTTTTTTGGTCTGGAGATGTATTGGCAATCAAACTGGGTTCAAGTGACATGTTTGTGACATCAAAGGCTTTTAGACCATGTGGATTTACGTTGCATTTTTGTGACTATTTTAGGTCACATAGGTGAGTTGCATGTATGACTCACCTTTGACCCTGAACAAGATATATAAAACCGGGGGTTGGCTTTCATTTTTCGCAGCTCTGAACTGCAGTAGTAGTGAAATGTGACTCTGAGCCGGCCCGTTGTCGAGCTCCCTGACTGAACTCAAATGCTGGTAACTATGAATTGTATTTGGTCTGTTTGTAATTTGATTGTATTTGCTCTGAAATTCAGGGTGCTGGCTTTTCCCCCTGAAATAAGTGAATGATATTTGTATGCTGGATTAAAGTAAGATTGTTAACCCCTTAACACTGCATTCCTTAGTAAAGCAGATCAAAAGGACCTGGGCTTTTGCAGCGTTCTGTGTGCTAGTTGTTGTTGGTTTTACACCACACAGCAGTTGCTAGCCGGATTGTTGAAACAGGAGACCAGTTCACTTTCCCTTCTGAAGCTTCAGATGTGGGTGTAGTGTCCATGCTGTCCTCTTCTGAATTGATATTTTGATCTTCTTTGTCTCTGTAATATAAATCAATGGTCTTTGAAAGTTTCTTAGTGTTTTTTCAATTGTGTTTTCTTTCTCCTGGTTTCTAAAGTGTGTCTCTGCTTCTGGGGCTCACGGGGCTCTGTCTTTTTTTTTTTAATTTTATTTTTTAAATTTATTTTTAATATGTTT
>CM053626.1:100270667-100290082 GCA_028646595.1 Phalanger gymnotis
ACTTATTTGAATGGAAACTGACACAGTAGGTAAAGTGGTGTCCTTGAGTTCAAATCCTACCTCAGATATTTAATAGCTATGAGATCAATGACAAGTCAATCAGCTTTTGCCTGCCTTAGTTTCTTTATCTGTAAAATGACCATCTACCAGGGTTGTTGAGAGAATAAAATGAGATATTTGTAAACAGCTTTGCAAGCCCTTAAGTATTTTTTAAATATGCTACTTAATACTACTGTTTAGGTGATGGTCATCATTTCTTCTTTTGAGCTATTATTACATAATTCACTATCTGTTTTTTATTTGGCATTACTATAAATTGCTTTGTGTTTTTTTCTTTTCTTTTTGTTTGTTTTTGTAGGGTTAGAGGTAGTACAGATCTTGTCTCTCAGAAAGACTGTAAGCTTTTGGATGTATCCATTGGCTTTTCATTCTTAACATATCTGATCAAAGTACCTTGCATACAATAGACTGTCATGGGATATTTTTTGATAGACATCTTTATGATCCTAGAAATTGTGTTCCTTTACAACCAGTAAAATATTGGCCTGGGATAAAGGAGTAAATCGGACTTCCCTAACATGTGCATTTCAGCCTTTAGAGGAAATTTTAGTAATCCATTCTCCTATGACATTCTAAGTTTCTGGGTTTTAAGATTTCTAAAAGAAATCATAGAGAAGGATCTACAGAAAATTTTTCAGTGACATTGATGTTACTTATGTTTCTAAAGGAGACAAATTACAAAGCTTCATAACTTTCAGATAGAAGGAGAAAATGTCCCAGGATCTTCTTGGTTATAACTGCATATTTGTGATGAAAACCCAAATTCATACTTCCAGAAGGACCTTACAAGTAGAAGCCCTGCCTGTATTCCCTTCCAATGAGCATAAGAAATTTTAACTTGTTGAACAAAAAGAAAACCCAATTTAGCATAGAAACTAGTGCCTTTTATCTTTGATGGTAGAGATTGTACTCCCTTTGAGCAAATAAATCCTCCATGCTTAATAAAACAAGTTGGGATTTTTTAAGGCAGTATTATCACTTTAGGGAAAAATGAAACTCTTGCTTGTTTTCTTATTTTAAATTGTATTGTGTCTATGAATATGTGTATGCATATTATATATAGAGATGCATTATTATGTGATTCTAGATAATCCCTTAATGAATCGTAATTTCTTTTCTTCTACAATGTACTTTCCCAAAATGCACTTTAAAATTTTGAAATACTATCCTTAAAACCATTTCAAATTCTTGTGGGAATTTTGTATCAAAGTAAGGACTATTAGCTTAGTAACTAAAAAAAGGTTTCTCTATGACTTCTTTAAGAAATACTAGAAAGCTGCATTTTATTGCAAATATTAAGGCTTATGTTAGAAAGCCCATTTTGTACTCAAGAGAGCTGCTAGCTCTTCAAATTCTGAGATGGAAAGAAAATAATACCACAAGAGAAATCAAAATTCAAATACAATTTTCAAGCTATGTCACTTTCTTTACAGTATACTTTGTATATTAAACTTTTTCTTTGTTTATCAGTGAATTGAAGACAGAATACTCCTTGGAGGAGGGGGAAAAACAATATAATTTGCCACACATTTCTTTTGATAACAAAATGTTCAAATCTACTTGATTCATTAAAAGAAGGATAACTAACAAACTAACAGACACTAACAAAAACAAAGCAGTTATATTAATCAAAAAAGAAAGTAATAAAAGATAAATCATAAGTTTGGAAAATGATTTAAAATGTTTATTTTGCAGTCATTTCACTGGTCATTTTAGTCAAAGTTGCCAAGCTAGTTTGTCAATATCAATAATAAATTACTTTAGCACTAGCTTCACAGTTTTTCTCCCTACTAATAGTGCTCTTTCATTAGTTATTGTTGTAGGACCTTTGTAGCACAGAGGAGAGTTACTTACCCTACTAAGAGATGGGAAGCAGGACCAGAACCACTATCACCTGAACCTTGCAGTACCTAAGAACTGTGTTTGTAACCCCCATCACCTGGAATTTATTGCCTGGTGGAGGTTACAGCTGTTCTTCCCTATATTGCCATCTACTTAGAAATAAACACTCAGGTAAACTTGGCTCCTATTCCAGTTTCTCCTCAATTGTCAAATACCCTTTTATTGCCCCTGAGAGTCCTGATAGGGGAGAAACACTTTGGACACTAAGACTCCAACATCCAGCAGCCGCTCTTATCTCTATTACTGAACAAAAGTAGAGAAGCCCTTCCCCTCTCAGGTCATGAACTCGGAGATTTCCTCATTCTTGAACATCCTACATTTGTAGAACCTACTGCTACATACAGAGATTCCCAAAGCAGGTGATAGCACCAACTGGGGGGCACTGAAATGTTTGGGCAGGGAGGGATGTTAGCCTCAGGTGCAACAGTGGGGGTTTTGAATAAAAAAGGGGCATGGTGAAAACATAAAGAAGAGAAGAGTATTTTGATAAATTGTTCATACATGTTTTGTCTGTTGTATAATAGAGTTAAAGTCAGAGTGATTACATTATTCTCCAAATAAACACACGAAATGCAAGCTATAACCAGTCAGTTGTCAAGTCCTCTGACAGGGCTTAGCAAAGAAGTGATAGCAGGAGAGCATGTAGTGCATTGCCAGGAAGTCCAGCATGAATCCACAGGAATATGTGTTTGTAAAAACTTGTTTACAATATGATATTATACAGTTACATGACATAATATTGTGTCATCAAAATTCAATGCAGAAAAAACCCCCACAAATTTATAATAAATTGTTAAATTTAAGAGGTATCATTTTTAAAAGAAAAAGTATTTCATATATATTTTTTAAATGACACAAATACAAAAAGAAAATATTAAAGGGTTAAAGAAAGTGGATTCCTGGGGACTGGTGAGTAATTTTTTAAATGGGGCAATAGGCCAAATATGTTTGGGAATCTCTAATATAAAATCACAACTATATCCACCCTAGTAGCACCTTAGTCCCTGATGATCACCAAGCCCAGATTCTAGGATTAGTATAGGATGTAATACAAAAAGAGAGATGATCAGGAACCAATTGTGTGATCCAATCAATGTGTATTTGCTTCATCCTATAGATTACAAATTCCAATTTCTCTTTTGCTCAATCTCTGTGCAATTTGTTGGGTTATTATTTCCTTATTTTTCTCACTCCTTCATCCCAATTTCCCTTAGTCCTGATGCTCTCTAATTCCTATCCTCTGCCCTCCTCTTCCATTTTCCCAACCAGAACAAACAACTTCATTGTAAACCTTTTCTTCTCATACTCATTACATCTTCTTGCATTCCTGGAAACCTGGTTCTATCTGGGAGATACTGAATTTCTAACGATACTTTTGAATTCCGGGGGCTTGTGGTTTATTGGCAAACTGGGTCATTCTTCACTGCCACTTCCAGACATTCCTTCTGAAACCCAGCAAGCTCTTCTCTCTTGTTGACTTTTGTCCCCATGAATCTTCTGTAAGATATTGGCGCTCATCTCTGTCTAAGTCTCCTACCTGAAGCCTCAGGAATAAAGGACATATATAATTCACAAAGTTACCTTGCAGGCCACCTAGTTTCTTTCTCATCTTCCCTAATTGAAAAATCCATTTTGAACTGTGATTATGGGAACATAGCTCTACCCTGTAATTTTTACCCATCTAAAGGGATAGTGCTTCATTATGTGTGCATTATAAACATTATTGTATTTCAAGTTTAGTGGCATAATGAAGACTATTGAGTTGTAACAAAGGAAAAATTCTTTGATCTAGATAAAATAGTGCACTTAAAAATGATTCCAAGTAAAGTCTCTAAGGAATCCAAAGGAAAAGTGAATATTTAGTTCAGCTTCTTTATTGATATTTTGGAAAGAAAATAAAAATCCATTTGAAATAGTTTAACTGTCTGTTAGAGAAGGAGATGGGGGAGATGATATTCAATTAAGTATTATAGTAAGAGCTTTCCAAAGACAAATTGGAATAGTTCCTGGATTAAGAGGATGAGGTGACAGATAGAGATTAAATAACAATTGCATTGCCATGTTGGTTGTAGAAATGAAACAGTAAATGAGATGTGTGTTTATGTGTGTGTGTGTGTGTGTGTGTGTGAGTGTTTTCTTTCATGAATGCTTGTTCACATGATAAAATTTGTTCATAAAGAGAGAAAGGGGTCCCTAGTGCAACTTGAGCAAGTGTAAAAGAAATAGGATTTTACAGTAGTAGAACTTCCCCAAAGGATTGATTGGAAATTGGAATCCAATTTGAATAGAAATTTCTTTCTTTCCACTTTGCTTATCTTGCCAGAGCAAAAAAAAAAAAAAAAAGATAAAAAATGTTGAAAATATAGTCTTTTTATTCCTAAGATTATTGATTATAGAATATATTTACGACTCCCCAGAAGATCTATAAATCATATCAGGCATGTTCCATGTTCCTCTTAATATAAATTTGCAAATTTTGATGGTTTTAAAATTGAATTTACTGAATTTCATATTGAAAATTTTGAATACTCTTTATTGAAAATGGTAAAATGCAAAATTAGGACCTTTAAATATTTGTGACCTGCCTTATCTTTTCTATCACTCTTTTCTAACTCTTTCCCATAAAGATTTTGGAGTACAGAACACCCTTTAAGCTCTATATTAACATTATCTTCAAAGATATAAAAATGTAGTTAGGAGAGCTAATTATCAGAATGTTAAAGAGATTCGATTACTTTGTCCTAAATGTCAAAACAAAACTTTGTTCAGAGTATCATTTATTTCTAGTGGCTGTTTATATTAATCACTATTCATAATAGATATTGTCCTTTAATATTTCATCACCAACTTAAAGAGGAAATTTTTTTCAACCTGTAGAAAATAACCATAGTGGAAGACAATGCCTTGGGAATAGATTAGGTTTAATCTATTGAGGAAATGACTTTGGAAAATTAATATAATTTAATTGGAATAGTTTCATTTGTCAACAGGAACCAGTGTAAGCAAATGAATTGATTATTTTGAGAAATTTGGCAAAGACATATGGACTTAAAAAAGAAGTTAACTCAGTCTGAGTACAATGGGTTACATATTAAGATATGTGGAAAAAATTACTAGTCCCATTCTCAGGAAAATATACTAATTTTTTAAAGAGAAATAGGATGAATGAAGAAATTCAAACCAATAATGCAATTGGAACACACACACACACACACACAAACTGCAAAGGAAAGAATAAAATTAAGAAAGTAATGTGTACAGATGATCTGGAAAAAACTGTAATAATAACAAGGCAGGAGTGAAAAAAGCACAATTAAATTTACACCAATAAAGATCTTAAACTAGTGACTTCAGAATCTGATTCTCCAACAGAAGGAACAATAATTAGCATCCTCCATTTTGATAGTTATTGTGAATGCTACAGATAAAACTTTAGTAATGTTCTTCAACTGTTAAACAAAAGAAAGAAGACCAAATGGCAGAAACATCTTTTTGAATTTTAACCTTAAAAATAAATACACATTAGAAATGCTTCTTTATTTTAATAGATGTTCAGTGATCTGAAGATGGTGATTAGGAAATTCATTTTGGTGATACTTTAAAGCATCAGATTAAGTATGACTTAAACATATGAAACATTTCCCAATGGGCTACTCACCTGAAATTAAATGTCAGATCTACTCTGAAACTCATACCTTCTCAACACCTTTTCCCTTTTTGTTCTCTCCCTCCTTCTCATTAGAGATAGTGGAGGGTGGACATTAGAGGGATATTCTTTAATACTCTTTTTAAGGAGCAGGCCCAAGGTAGACAACTCACAATTTCCATCTAGCTGTATTATTTCATATTCATGGTGACCTTTTATAAATATAGACTATTAAAATCAATTAAAAAACTTTAAAGAAGGATAGCATCACCAAAAAACTCATCATCATGGAGATTACTTCAGCCTTGCTATTCATATCTCAGCAGTGCCTTCAGTTACTTCTGACTGGAGAGGGAAGGAAAAAAATTCCTTGTATAGTCTTCTTTTATAGAGGGCTACAAATGCCAGTCATCTCTTCATATGTCACCAGCTGTTCTGCTTTGTTTCAACTCCACCATCATATTCATCATGCCTCTGTATTGGATACTCTTTGGTGCTCTCTATACCTCCTCCCTTCAGTTGTTTTTGTGTATTGCTTTGTCATGTTAGAGTATAAGTTCCTTCAGGTGGGGATTGTCTTATTTTTATCCTCAGAACTTAGCAGAGTGCCTACTAACACATATTACATACTTATAAATGTCTATCGTATCATATTGTAAGAATTGCTTCCTAGATTTGGGATCCCTCTAATTAGCAACTTGTAAGATACTATATATAAATCAATATTTCTTCTGATGATATCACTTTCAAAACTAGAATGACAAAATGGAATTTCAAGGAGAAAATACTCAAAATTTGTGCTGAAATGGAACTTAAATATTCAGATGTTTTATTCATGGTCCTCATGATCATGATCATGAGGTCTACTAAGAACAAACAAAAACTTAACAAAATGGAATTGCTGAACATAAAATTTAATGGGCAACAAATTCTATGACCTACATCTAGGGAATGCAGTGGATAGAGCTCAGGGCCTAGAGTCAGGAAGATCTGATTTCAGATCTGGCCTCAGATATTTACTATGTGACCCTGGCCAAGTCACTTAACCCTGTTTTTCTCCATTTCCTCATCTGTAAAATCAGCTGGAGAAGGAAATAGCAAACCACTTCAGAAATTTTGCCAAGAAAATCCCCAAAGGGGTCATGCAAAATTGAACACAACTGAAAAAAGGTGACTAAACAACAAACAACAGCTCTTCTGGTTGATGACATTAATAAAACATGTCAAAGTCTCCCATACAAATGCTTAAGCTGCATTTACCAAAGAACCTCAAGAACTGTGTTACTTCATTCCATGTAGAGAATGGACACACATGAAGATTTACCTAAGAAGAATATCATTAGGCCCCCATTGGAACAATCCCTTCAGCATTCTCCACACCACCAATATCACATTAAACTTGCCAAGGTCATTCCATGTCTATTCATGGCCCTCAATGAAAAAAGTCACTAGCTCTATTGGATTCCAACCAATCTTCATCCCCCTTTCTGACACTCCCTTACCAACTGATGTCAAGTGAAACATTGACCATTTAAATCTAGTAGAAGGTGAATCACCTATTGGTGAAAAATATTTGTTGCCTCAGTAGGAAACATTCTTTTCATGCAAAGAATAAAGTCTGTAAATAATCCTTGAGTCCTGAGATGGGCATGGCTGTCCATATTTTGGCACTTCTCAAAGGGCATATATGGGTTATCTTGACTTCGCCTAAAACAGTTTTCCTAGGAGTACTATCCTTGGAGGATGGTACTAATAGACACTAAAATGATAATACGGGGCAGAGCCAAGATGACAGAGTAGAGGCACCTATCTAGCTGAACTTTCTCAACATTCCCTTCCAAACAACTTTTAAGTAATGCCTAATATTGAATGACTAGAAAACAGAGATAATTTAAGAATTATTGGATTATCTGAAAACCATGATTTAAAAAAAAGAGCTTAGAAACCATACTTAAAGAAACTATAAAAGGAAAAGAGTCCTCATATCTTAGGTACTGATGATAAAATCGAAATTGAAAGAATCCACTCTTGATCTCATGAAAGAGATTTTACAATGAAAAGTCTCATGATTATTACAGCCAAATTCCAGAGATCCCACATCAAGGAGAAAATATTACAAGCAGCCAGAAAGAAACCAGTCATATATCATGGAGTACAGTCACAATCATACGAGATTTAGTAGCTAACATGTTAGCAGAATATTGGAATATAATATTCTGGAAGGCAAAGGAGCTAAAATTGCAACAAAAAATAACCTATCTAGCAAAGCAGAATGTTTTCTAGGGGAAAATGGATATTTAATATAATAGAGGACTTTCAAACACTCCTCATGAAAAGATCAGAGATGAATACAAAATCTGACATCCAAACACAAGACCCAAGAAAAATATAAAAAGGCAATTATGAAAGAAAAAGCTATAAGGGACTCAATACATTTAAACTGTTTATATTCTAGTGTGGGAAAATGATACATGTAATGCCAAAGAACTTCATCTTTATTAGGGAAATTAGAGGGCATGGCCATGACTTGCTTATGTTGGGATGATATTATAATATGATAATGAAAGTTTGGGAAAGAGGGATGCACTGGGAGAAGGGCAAAAGAAAAGGAAGAATTGGGAAAACTGTCTTATGAAAAAGAGGCATGCAAGGAAAAGTTTTTCCTGTGAAGGGGAAAGTTGGGGAAGGGTGTGGCTGGCAATGCTTGAACCTCACTCTCGTTGGAATTAGTTCCAAGAGGGAAGAATAAATCTAGTTGGGTATAGAAACTGATCTTACTCAACAGGGAAGTAGGAGGAGAAGGGTTTTGGGTGGGTGGGAACTTACAGAGAGAGAGAGAGAGAGAGAGAGAGAGAGAGAGAGAGAAGGATAAATAGAAGAAACTAGGATAGAGGAAATTACACAGTAATCATAACTGTGAATGTGAATGAGATGAACTCTCTTATAAAAAGGAACTGGATAGCAGAATGGATTAGAAAGTAGAATCCCAACAATGTGTTGTTTACGAGAGACACACTTGAAACATAAAGACATACAGAGAGAGTTAAAATCAGGATCTGGAATAGAATCTATTATGCTTCAGCTGGAGGAAAAAAAAAGTCAGGGCTAGCAATCATTTCAGACAAAACAAAAGCAAACCTAACTAAAAGAGATAATCATGGAAATTACATTTTGCTAGAAGGTACCATAGACAATAAAGTAATATCAAAAGATTTTACACTAAGTTTCTCTGACATAGGCCTCATTTCTCAAATATGTATTGAACTGAGTCAAATTTATAAAAATAAGACCCATTCCCCAATTGATAAATGACCAAGAGATGTTAACAGGCAGTTTTCAGAAGAAGAAATCACAGCTATTTATAGGCTGATTAAAAAGTACTTCAAAATAACTAGTGATTAGAGAAATGCAAATTAAAACAACTCTGAGGTATCATCTCACACCTATCAGAAATGACAAATGCTGAAGGGGACGTGGCAAAATAGGTAGATTAATGAATTATTGGTGTAGCTGTAAACTGATCCAACCATTTTGTCAAACAATTTGGAACAATGCCAAAAAGGGCTACAAAACTCTGCATACCCTTTGACCCAGCAATGATCAAAGAAAAAGGAAAACGACTTATATGTAAAAAAAAAAAATGTTTAAAGCAGCTCTTTTTATATAAAATGACAAAGAAATGAAATTGATAGGATGAGTATTAATTAGGTAATGACGAAACAGATTGTGATATACGATTGTGATGGAGTAACATAAGAAATAATGAAGAGGATGATTTCAGAAAAACCAGGGAAGAACTGATGCAAAGTGAAACAAGCAGAACCAGGAGATCTTGTAACAAATAACAGCAATAATGTAATGATGATCAACTGTGAAAGACTTAACTACTCTGATCAATATAATGATCCAAGATAATTCCAAAAGAATAATGATGAAAATTGCTATCTACCTCCAAAAAGAGAACTGATGAATTATGTGTGCAAATTGCATTATAATTTCTCCCTTTCTTTTCCTTTGGTGACATGCTAATATATATATCTAGGACAGCTAGGTGATTCAATGTCTAAAACACTGGACCTCTAGTCAAGAAGACCTGAGTACAAATCCAATCTTGGATACTTACTAGCTATGTGACCCTGGACAAGTCATTTAATACTGTTTGCTTCAATTTTCTCATCTGTAAAATGAGCTGGAGAAGGAAATGGCAAACCACTCCAGTATCTTTGCCATGAAAACCCAAATGGGGCATGATGAGTCAGACACAACTGAAATGACTGAACACCAACAATATTGATATGTTTTGCATGATTTCACATCTTTAAAAGGTATCAATATTGTTTGCTTCTCAGTGGATGAGAGAAACTTTCAAGTAGAAGAGAATTTAGAACTCGATTTTTATGCTAATTTTTTTTAAAGAAATGATAATATTTTCACTTACCAAGCTGCCAAAGACTTAAACCTAACAGTTCTGTCTATCAAGAAGTGAACTTGTATGAACCTAGGGAAACCCTGCTCCATTGCATACCCTTAAACATCACACAGATTAATTAGATTTTATTCTGGATATTAAAAAAACAAGTCTGCATGCAAATAGGACAGCAATGTTGTATCTCTATCACTGGCTACTAAAATGAAATTATAAATAATATCTTCCAAATAAAAATAGAGGTTAACAGTTTGCATGACAACCCTTAACAAGATGTCAAGATGTACAGATAGTTAGGCCAGGTATTCAAAAACTTGGACAATGAGTTACAGGTCTATGGTTCCATACCCCTTATTTCTATCATCTTCCTAGTACTCTGGGTTATAATTTGTCATTGCTGCCTCTCTTATTGCTTTCACCATTCCTTTCACCACTTTTAATCCATCACAAAGATATGAGGTCTGTGTAATATTCATTAACTATTACATAAAAATTCTTTAATGCTAAAAGACATACTATTCTCAAAAATAGAGAAGTCTAAATTATTTTCATTTTGCTAAGCACAAAGAGAAAGAATGGAGAAGTAGATTTAGAATTAGATATGCTAACCTCATGTCAGCCATGAAGACTATGGGAATTTGTTAAATTTGAAATCTTTAAAACTTTAGACAGTGGAATCCACCTGTTCAACTTGCAGTACCTTTCTCTTTACTCTAATGGCTTTGTGATACATTGATTTGGAAGTTTCCTTAAACAATGCTCAGAATCCATCCATGTATGCCCATTCTGTGAAATTGCTGTCCACTCCCTGGATTGTCAAAAGAGTTTCAACAACATAATTGGCTCCTTCCTACCTTTCTTAAGACTTTTATAGAGTATCAGTGGAGACCTCTGGCTGTACAGAAAAATGGGACACTCTCAAAAAAGAGCATTCGACCATGGCGATGAAGCAGTTCTTAAGGGAAAGAGAGAACAAACTACTCAAAGAGTATTTTTTTTAAAAGTTACAGGGAATAAATGGATAAATGAATGAATGAAAAAAGAACAGCCAAGAGAGTTAAATAGGATTTCTAAAAAGAAGAAAGCAACATCAGTTAACTGAAGAGCTGTAATAGAAGAATTTCATCACCTTGTGAATAAAGTGTCAATCTGAGCCATAGCTCAAAGTGAGGATGGCAAAGACTGAGGGCCACTAAGAGGAAAGAGGAAGATGAACTAAAGGATGTGAGTATTCAGATAACAAATGAGACAATGAAAATGAACCAAAGAGAAAAGGCAGAACTTTTCAGATCACATTTTCTTTTTCTTTTCTCTACCAGGAAAGATGGCCTTTGGATTGGAAAAAAATAAAACCAAAAGAGCTAATGGAGATTTGCAAATCATGAGAAGCAAGGACATGGTAAGAAAGTTAGTAGCTATCCTCAATTATTTTAGGACATCAAACCTAGGTGGACAAAATACCAGGCTACCAGAATAACTTAAGGCTGTTATTGCTGAGCTTTCAGTGACCTTTGAAAAATTATGGAGATGTGCTACACACCTACAACCCCTTGGAAGTCTCCTACAAGGGAACACAGTATAGTACAAATGATATACTATGAATCAGACCAACCTCAAGGTACAAGACCCAATGCTCATTTGCATTTAGAAGTGATTTAGTTGTGAGACCAATACAGAACCTTCATTGAACCTTAATTTCCTTATTTGTAAAATAAAGATAAAAATACATATGATTTACTGTGTGGGCATATTGTAAAATTTAAATTAGCTAATATCAAGAGCTTTCCAAACTTTTTAAAACAATGACTTGTTCTATCAGTTATTATGTTAATTCAGGCTATTGGTAATTTATTAGCTAATAAATTCCAATCCACCATCACTTAATGCAAGACCACAGCCCGTGATCCTTTGCTGACCATTTTCATCTGTCAGAATAGCTGGACCTTTATCTCCTATATCCAAGTGATTGGCTTACTTTGCTCTACCATTACTAGCAATGGCAAGTTAAAAAGTCACTTGATTTCTCTGAGCTTTATTTTTCTCATTTGGAAAAGGATTAATTTAGATTAAAATAATTCTAAGGGTCCTTACAGCTGTAATGTTTCAATGTCTTCTCTCTGGTATATGTTTTATATTAGTGGCCTCTGGTAAGTTTGAATTCAAAATTTACTGTTCACTGTGTCTTGGATCTTGGGTACAGACATGAATATAGGGTGGTAGCTTTTAATATGGAATTTATAAAGTATACAATTTCTCTTCTGGCAAAGTTTTTGTGCTAATGAGATGGAAAAAAGATAAGCAACCTACTTTCATTGTTCTAAGTGAATGGTTGGTCTATTCTAGGTTTGATAAACGCTTTGTTGCACCTATTATCTACATAATGGGAGCCAGATAAGCTTCCCAGAAGAAATGAATATTGAAGAAGGCTTTGATTCAGAATAATGAGGCAGCTACTAGAATGAGCCCAGGGAGGATACTGAGATTATGGGAAAGGAAAGAAAGAAGGTATGCAGTGTATGAGGTCTCTTTTCTCATCTCTTCTTTATTTTACTTACTCTTTATTTTGATTTTCCTCTCTTATCTTTCCTTTTTATTATATTCCCTTTTCTTCCCCTCTCTGTCTTTTTCTTATCTTCCTCTTTTTCCTCTTCTTTCCTTTCTTTCCCTCTTTCTCTTCACTTGCCTTCCTCTCCCTTCTACATTTGTTTTTTATTTCCCCTCTGAGCTTCTAGGTCTCCATGGTTCTCCTGCAAAACTAACATGTTCTGGGATAAAACATCCAATTTCTCTGTGATACTGCTCTCTGGCATTATTGTTGTTTTTTAGTCTTTTTTTGTTTGTTTGTTTTTGGTCCTATCGAACTTTTCATGACCTCATTTGAGGTTTTCTTGGCAAAGATATTGGAGTGGTTTGCTGTTTCCTTCTCCAGCTTGTTTTACAGGTGAGGAGACTGAGGCAAACAGGATTAAGTTACAGGTTCACACAACTAGTTAGTGTCTTAGGCCAAATTTGAACTGAGGAAGATTAGTCTTCGTGACTCCACGCCAAGCACTTTATCCACTGAGCCACTTAGCTGCCTCTCTGATATTAAGTATCTAGAAATCTATAGAAGAAGAAAAGGTTTCTGGATTTATGTAAAAATTTCAGATGCATATGCAGATGTTATGCAAACTTTTTCCCCCATTCAATGAGACAAACGCAAAATCGTACACTGTCTATGCTTTTTTTTTTTTTAATCCTGCAAAAGTTTCAGATAAGCATACTTTGAGGCATATTAAATCTTTGAATATATCAGGCTGTGCTCTGGCAAAAAAAGACATAGCTCAGTGAGACTGGGGTGTGAGCATATAAATATGGGATTAATCTAATGAGGTCAAATTTCATAGACTCAGAGAGTTGGAGGGTCCTCTACTCCAACCTCTTCACTTTACAAAATTCACTCATTAAAATTTTGAGTCTTTTTTAAAGAAATATTAGAAGTAGCAAGTAAAAGCATTTAGCTAGGCTAATGCTATATAATTTCTTGCCATGCAGATCAATAGAAGGTTATTTTTGAAAATAAGTGTAAGGAAAAATTGCTTAAATTATCTTCATTTCCCAAAGCATTTTGGCCTTTATATTTCATCTTGTAATACAAAGAACACATTTGCGAAGATTGAGCAGTGCCATTCACATAAGAGTTTATAGAAAATGATTGTATCTTTCAGAATAAATTGAAGTTAAATATTTATGACCAGATATGAATCTGATTTTTTGGACTGCAGTATGCATCACTGTTCATCTTAGAATAGGTAGAATTTGTCTAAGAACTTGTATTCTTGGAAACTTAGCTGTGGATCTACAAAGAGAAAATCATATAACTGAAATGAGTTTCATTAAAAAGTGAATAATAATTATGCAAATTACACACTGCATATATAAATTTACTAATAGTTTATCATTCTAATACTACAGCAACAGTAATGATGCATCAAAGTGATGCTTGTCAAAGAAGCCTATGTATTGTAAGAGAATAAAGATGTACACTTGAGTTGATAAAAATTGAGATCTGTAATTAAACAGCATATATGATTATTTAACTATGACACAAAATTTAATGACTAATTATTTTATGAAGAACATATTTTAATAACTGCTCTGTTGAAACATGCCACACAGTCTTCACGTTATAGTTAAATCCATATTTTTTAAATCATTCTTTTTTTTTTCCATTAAAAATAACTAGTATCTGTCAACATTAATAGGTTTTAGTCTCTGACTTTCAGTTTCCAAATCTCTATAATGATGAAATTGGACTAGACAACCTCTAAGGTCCCTTTCAGCTTCCAGTCTATGATGCTATAAATGATAGCATTAGATAATTACATAGAGGATCATGTTTTTGCACTACATACAATAGATAGAGTTAAAGAATAATGAGTATAAGTTGTGTGTTCATTTTCCGTGTTTTTAGTCAAGTATGTTTGTTTGGTTTTTTTTTTCTGTCTCTTTAAAGGACAGGACAACTGATTCTGAAACTGTGCCTTACTGCCCTCTTAGGACATGCTAGGATTCCATTATGTCACATTCTGATACAGTAGGTTCTTAAATATTCGATTCAATTCAATAAATATGTATTGACCGTCTTCCATATGAACAGTATTACATTAGTTGCTGTCAAGGTACTTCAGTACTTGTGAACCCTCATAACATATAGCATATTTCCTACCCATATAATTAATATTAGTAGCTATTATTATCATAATAGCCCTAAGAAATACTAGCCTACATAATGGTAAAAATTAGGATAAAAATACAGGGCAGATTATAATTAAATATCAAAATATGACAATAAGTGATACCAAGTATAGGAACAGGAGAAGCTAAACATAGGTTGTGATTGTAAGAGATGATTTCATGGAAGAATTCACAGAAACATAGAAAATTGTAATGTTACTATAGAAGAGTTCAATCAATTAGTCAAGAAATATTTATTAGGGACCTACTATGGGTCAGGCATTGTGCAAGCCCCAATGATACAAAACAAAAGACAATATCTGCCCCCAAGAAGCTCACGATGAGAAAATAAATATATAAAACAAACTATATATATATATATATATATGTATATATATATATATATAGGATAAATAAGAAAGAATTATGTAGAAGGCTCTAGAATTGAAAACGTTGCGAAAGGTTGCCTATAAAAGATGGGATTTTAGTTAGGACTTGAAAAAAGCCAGGGATTTTGGAGGTCATCCAATACAAGTCATACCTGACAAGCATCCAAGACATTTCAGATGAGATGTGTACAAGCTGAAGCAGTCTATTCCACATTGAGAGGGTTTGAAATGGCCTTGCAGGGTAAGTAGAATTTTCATAGGTAGAGAAGATGGGAATGGATATTTGGGGTTTGGGGCAAAACTGGAGAGATAATAGCACATTCATACTTAATGAAGTAAGATAATATACTGCTAATGTTCTTCCATTTTCCACTTTGTGGAATTGTGTTACACCCTGGATATATCATTATATGTTGCTCAGAAAATGTACAGTGACCACCTTGAAATGCGCTAATTAGGAATGGGAGCGTAAAAAATACCATTTGGAACCGGATTCATCATCCATCTAAGGTAATATATTCCCAACAGCAAATCCAAGAGATATTTCTTGGTAGATCATCATGATTCTTCTTGATTTCAGCTTTAAAGTTGACTAAGTCAACTAAGGGAAATTGGAATATGAAATATTTAACCTTTGAAGGATAAGTATATTGTAACTTCTCTTAGTATTCATTTCTGGCTCTTTAATTTATAAATTCATCCAGAACCTTTGAAAATATATTATTTCTTGGCATTCCTAGCATCGCGGTTAACAAGTTTCTAAAAGTTATTTTATTCACTATATGAAATATCATTTCCTTTTATTTGTTCTAAACTCACCTCACTCAAGTTTCGTATTATGGGTCTTTGTGCTAATATTCT
The DNA here is from genome assembly GCA_028646595.1 of Phalanger gymnotis. NCBI lineage: Eukaryota > Metazoa > Chordata > Mammalia > Diprotodontia > Phalangeridae > Phalanger > Phalanger gymnotis. Next base: position 100,286,668 of record CM053626.1, read on the forward strand.
AGGATTAGATGAGCAAGATGGCATTGACTTCATCTTTGTGACTTATTTTATATATTTTAGAGCTGTTTTCTCTGGAATTTCAAATTTCAAGACTGCTGTCATATGATCTTTGTAATAGGTTTTCATTCATTTTTGTTACCCTTTTCTAAATGTTCTCCTGTTTGAAAATATGTTCTTTGAGGTATGTATCTTGAATCAGTACTTATTTGGACAAGGCCATGGCAAGGATGAAGTGCAATCAACATCATCCAAAAGATGAAACAAGAGACCATGGAGTTAGAGCTGGAAGAGATATTACAGTTCATCCAGTCCAATAACCTTATTTTATACATGGGGAAACTGTGGCCCAGTGATATTGGATTGCTTGGCTAAAGTCACAGTCAGTAAATGACAGAGCTGGCAATAGCACATTGTGATGATATCCTCAGGAACATGCCAGTATCAGGGCCCTTCAGGAATAGAATTTATTGTTTTAAATCATGTATTTAGTTTTACATACACAATTTGGACATACATATAAATGCATTTTTGATGGAATTAATTTAGGAAGTAACCCTAACATTTAACCATGTTAAAACCAATTTGCCACTTATCTGCTCAGTCACTCTGGCATGTAAGATTTTTCCTATAGTTTGTCTATCCTCATTAGTTTGGTTTTTCACCAACTCAGTTTAGTGCCATCCACAAATCTACAGCTGTCATTGGGCCCTCCCTTCTCATTAATAAAGAGCTTCATTAAGACCAGTTTTATTGGACCTGCCCTAGCATCAATCTCTGTGGAACCCTGATCTTTACACATCTCCATCAAGGAAACAGCTCATTTATTGCTAGCCTTTCCCCCTTTGTATCTAAGTCAGTTTCTTTTCTATGATTCATTTTCTTTAATAGCTTTTGGTGTGAAATCTTGTCAAAGGCTTTTAAGAATCTTAGTATCCAGCTGTCACCTCTGAATGCAAAGGACAAAAAAATTGCTTTCAATACAGTAAAATCACACTAAGTTGGACAAATTAAGGGGAAGAACAGTCTTTAAATAAATTTAGTTTTATCATTTTCTGGTACGTTCAAGAACTAAAACTAAACTAATAAAGTTTATTCACTAAAACCTTCTCCTCGAGTCCCTTCAATGGCTCCCTATTGCCTACTGAATACAGTTTAAGCTCCTCAGGAATGTATTCAAGGACACAAACTGATGCCCACATCCCATTCCTGTAGTCAAAGTCTTTTTTCCCCCTGTTGTTTACACATTTCCTAGCCTATTACTTGACTTTTAACTGTATGCCCAAACAAGTATTAAAACAGGGTTAAAATAGGTTTACTTCCAGGGTAGGTACACTTTCCCAAGCTTCAGGAGTTTGTGCAGCTGTTTTCACTGATACTTCTGGGGACCTATAAATTTTCAGTTCTTTTAAGGTGCTATGATCTGAGGAGAGGTGTTTATTACCATCATGCCCTATGTTCTGGTCTGTGAGTGACCACAAGTACCCTTTACTCCTCTGGAACTGTGAGGAGGGTTCCCCTTCCACTGTGGCCACAAGTTCTGTTGTGCTAGTGCTCCTCATCATGACACTGCCACCCAGGACTGGTACCCAGATCTGAGTATGGGCAAAACGACAGAGTACTGCCTCAGTGCCAACAAAAAGACAATTGCAATTGATGGGGTATAGGCTCTGGGGGCCCCCTTGAATTCTCCTTGAATCTTCTCACTTACTGAGGTGTTTGCCTGAGGCCATAAACCTTCCATTATAGCTAGGCCCAAATCTGTGTTACTCTTAACCTAGCCTAGCCCTCCATTGTCTGGCTGCTTCCCACCCTTGATCCTATCAAAATATCTACCCTTAAACTAGCCTAGCCTTCCTTTGTCTGTCATCCCCAGGTAGCCTTCAGCTATTTCTCACCCTTAATCCCATTCTTGGAATCTGACCTCACTCCAATCCCATCAAGACCCTCCCTAAACCCCTTCTCCCATCACCCCAGACTGCTTGATCCCCCTAGATCCCTCTCACAATTTTTCTATATATAAGCCTTATATTGCCTCCATAAAGGGACTCAAACTCAATCTAGCTCAGTGGATTTAGGGTGAGATTAAGGGTCTATCCCACCATGCCCAGAGTGGAACACAGCTGAGCCTGGGTTGTGCCTACAAAGACTGGTCAGGAGGAAGCCACAGGGCACTGAATTATTGGCAGCTGGGGGAAGTTTCCAGACTTCTCACCCCACAAATGCCAAAGACAACTTCAAAGGTCAGTGGGAAAGCTCTCTCACCTGGGAGAGAGGAGCTTGGTCTGGCCACAGCCACAGCCACAGCCACAACCCAAGGGTAGCAGTAGCTACTACCACAGAAATAGTTACTTCTAGAGCTCTCCACCTATATACTGTGAGAAAACCTTATGGCTGATCTGGGTCACAGTCCTGGGCAGCAGTGTTGGGGTGAGGAGAAGTGATGGTGTGGCAGGGCTGGTGGTCACAGTGGAGAGGAAATCCTCCTCTCAGTCCTATGGCAGAAAAGAGTGCTTGTGGTTGCTCACAGACCAGAGTGCAGGCCAAGAGAAGGGTAAACACTTTGCTTTTCATCATACCACTTTGGAGGAACTGAGAGATTACAGGGCCCTAGAGATATCTCTGAAAACAGCTGCACAAACCCCCTGAAACTTGAGGCAGTACCCCCTCCACTTAACAAAGAGTGCAAATGTCAAATAATTGACTGAGAGAATGAGCAAATAGGGGAAAAAGAATAAGAATATAGAAGACTGTTTTCTGGGAGAAAAGATGTTTTCTTACACAATTACTGATGAGGAAGATCAAGGCAGGCAGCCAGAGGAAGACAACAAGGTCAAGGCTCCTATATCCAAAGCCTCCAAGAAAAATATGAAATGGTGTCAGCCCATGGAAGAGCTCAAAAAGAATTTTGAAAATCAAGTAGAAGTGGAGGAAAAATAGGGAAGACAAATAAGAGTGGTACAAGAAAATCATGAAAAATGAGGCAACAGCTTGCTAAAGAAGACCCAAAAAAATTCTGAAGAAAATAACACCTTTAAAAATAGACTAATCCAAATGGCAAAAGAGATCCAAAAAAACCAATGAGAAGAATGCTTTGAAAAGCAGAATTGGCCAAATGGAAAAGGAGGTCCAAAAGCTCACTGAAGAAAATAATACCTTAAAAATTAGATGGAACAAATGGAGGCTAATGACTTTAAGAAAATAAAGAAATTATTAAATAAAACCAAAAGAATAAAAAAAATAGATGACAATGTAAAATATCACATTGAAAAACAACTGACCTGGAAAATAGATCCAGGAGAGATAATTTAAAAATTATTGGACCATCTGAAAGTCCTGATAAAAACAAAAAGAACCTAGACATGATATTTCAAGAAGTTATCAAGGAAAACTGCCCTGATAGTCTAGAACCAGAGGG
>CM053626.1:100290582-100307086 GCA_028646595.1 Phalanger gymnotis
CAAAAACGATTTGGAAAATCAAATAAGATAAGTAGAAGAAAAATTGGGATAAGAAATGAGAGTGATGCAAGAAAATCAGGAAAACAAGTCAATGACTTGCTAAAGGAGACCCAAAAAATACTGAAGAAAATAACAATTTAAAAAATAGACTAACCCAAATGGCAAAAGAGCTCCAAAAAGCTGATGACGAGAAGAAAGACTTAAAAGGCAGAATAAGCCAAATGGAAAAAGAGATCCAAAAAACCACTGAAAAAAATACTGCCTTAAAAATTAGAATAGAGCAAGTGGAAGCTGTGACTTTGTAAGAAACCAAGAAATTATAAAACAGAACCAAAAGAATGAAAAAAAATGGAAGACAATGTGAAATATCTCATTGGAAAAATCACTGACCTGGAGAATAGATCCAGGAGAGATAATCTAAAAATTATTGAACTCCCTGAAAGCCATTATTAAAAAAAAAAGAGCCTAGACATTATCCTTCAAGAAATTATCAAGGAAAACTGCCCTGATATTCTAGAACCAGAAGGTAAAATAAAAATTGAAACAAAACCTGAGTTGAGATTATGGACAAGATCCAACCATTCAAAAGAATTTGACCAAACTCCTACATAAGAAAAACTGAGTGAATAACGTCTTTAATCTCATAAATTATAGCATGAAGTTAAATAGATCACCCGTAGATCACAGCCATCTGCATATGTTTGTGTTTATGTATGTGTTCATATACAAATGTAAATATATATTACATATATGCATATATAATGCATATGTATAAATATGAATGTATACATATATACACCTATTTATTCAAATACTCATGTATATGCATATGTTTGCCTACCTATATGCAACATTCATATGTTTTTTTTGTGTATGTGTGCTTCCTGATACCATACTGCCTATAAATTTTCTGTGATGCTGAGAGTTCAGCTACATCCTTTGTCATCCGTAAATGAAGCTTACAAGTGTATACATGTTGTCAATGGTCCTTTCTTATCAAAGCGTGAATTTAGGAGAGCTGGTGATCAGAGAATCCTCCTGATTTGATAGAAACAATACCTATTTCATCCATCCTCTTTGGTTCTAAATTCTTGTTTATGCAAGGCTCATGGTTTTCCCCAGGTAAAGCTTTGATGTGCTTCAAAGCAATTAATCTACCCTACATAATTTTTATTCATTCAGAAGAGCCAGGCTCTTATTAGAAACTGTAAATGTTACGCTGTTCTCAATAATTATTTATGTTTCAAGCATAGTTGGAAAACAAAGAGCTTAGGCAATGTTTAATCAGTCAGATAGAGACGAAATGTCACTCTTGGCTTATATGGATTTCTTAATCAATCTTCAGGGAATAATTCTTCCTTTATAAAGAATGCCAAATATATGTGAATTGAAAAACTTTAATTTATATACATGATTATCATCATAGAATTGTTGAGTTTGTGAGCTGGAAAGCACCTGAGAGATCATCTCTTCCAACTTCTTCATTTTATAAATGGCGAACTTGCAGGCCAAAAAGATTTGGGATATTCCTAATAATTCACAATGAATTAATAGCAGAGCCAGGAGGATTCAAGTTTCCTAATTCCACAGAAAGGCAAAACACTAGGAAAGTTTTATAAAGCTATGTTGTGATCTTGATATTAGCTATCTATCACTAGGAAGAGCTTACTGGCCACATGGTACCTTCCATTGTCAATCAGACTGAACCAGCCTCTAACCTGTGGATGGCTGGAGCCAAAGAGAGCAGGCTAGATAAAGGAGAGTCAGAAATCAAACAGAAGTTTAATTTTAAAGTGAGGGAAATAGCTTGCAAGCAAAGTCACGTGTTCCAGAGCCATGCCCCTAGTCAGGGGACCTGCTTTAATGTGGCTGAACCTTAATTTACATACTTGTGACTTATACAAAGAGTCAAATAGTGTGATGTAGCAACAGTAGCAAGACACAATAGCAACAGTGAGGCAAAGTTGTCTAGTGAAAAAAATTCCCTCCATAGCAGGGCTTCATGTCTGGGCCTGTTAGCACTAGCCCAAGCTCAGAGATCATCAGTTCCAGAAGATGAGCACAAAGGATTGTTGTCATGCCAAGCTCAGCGCATAGCTTACTTGCTGGGACTTAGCTCTGGAAAACAGGGTGTCTCCTAATATCCTGACATCACCTAAGATTGGTTCCCAATCTATTTGCCTTTCCCCAAACATTTAGATCAAGGTCCCTATCCAGCGCATAGTAGGTATGATATGGTAGCAAAACCATTAATGCCTTTAGCATGACTGTAACATGTTTTGTTACTGCAAAGACTATAGAAATCACCGAAATTCAAAGGAATGAACCAAAGAATTCAAAAGAAAAAAATCAATACACTGCCCAGGAGCACCCACTGGCATACATACATAATAGAGTACCCACATGGCCACTCGTCATGGAGACTCAGCCTCCGGGCATACGTAGTTCTTTGTGGCCTGTGGATACTTGAAACACAGACAGGGATTTGCAGGGCACAACTAGCAGTGATTGCAAATACCCAAATGTCAGAAGAAAGGTGTGTAGCTGCATACTGACTCCGTCCTTATCTCCTTCATCCTTGCAGCATACTTTCCTTCAGCAATATTCCCAGACATCTTATCTGTTCTCATACTTCTCAAGTCTCTCCCCTTACCCTGTTTCCTTTCTATTATGCACATCCCCATCAGCCTCTTTCCTCCACCTAGCCACTTCTGAAACAGTAGTGATGCTAATAACAGTAACAGCTGACGTGTAAACACTTCTTTAAGCATTTTATATTCATTATTTCATTTATTACCAAAACTTTATGCATTAAGTACTACTATAGTAGTAATGTTTTTTAATGAGAGAAAAAAGCTTCTCACCATCAAGCACATGAACAACTGAGGTCCATGTCCCTCAATCAAAGAGGTCAAGAATATCCAGATTAGAGGACATATGCTTGTAAATCATCAAGTTTTAAAATTCTACCTTAATTTCTGTGAAGGATTAACACTGCAGTTCTTTACATAAACTGTTTATATTTGCTGATGAATCATGCCACAGCACTTTATGCCTTGTATTTGATACCCAATCCTGTTTTTCCCTCTGCTGTGTCCTCTAAAATCCTCTGCCCATTTTAATCACTACTGTTCCCTCACACCATTGGCAGACTTATTCCATCATGACTTTGGAACCCTTTCTTTATTGGTGACAAGCAGCTCCCCTCTATAACCTTGAACTTTGGTAAGGACATTGCTTCCACCTCTTTGCTTGAATGGACACTTGGGTTTCTCTTGAGGATTCCATATCCTTTACACCCTCTCCTCTGGTGAATATCACTCTTCTTCATTATCTTGATAGGGTAGCCTGTTGTAATGGACAGAGTACTAGTCTTTGTGTCAAAAAAAACCCCACATTTAAATACTACCCCAGACAGGAGTTGGACATACTTCTAGCTTCCCTCTTCTAGTTCCAAATCATTCTATTACCATATATCAATGATCTTTCATTCAATTGGCTTCTATTTTTTCTCCATCCTTTTTTGATGTTGTAGATGAACCCATCACTAGTCTCTCAACATCTTCAATGTCCTGAGTTCCTTACCTCATCCTCTTGCATCCTAAAAGACTTCAATATTGAGGCTGATGACCCTTATAACAAATTGAACTCTCTATAACGTCTTCAACTTCAGTGAACTGCTTCTTCACCCAACTTCAGCCATTCACTGACATGGTCACACCTAGGACTAGGTGGAACTAGTGAAATTTTACCATATCTAAAATTAAGAACTTTGAAATTGTATTCTCTTGCCACAACCTATTTTTTGTTTCTTATTCCTCTTACACTATGTTATTTATGTTAGTTTTTCTCATTGCCTTCTTTGTGATCCATCTCTTAATCTCACTTGCTCTCTGGGTTTGTTTGCTTCCATAATTAGCCTTTGAACCCATCATTTTCCAGTTTAATGTTGTAAGAGTTACAACTGTAGAATCCTTTACCCCAATCACTTTACCCTGGAATATTGTACTTTCAGGATTTATTCTTATGTAGAGTAGAAGCTGTTGGTCTTACATGATCCTGAATGTGGTCTGGTGGTATTTGAACTGCTTCTCACTAGATGTTTGTAGTGGTTTGGTTTTGTTTGTTTTTTTTTTCCTTTGACCTCAGAGTTCCAGATTTTAGCTGTGGCATTCCTGGGATTTTTCATTTTGTGGTTCCTTTCTATCTTTCTTTGCCCTCTGGCTGTAACAGAACTGGTAGATGATTTCTTTGTGATTTCTTGAAATATAGTATCTAGGCTTTTTTGTTTCTTTGTTTTAAACAGTTTTTAAGGTAACTAATGATTCTTAAACTATTTCTCTTCAACCTATTTTCCATATCATATTTTTTTTAACATCAGATACTTTAGATTTTTCTTTTGTTTTCTCAATCTTTTGGTTTTATTCTCATATTTCCTGCTGTCTCATGGAGGCATTGATTTCTCTTTGACTTGTTATAGTTTTCTGAGAGTCCATTTGTTTCTCTTAGAGATTTATATGCTTTTTTTAAATCTCTTGATTCATTTCATTTATGTATTCATGCTGTTCTTGTGAGAATTCCACATTTTCCTTTGAGTCTATGCTTATAGTTTTAAAAGAGTTACTCTCTCCTTTTGAGAGCATATATAGAGCTACAAAACAACAACAATAATGGGGGATTGTTTGTTTATTTGATTTACAGATCTATCCAGTTTTATTTCCTGAATAAGGAGTTTGTGCCACAGTCATGCTCAGCTTTCCAATGTGTTTTTGGTTGGAGGTGATAGACCTTCTTTGCCTTTTATCTAGGTCCCCTGGTTCTTGCACTGATGTCAGGGAGATCAGCATCTTTTGGATTTTTGAGATTCAGTGTTGGTCTTCAGGCAGAGTTGTAGGCATCTTGTAGCCTCAGCTGTCCTAGTCTAAGCACTGACACATTACAGTAGTCATTACAGATCCCCAGAGCTCTCAGACTCCTCAGCTTGGTGCTTCTTGACCAGATACCTCTAGGACATTCTGATTTCCTTCAAGATTTCTCAGGTAAGATAGCTATGCTTATTGCTTCTAGATGGAGAATCTTATATGTTACGCATTCTGTTGAACTTTGTCTAGCCAAGCTGGAAGTCTGTTAGCTTCTGTTGTTTCTCTTCACTTTAATTGTCTTTCCTGGTGGCCTCCTTTTCTATTGCCAATGGGCTTCTAGCTCTTTTGTTTATCTTTGTGTTGTGTGTGCTGTTCTGGGGTAAAAATTTAAAAAAAATGTACTTTAGTTCTTCATTGGCTTTCTTGGTTGCTATTCATTCTGATAAAAGTTTCCAGTTTTTCCTGGTTTGTATATGTGAAAGCAAGTCATACATGCATCCCATGCAGGCAGTTGACTTGGCCAGAAGTTCCTGGATCTGTTCCTTTAGGTCATGGCTCTTTCTTTTCCCTTAATCTTTTTTTTTTGTTTTGTTTTGTTTTATTCCATGATACTTTCTCCCTTGACTAATTTCTCCATGTTATTTTGCCCTATGGAATCATTACCTACCCTTCCTCTGACCACTTTGAAATTAGTTCACCCTAAAGCTAAGGCACATATTGTGCCATAGCTCGCTTTCTTTCCCTTCTATCATAAATTTTCAGATAGAGAAGGTGATTACCCCTCCTCCTCTGCTGAAGCGGATTATGAAGGAAATGGTCATGATTAGCTTAAATAAGGCATGTCTTATTTGGGGCATGATAACTACCTTCAAGTATCTGAAATGGTTTTATGTGGGAGAGGGATTAGACTTGTTCTATTTGACCCTAGGAATAGAACTAGAAGAGATAGGTGGAAGTGGCACATTAAAGCTGGATATAAGGAGATTTATTTTCTAATAATCAGAACTCTCCCAAAATGAAATAGTTCATCTTGGAAGGAAATGAGTTTTCCCCTCCCTACGGTTCATCAAATTAAAGGGCAGATAATCATTTTTGTATGTATTATAGAGGGGATTTCTTTTCAATTATGCCATGAACTACACAACCTCTGAAGTATTTCACAACTCTCAAATTTTATACTGATCTCTCTCTCTCTCTCTCTCTCTCTCTCTCTCTCCTCTCTCCCTCTCAATTCCCTTCTCTCATTCTTACTCACTCTGCTCTCAATATACACACATATGTGTATTTACCACAGAATTTTTTAATATATATTTATATATATATAATACAAAATGTATACATATGCCTTTAATAGACATATATATTTATATAATATACAGATATGCAAATATATTTGAATTATGTATGTACATAGAATATATAAGCTAGATAACGTGTCTTAGTGGCTAGAGAATAGGCCTTGGAATCAAGATAGCCTAAATTTAAGTCCTACTTCTGACAAATACTGGCTGATTGACCTTTGGGCAATCATTTAACATCTCCATGCCCCAATCAACTTATATTCTCTAAGACCATAAATTTTGGAGAAAATGCTGATCAAATAATTATGTACACATATACATAGATACACATAGACATGGCATATTTGTAGCTATTTCTGTATTGTATAAGCTCACTATGTGTACATTATGCATCTATATTATAGATGTATAAAATACACAAATATGTGGGTTTATTGTACATTAAGCATATACATATATACATATATGCATACACATAGACAATAAGAAATATATCTCGTAGTCTTTGCCCATTGGGAAAGCCTTTTCTGCTAAGATTTTTTAAATGTTTCATGAAACCTACTTTAAAATTTTCCTAAACCTCTTCGTTTTCCTACAGTATAATCCAGAGTTGCTGACAACTGAGAAATTGGTTTAGAGAAAATGTTCATTTCATTCAATTTATTTGGTAACACTGAGGTTCTTTCAAATCAACCAAACAATAGATTGTTACATCATGAACTTGTGCTAAGTGAGCAATAAGTGTGATTTTTCTCAAAAATGAGGCAGCATGGACCAATTTGGCAAATGTGAAACTTTAAGGATATCCACTTTAAGATTTTGATGAGGTAAATGCAGAAAGAAAAGAAGATTGAGTGCAATTTATGCTTGAACAAAATGTAATCCTCAGTAAGTAACTATTTAACATACTCAGAAAATAACACAATACTGTACATTTTACTTGAAATTATAGCTTCTGAAAATCTGGGAATGGGTTAATTTTACTTTCAAGTTGCCCTTTGCATCAGTATTTCTACTGTACAGACAGGTGAATATCAAGGTAATGCTCAGTTAGTTCTGTCCCCTTCTCAGGCTGCACAGCAGGGAGCATGGCAAGTTCACAAAGGGTTCCCACTGAGCAAATGAAGAATTCCTTTCCCTCTTCTTCCCTTCCTCCTACTCATTCTGCTTGAGCATCTCAAAACCTGACAACTCTGAAAAGTGTGAGCACAGTTTGTTTGTTTTCATCATGGTCCATTTACAGGTTTGCCTTCCTATATGAGGTCCCAGACACTCTTTCTTTCGCTTCTCCACCATGGACAAGGGAAGAACTTAAATTCTACCAGAGGCTGATATTCACAAATTTATGCCTTATCTATCAACTTAATTTCCACTTCTAGCAGCTGTTTGGGGGCTATGCAAATTCTTAGAGGTTCACAGAGTGGGGAATACATAAGGAAAGGACTAGAGAATAACCTGACCCAGGTGTTACATGGAGTAAAATGCTGTGCCTAGGGTCAGGAAGACCTGAGTTCAAATCCAGCCTCCAAAAGTTACTAATTTTAAAATCTTGGGCAAATCTTTTAACCTCTATTTGCTTCACTTTCCTCAACTCCAAGAAAAAGCTAATAATAGCATCTACCCTCCTAGGGCAGTTGTGACGGATTAAAGGAGATAATATTTGTAAAGTGCTTAGCACAGTACCTGGTATACCTAAATGCTAGCTTTTATCATTACCTGGACTTTGCTATTAATTGCAATCAATCATGCCTCTATACACATTTATGCCACATATAGGGGACTTTTTGCAGAGTACTAAAACTGCCAATGAAGGGGCATACAAGAAAAAGTAAAATATATACCCTCACATATAATCACATGTGATTGTATTTAAAATAGCCTAGATTCCCTTCTGTGAGATTTCCTGGACCTTTAAGGCACCAGAGAGGCACAGGAAATGGAAGGAGCTAAGAGGGAATTGGCCAGAACTGGAAACATTAAAGAAGGTGCCAGAAGGTTTTTAATTGTCACTTTGAGTGGAGCATTTAAAACCAGGAGAGTGCATTGATTGAGGGAAAGGAGGGCAAGCAGCCAAGCACATCAGACATGCCAGCAGGAAAATTCAGGTTCTATAATCCTTCTAAGGGGATATTTGTCCTCTGAAACAGGAATAAGGGATACTTCCCCCACCTTAGGCATCAGAAGGTCAGGATGTGGCTAGAAAGGCTGAGATCAACTGGGTACTAAGGACACCAAGAGACTTACTGGAGTCAAAGAAGAGGTAAATGGTGTGACAGTGTTGGAATGGTGCAGTCCCGCCTGGGAGAAGTACTAGACTACTAATGACCTTGACCTGCTTACTGAGACTCAGGGAGCCGAAATGGATATTGATGAGATAATTTCTCATTCTCTCTGACTATGACTTTCAAAGTAGAATACAGGATTGCCATTTTAGGAAAGATTACTTTGGTGAATTAGGAATACCTGACCAAAAACAGACGTGGAAGGGAAGGACAGGAAAGGGATAAGAGGTTTTCTGATCTTTATCATAGTGACAATGCAACTGGGAGTTTTAACATTATATTTGTAAAATCCTATACAACTATAATCTATAATGTAATTTTATATATCTTTGGGTAATGAAATATTGCACAGATGATATGAATCAATAAAAAAAAGAGAATACGAGCCATACCAGTCATAGGTATAGAGCCAAAAACGGTCATGGAGTCTATCTTCTCCAACTCTCTCATTTTATGAATGGGAAGTCTCAGTCCTAGTGAAGTTGAATGTCTTGTCAAAGATCATCTGAGGCGACACAGCCAGTGCTCTCTCCACTTTACAAGAAAGCTGCTTCTTAAAAAAAAAAAGTATAATTGTCATATTTATCTTTTAAACCCTAGATCAGTTAAAGAGGAACCCAAGCAAGACATTAGGTTCTTGAGAGTACTTTAGAGGGCGCGCATAGAGATTGGTCCAAGCAACCTTCATCTAGAGTAGACCTGCATTGCTAACTCAGGCTTAGAGAGCCACCTGGTGGCTGATACAAATACTGTACTCTAAATAGCTACTTCACACCAAGCCCCTAGGAGGCACATGGCCACTGTTACCCACCCACTTGTTTTTCCCCGCTCCAGGTGTGAATGCAAGGGACGAAGGTTTCTATGTAGACGAAAAGATCCACTCTTTGTACCCCTTACTGCTTTGTTTAAAGGCACTTAATATTACTGATAGGATCAGTATTCATAACTACGGTGGGTCCTAAGGCTGGGCTAGATCAGTCAACTGATAAACATACCTACCATGTTGCAGGGTGTGTGCCATGTGTTGGAAATACAAAGAATGAAACAGTCCCTACTTTCAAGAGCTCCTATCCAATATGATGGTAGGGAGACATCATAACTGGGCTGCATTGCATTGCTGACCTACTGTAAGGGCATTAACTAGTAGTTTAAGGAGGAAGGCCATTACCATTTGAGGCAGATTTACGTGTGTTGAATGACTTTTGTTCCTCTAGTTGTATTGTTCACAGATCAATTAAGACCCAAGTGAGACTCCTGGGAGTGGGAAGGGATCAGGGCTTTGTCTTTATTTCCATAACGGGCATTTTCCTGCTATAATCTTGTCTTTGTGTCTCTTCCTCTGCTCTGAGTAGCTGGGATGCAGCCTAAGAAGAATGTGTGTCCATGGACAGGTTTTCTTGTAGTAGCACTCTATTTGGCAAAGGGTCAGTTTTCTAGTAATAACTGAGTTTGAGAAGAGCAGCTTATTCAAATGTGAGCTTTGGCATATGCGTGTTCCAAGACTTGGCCTTATTCAACTTTCTAGCATGTTTGAGCATCTAGACATAACTTGGTTGGGCCTTATTGCTTTTATGCTACTGGAGTATCTGACAAATTTTACATTAGTTAAATGATATGAAACCCAGAGGGAAAAAAATGAATATGCTGTTACCAGATTTTGTGAATATGTGAATGTGAAAAAAATGGACATTTACTAATTTGTTTTATGAATTCCGTGTGTATTCTTGCCTCTAAGGATACTCCATGGTCTTCTCTTGAATAATTGTTTTCATTTTCCATAATATTATGGACACCAAAACATACTCTTAAAATGATGCTATTGGTCCAAAGTTGGGACATTAAAAAAATTCTCAGAGAAACATCAACCTCATAGAATATTCTATGACCCCAAGAATTTTCAGCACCAGAAGGCGAGGGCACACGAGAAGGAATTTTGAGTCCTTGAGCACTCCCTGTAGTATTTCCACAGCCAGAAGGCTTTTCAGTCTTTTCTGTGCTCAGTAGTTTGATCAATATATATTTCCATTTTCTACTCAGCATGGGGACAGGAAGAAATCACAGCTGCATAACCTGTAAGTCAGTTCTGGATGTGGCTCAACATACTTAAGGCTATTGTTAAAATATGTAGAGCTTTTGCCAAATTACCCTTTTCTTCAATACCCTTTTGAAGGACAATGTATTCTTTTCCCTCTTTCTTTGGCCTTTACTTCTTGAAACTTCTAAAATAATTAGTTAATACTCCTGAATAGAAATTGGATGCATCTTTTTTGTTTTCCTTTTTTGCCCCTAAGACAAATAGGGAAAAATAAATTTTGTCTTCAAGCTTTTCAAATAATCTCATGACCTGAATATGTTTTCTAGTAGAAAAGTAAATATGTGGTAGAAGAATTACTGCATAATTCAGAATAAATGCAAACTTATTATTTTACCTTCAATCTAACATTTTGTTTTCATTTGGGATATCTTATTCATTGTCATCAGAAGTAGATATTGGCCCTAGATCAATAACAGCAGATAATCTGGACTGAATTATCAATTAAATCAGGATTATTACAATTTTAATATATGCAGGTCTATGGATATAATTCTTTCATAGCAATATTTCATATCAAATTCTTTTGATATTTAAAGCCATTCCATAATTCTAAAAGACTAGCTAAGGTGGGATGATTACATTCAATTCTTTTTTTTCATTTTTGGAGTCATAAATTTTTAGAATAGAATAAGACCTTTAAGATGATCTAGCTAAGCCCCCTCATTTTGTGGATATATTAACTGAGGCTCAGAAAGTTGAAATAGTTGGCCAAGGTCACAAAAGCAGTTAGGTCATTCTATTTTGTTAAAATTCCTATTAAAAATTGTTTTTCATTTTGTTGGTGGTTGTGGTAGCTGTGGTGCTGGTGTTGGTAGGGTTTTTATTTGGTTGTATTTTTGTTTTGTTTTGCCTTTTTTAGTTCTACAAGAAATAGAACTACCTTAATTTAGATGTTAGGTGTAGAATTAAGGTGATTATCCACATTAGAAAAACAAATCAATTAACCCCATATGCTCTTTTTCTGCAATGCATAGTTTATTCCAACGTAGAGATCTGATATTTTATTTTGTGAAAAATTATGTGGACAAATGCTTTGTTGTATGCTAGTTACATGGATAAAATTAGAAAGAAGCGGTGCACAGTTTATTTGTTCAATCAATCTGTCTTTCCCCCAATATCCTGCTCTGTTAACTCTTTAGTCAGCTTTTGCCCCTCTTATTGCTCCCTTTTCTTGACCTAGAAAATTGTAAAGACATAGAGGGATTGAATCACAAAGCATCTGAAAGAAACCAGTGTTATAGAAAAAAGCCTTGTTCTTTATACTATCCCAAAACAAGGTAAAAGCGCATCCTGGGGTCACAAGTGGGAAAAGTTTAAGAAGCTCTGACTTAGAGAACAGCAACCATTACTGACTCGTATGCCTACATTCCCATTTATATCAGAATTTTCTGAAAACAATCTATATATAGGATGTAGTGATTCTTGAAGAGTGTGTAGATATCATGATACCATGCACTTTTTTAGAACAAAACAAATGTAATAGATATCATCTATGATTTTCATTTCATTAGAATTATACTCCAACCAATTCATATTTGAGATGCTTAGAGGAAACAAAGATGTTAGGAAAAAAATATTAGACATATTCATTTCCCTAAAGTGTCTATTATGCTTATTACATTTGAAAATATGAAGAGAAGTTTTGTTTGTACGATGATCTTTTTCTTTCATTTATCTATGCAAATTTCATTATACTTTCAGTCTTTTACTGTTTTTCCAGTGAGAAAATAGCAACTTTCTATTAAACTTTGGCTTCTCTTTCATTTAAATACTGCTCCTTAATTATTAAATTTGTTTCTCTTTTACACAGAGTAGCATAAACAGTAAATGTGGACTACAGTCATCTGGCTCATATATTCTGTAGTATAGATGAAAATACTGTCAAATATCCCAATTTCTCCAGATCCATGCAGGATAAATTCCACCAAGGAACCATTTTCTTTCTTGCTTCATGAATTCAAAATAGAATTCCTGTTATCTTCCAAAACACTTCAATAATTAAAGAGCTCTAAGGGTCTTTAACTATAGCTTAATGAGAATAAAGACCTTCAGGGTAGGCTCAGCATCCTAGTAGTTGTCCAGGCAATTTCTAGCTACTTTTATCTGGATAAAGCATGCAGTTACAGAATTTTGTATTATCTCTAATTATTTATTTAAGTGGTTGGTATGCACCCAACTTAAACTCTAAACTTAGAAACAGGGCATATAGTGCCTTAGCTTCTTTTTTATAGAAACTAGTCAAAGGGTCTATCTTATGAGTTGACGAAGTGATCAGAATACTTTTAAGGCTAGAAAAAAAAGATACCCCTCCCTCATGGCTTCCAAATACCTACCTCAGTAATATGCAGTTGTGCCAAATTTTACATTATAGATGCATTACACCACTAAAATGTAAATGTCCCGAGGAAGGATAACTCCTTTCACCATTAACACTTAACACTCTATTAAAGATTAAGTTTATAACAGTGATGGGCAGCAGAGAAAGGAAGACCTTTGGAACAGAACACAAGAGCCTCATAGAAAAGACTGCTGAAAGAGGAGGCAGGGATCAATTTGTTTCATTCAATTTTTCCCAATTTAATTCAACATCTATGTAACATGCGTCCACTATTTGCAGTAATTATGATGACGAGTGCTAGGGATATAAATGTGGATGACATTGTCCCTGTGCTCCAGGGAGGAACTTTAATTGTAGTAGGGGAGAAACAAGGGACAAAAATAACTATTTGCAGAATAGAACATGGCAATACATAAGAAATGTACAAAGCATTAAGACATAGAAGTTGAGAAATTATTGAATAAAGTTTCATGGAGAAGATGGCATCTGATCTTGATATTCAAGGTTAAGAAAGTTTCAACAGATATAGACTTAGGGAAAGGGATTTCCTTTCCAGGCACAGATCATGACATGAACAGAGAGTAAGAAGAAATAAGTTGAATTTGGTGAACCATGAGTACTGAAGTCAGAGTGTGAATTAAGAATGGAATGGTAGTTTGGAACTCAAATGAGAGACTAAACACAGGCTGAGCTGAGCAGAGGAATGATGAGATTAGAGCTATATATTAAGATGGTTACAAAAATACAGATAATATTGATGAAAGAAGGGAGAAGCTATTGTAAATATGATATTGTAAATATTTTAAATATGATCCCACTTAGGGAATTAAGTGCTTAGTTCAATTCACCTCAGCCAGCAACTCAAGACCTTGAGCACTTGGATGGTACATTATTATAGCCAGAATCTGATTTAATAAAATAAACAGTATTTGGGATGGAGGACAGGTAATGAGCATGATAATAATTCAATGCATTTCAAATCAGCAAACACTTACAATTCTTAAATTAGTCCTGGGAATGCAGAGACAAAATACACTATTTCATGCTCTTAGGGAGCTTACGATTTATTGAAGTAAACAACTGACAACACTTAAGTATAAAATATGTACAAAGTAATTTTAGTGGGATGGCAAGGGGAGCCTCAACAACTTGGCACATCAGGAAAGGACTCACATAAAACATGGCATGTGAACAGAGCCCTGAAGGGAGCTTATAAGAGGCAGAAAGAAAAATGCGGAAAGAAAGCATTACATACATGGGTGACAATACAAACTCATAGAAGAATAGCAAATGGTCCAGTTTGCCTAAAATGTGTGAGAGACATATTAAATTAATTTGAAGTATGTAGAAAGCCAAATAATGAAATACCAATTAGGACTTTGTAATTTTATGCTAGAAGCAACATGGAGTGACTGAAGCTTCTTGAGTACGGAAGTAAAGGAGTACCTGGGAATACCAATTTAAGCAGTGTGTAGGAGGAACACTTGGAGATAGACAAGAGAAGGAGGGGAATTAATTAAGAAATAATTGTAAACATTTAGGAGGGAAGAAATGAAAGTCTGACCTGGAATAGAGGCTGTTTACAGGGAGAGAAGATCATGTATGTGAAAGGCATTGGGGAGGTATAAAGAACAAGATCTTAACAATTGCCTAGATATCAGTATTGGCACATTAGTGTGGGTGTGGGTATGGGTGTGTAAAAGAGTGAAAGAGAAATATAAAATAATCTTCAATGACATACATGTGTATGTGTATGTGTGTGTGTACGTGTGTGTGTATATATAAACCATAAAGTGTGAAAAGATTTTTTTTTTTTGGTTTCTTACAGAAACTCTGTACCTTACAGAAACTGAGGTCTTCACTTATTATATGACCATGGTCATATAATAAATATCAGAGGTGGAATTTAAACCCATTTGTCCGGGCTCAATCTCCAGTTTTTCTCTCTCTTTTTTAGTTTATTTTTTTCAATTAATATTTTTTCCCTTCTCCATTGGTAAAAGAAAAAAAAATCCTTTTTATTTTTAGTAGCATTTTATTTTTTTCCCAGTTACATGTCAAGAAAATGTTTAACATTCATTATTACAAGAGTTTGGGTTCCAAATTTTTCTCCCTCCCTCCCTCCCCTCTCCTTTTCTGAAAAAGGTACACAATTTTATATAATTTACATATGTTATCACTTAAAAATATTTCCATATTAGTCACAAATGCGAAAGAAGAAACAAATCAAAAGGGAAAAAAAATGAGATAGGATAAAGTAAGTGAAAAAAAATGCTTTGATCTGCATTCAGAGTCCATCAGTTCTTTATCTGGATATGGGTAGCATTTTCCTTTGTGAGGCCTTTGTACTTGTCTTGGATCATTGTGTTTCTGAGAAAAGCTGAGTCATTCAGAGTTGATCATCCCACAATGTTGCTGATACTGTGTACAATGTTTTCCTGGTTCTGCTCATTTCACTTTGTACAAGTCTTTCCAGGTTTTTCTGAAATCTGCCTGTTTTTCATTTCTTATTGTACAATAGTATTCCTTTACATTCCTATCTCACAGCTTGTTCAGCCATTCCCCACATGATGGGCATTCTCTCAGTTTCTAATATTTTGCCACCACCAAAAGGGCTGCCATTAATTTTTTTGCACATGTAGTTCTTTTTTTCCCCTTTTTAATGATCTCTTTGTGATAGAGCTATAGAAATGATATTGCTGGATCAAAGGGTATGCACAGTTTGGTCGTCTTTTGGGTATAGTTCTAAACTGCTCTCCAGAATAGTTGGATCCGTTCACAACTCCACAAATAGCGCAGTAATGACAATTTTCCCACATCTTCTCTATCATTTATCATTTTCCGTTTTTGTCATATTAGCCAACCAGATAAGTGATTTGGTACTTCAGAGTTGTTTTAATTTGCATTTCTCTAATCAAAAGTGATTTAGAGCACTTCTTCATATGTCTCTAGATAGCTTTGACTTTTTTTTTTCATCATAAAACTGCCTGTTTATGTCTTTTGCCAATCTATCAATTGGGGAATGGCTTGTATTCTTATAAATTTGACTCAGTGTAACAACAATGTTATTAGCAGCTGCTGTAGAGGTGTAAGACCAACAACACCAGCACACAGGAGGACTGCTAGCACAGGTTCTTTGATCTGCTTTTCTATGAAAAGCAACTTTAAGGGGTTCACAATCTCACTTTAATCAAACATACATTTATCATTCACTTAGTTCGGGAGGCAAGCTAGCACCGTGAACTTCAGAGCAAATATAAGCAGAAATTACAGAGAAAATATAAACAGAGCAAATAACACAAATCAACAAACAGGCTTTGTATGATTAAGACGTCACATACATAGTTAACAAAAAGAGAAGCACCAACATCTAACCAACATCTGGGTTTTCAAAGCTGGTGGGGCTCTTAACGACAGCTACCCAGAGTCTTGTCTGGTCAAATCACATGACACTCTTCCAGTGAGTGAGAGGCCCCCCAAAATCCTCCAACCTCAGATCTCATATACCTTTCTCAGGGTCAGAGATTGTCACAACCATGTGACTCAAACCTATGTGAACTAGGCCTTTTTGTTTCTTAAACAGGTCAAAGACTTTTGATTTAATCAAAAAAACAAACAAAAAAAAA
>CM053626.1:100307586-100349090 GCA_028646595.1 Phalanger gymnotis
TTTTTTTGACATTATTGTCTCCTTCTGAGTTAATATGTTGATTTTTCCTGTCTCCATTGTAGATTTTTATGGTCAGGTACTTTTTTGTTGTTTGCTTGTTTTTCCACCCTACTTATTGACTTTTAACTTTATGTTAAAGTTGGGCTCTGCTCCTGGGGCAAAGAAGACATGGTCCCAAATTTCAGGCTTTTTTGTCTTGCTGTCTTCAGAGTGAATTCTGGGAATCTGAAAAGTTTTTCTTGCTCTCACGGTGGTATGATCCAAGGAGAGGGGTGGTCACTACTTTCCTTGCCTGTGTTCTGGTCTTTACCCAAAAAGATTGCAGCCCCAAGTACTTGCACTCTTCTTTCCTCTAGAACAGTGACCGGGTCTTTTGCTGTTCTGTAGCCACCAGTGCCTGTGCTCCTTTCTTTCTTGGAACTGATAATAGGGCCCTTCCTCCCTTGTGAGTGACCATGAGGACTATTCTCCACCCTGGAACTTGACTAGAGCCCCTGCTTCCCCGGGGGCCCAAGTGCTAGTACTCCTCTTTGTTCTGGAACTATGACCCAGAAATGCATTTGGGTAAGGCAGCAGCATCCTGTACCCAGTGCCAGCAAATTGTTCCCTATAATCTCTTTTGTACCATTGTCTGATCCACTTATTGTCTGTGGGCTGACAGCTCATGAAGTTGCAGCTGTCTCCAAGGCCTGCTTCTGGCATTGCTACAGTTGTCTTGGACTGGAAAATTATTTCACCTCCAACCTTTTCTTGGCACTTCCACTCCAGAATTAGTTTGAGGCATTAAAGTAGTTTGGAGGGGAATGTTGAAAGAATTCATCTGAGTCACTACCTCTTCTCCGCTCTCTTGGCTCCACAAGAGGACTGTTTCAGTATTATAGAAATTAAACTGTAAGAGGTTGATAGGAGAGTGAATTGTGAGGAATTTATGGATTGAGTGTAACTATTTTTGAAGAAGTTTGTTGGTGAAGGAAAAGAGAGAGACTGGATAGTAGTTTACTGAGGTAGAGGGAAAAAGAATGTAAGTTTTAGGACTAGGAAAATATTTGTAGGTGGGTGAAAAAAGGATACTTGCCACATCTAGGTCCTAGAAGAGACAGGAGAGCTCAGACCAAGAATGATAGAGAAATCAACTTTATAGAGTGTTTAGATTTAGCTGTGCCTCAGATAATTTAGGTGATAATACTAAGTAGAGTTCAGGAGTAGTCAATCATATCTATTAAGCACCTGCTATATATTAGGTACTAGGCTAAGCTCTGAGGTAAAAGAGTTAAGGGAGTTTCTACAGGATGAAATTAAGCTCAGTGAAGTAATTTTCATGGAACTTTGTTGGGGGTATGGGTGGGTAGGGGCTTACAGAGAGAGAGAGACAGACAGACACAGAGACACAGAGACAGAGATAGAGATGTTTTAATTAGCTACTGTGAAGAATGAGATAAAAAATCAGCATAAGAACTCAGATCAGATTGTCAAATAGCAGTAAGTCAAATGACAAATGTGGCAGTTTATGGAATAATAAATATAGGACAATGGTCAGTAACTTATCCAAGAAGACCAGAGTATGAATGTTGTTTATAGAAGCAATGAAAGAAACTTTGAGAATATGGTCTGGGACAATATGGAGAGTTAAAAGAATCCGA
The DNA here is from genome assembly GCA_028646595.1 of Phalanger gymnotis. NCBI lineage: Eukaryota > Metazoa > Chordata > Mammalia > Diprotodontia > Phalangeridae > Phalanger > Phalanger gymnotis. The sequence continues at coordinate 100,309,227 of CM053626.1, forward strand.
GGTCCTGGTATGAGTGAAAAGCCAGTTTTGTGGGACTTAGAAAGTGGGGAAATAGAAGACTATTGAGGGAAAGTGAAATTTCAATATGTGGGATACTGGAAGTAGTATAGTTCTTTGTCTGGTTCATGTGTTTAAAGTGACACACCACCAATTTGTGGTTGAGCGGAGGTAGAGAATGAAGTTCTTTGGTAGGGGAGGTTGAAGAACTATGTGGACTGAAAGCAAATGGTCATTCACATGAATTATGAAGTTCCCCAAAATGAATGAAGGGGTCAGAATGAAACGAAAAACACTCATCCAGATGACTAAATCATGGAAGAAATTGGGATAAGGGCATGTTGCACTGGAAAGAACACTGGATTTACAGTCAAATAACATATGTTCATATCCTGTCTTTGCAATTTACTACTTGTATGATCTTGGACAAATCACTTTACCTCCCCGGTCATGAATATCCTCATCTCAAAAATGAGACACTTGTTCTAAAATACCCCAAAAGTCTGTTTCAAATGGAAAATTTCTGATAATCCCAAGATGACTTGCACATTGTTAAATAGAAGAGCCAATTAGTTTGGGGAAAGTTTTGTATAAAAATTATACAATGGATGGATACATAGGGACTACTTCATTAATACTTATTAATTTAAATACCCATGGAGAACACAAATTATGAGTTTTTTATGGTTTTGAAACATGATTCTTAGGAGTATTTTCAGAGTGTTCTAACCTCTATTTTATATTTGGCACATGGTAATCCATTAGGGAGATTAAACAGATCCAAATTGATTACTTGTTTTTCAGCCTGACAAGATAGGAGGTTTATACAAACTACAGAAGAGAAAATGTAATGAAGAGAGGAAAAGAAGAAAAGAAACCCAGAGAGAGCAATTCTATTAACATTTAAGATTGTTTTGCTAAAGGTGACACAGATGTTAAAAATCATTCTTAATCTACTCCTGTTTTACAAAGGAATAAAGAAAATCCCCAGCCTCATATCAGACTGTATACAAGGTAGTTAGATAGAGTTTAAAAGTGGAGGCAAAGGAGAAAGAAAAGGAAAGTGTTATCATTCAGAACCTTAAACATTTATGTACTTGAAATGGGTAAATCCAATATAGTCAAACTCCCATTCACTCCAATACTTGGTGAATGGGCTTTTTTAACCCTTTTTGCTTCAAACATTAACAAAATATTTCATTTCCACTTTTTTTTTTATTTTTAAGGCTTCTTGGCTAAACATCATTGTTACTTTCTTTGATCATTGAGTCAGCTAAACTTTCTGAGCATCAGTTCTCCTTATATAGTGCTAGGGGTTGAGGTAAAAGAACAGAAGGAGGGAACTGAGCTTCCTCACCAACGAACTGAGGGTATATGCCAGAATTCTTTTTATTTTTGGGGGGAGTGTTTTTCATTTTTTTTTTGGTTGTTATACTAAAATCATTCAATGAATTTATCTTTTCCTACTTAGATCTTTTCCCTTAAAAAATATAATGAAGTATAAAGCATGTATTGGGAATTCCAGTAAATTGAATTCTAGTTAATAAGGGTATTAGTGCAATCCCTAATCCAAACGAAAATAAATAGCAAAAATAAAAGTTATTGGTGTGCTAATTGTTCAAATAATCAGTCAGAACGTAAGGGTACATTCCAAACTAACAATGTCAAATTGACATAAAAAAAGCATTGTCAGTATTTAAAGAATGTTACAATCTTCTGCTATAGTTTCTCAGTTTTTCAGAGCTCATTTTTCACCATAAGAATTTTTAAATGTCATTATTATGAAGAGGATCACATATAATATGGTAATTGAGTTGTTCTTTGAAGAAAGCTAGGAGCTCCAGCTTAAAAAAGAAAAAAAAATAGACACATTAAGGTAAGACCTGCTTAACTACCAAATGGGTAACACAGACATATCAGAGGAGAGAGGAATCATTTTGGAGCTAGAGTACACTGAAAAGTCTTTATGGGAGACAGGAGATTGAAGTTGGGCCTTGAAGTATGTGTTCTCTTTATATAATATAATCTATCCATTACCTACTTTTACTTCACTATAATGAGCCTTAGCTCATTTTGGAATCCTCAGCTCAAAGAAGGATTCTCTACTCATTGTTTCTTCAAATTGATCATATGTCTTCTTACCTTTGATCTATACTTCCTCTTCCTAGAATGTTTTCTCTTCACCTCTACACTTGTGTAAAATTCTTACTTTTCTTTCAGATTCCAATGATGCTATTGCTTTTTGTTTACTCTTTTTCTTTTTCTTTTTGGAGGGAGGAAGTCAATTGGGGTTAAGTGACTTGCCCAAGGTCACACAGCTAGTAAGTGTGTCAAGTGTCTGAGGCCAGATTTGACTCAGGTCCAGGGCTGGTGATCTAATCACTGCACCACCTAGTTCACTCTTTTTCTATATACTTCTACAGTGACTATAGCTCTTTCCTCTACTCAGATGGTTTCTCCTTACCCACAACAGAAAACATAAATTACTGATCCTGGCATTCAAGCTCCTCTTATAATCTATGTTCAATCCACCTTTCTGGCTTTTAGGATATCTACATATCAACCAAACTGAATGATTCTCTGTTGCTAACATTTTAACCCTTTTGGATGCAATGCATGAGTTATGTCTACTTCTATATCCTTAGCATTTAGCACAGTGCCTTACATTTGGGGGAGTGGGAGATGAAGCAAAGAAGGAGAAAAAATATTGGTCAAAGAAAAGAGTTCATTACTTATATAGCAATGTTCAAGATAATAACTTCTTAATCAAAAAACAAAACATGCACATTTTCAAATATTCTTTAATTATTCTGATGAGATAATCTATATTCACCTGGTGACTTTTCTCATTTGTATAGCTTAAAAATTGATAGTTAATAGCTGAGTTCTACATTTTGTTCATATATGTTTTGGACTGGCAAGGGTTGGAACTTGTTCATCTCATTGGAGGATGGAATGAAGGATTTGAGGAAAGGATGTACCACACCAACTGTTGTAACACAACAAGGATATTTGTTTGGGATGTGGGGAACAGCAGACCTGAGTGAAGAAAGCAATTTAAGCTGAGACAATTTCTTCTACCAATGCAGACCACCAGCTGTGAAGGAACTTAGAGAGTTTCCTAGGACATTATGAGGTTAGAGCAATGACTTACAAGTCCAGAATCACATACCCAATGGATAACAAAAGCAACCTTGAACTCAATGCTGACCTTTGTGATAAGTTCTTCTCCCTCTTGCATTACACATAAAAGGTGCTTAATAAATTTTAAATTGAATTCTATCATTTATTTGGCACTTAGCATGTGCTTCCATTTTATAGTATTGTCACATTGAGCATAAGCCCAAGTTTTCCAACTACATTGTAATTCCTTTGGGGCAAGAGTTCATGTTGTATATCTCTTTGTATCACCACTGCTTAGTAAAGAACCTTATGGAGAGAGTAGAGTCAATGTTTTTGGTTGTTTGCTTATTTTCAAGACAGTAGAAAAGCATAAGACACATAGACAGCAAATAATCCATGCTCTATTGTGAATCTTAAGTTAGAACAGTTTTAAGTGTAGTAATGTAAAAGTAAAGTCAAAGTTACATGGGTAATAAAGGGAGATAAAGCTAGAAAGGCAGGTTGGAGGTAGTTCATGGAAACTGTTGAATATTCCATAGCCAACTGAAAAATTGAAGGAAAAATTCACAAGGCAAATGAATGTTTCTAGCAAGTGTGCAGGAAGAACACTTAGTCTGGTAAAAGGTAGGGCCACAATTGTAGCCATTTGTATAAAATAAGCGTATTAATCTGAAACATACTTTTTTCATTAAAAGCTGGTTTAGGAGAATTTATTTGAAAGGTTAACTTTGCTAGTATATGTTTTGGGACTTGGTTACAAATGAAGGGTTTGAGGAAGGGAAGTACTTCACCAAATGCTGTATCCCAACAAGGAAATTGGTCTGAAGGGTAAACAGGGTATTTGGTGGCCTGCTGAAGAGCAAAATCTGGAGAATGAAACTAGCACCTCAACCAAAGCCAAGAAACAAGGATGCAAATGACTCAGTCATGGTGAGAATCAGAACTCTGATTCCATCACTGCTAATAAGCTTGTGAATAGATTTGTTTCTCTGCCCTAGTTATCAGAGGGAAGTAGTCATGTGGAAGCACACCTTGACAATAGCCCCATCTGGCTTTTCACATTTGTTAGCAGGATCAGATAGCAGCTAAGATTTATGTACTTGAAGGAAAAACATTTTTTTAATCTTCTAACTCAGAATGGAATTCTTCCCAATTGGTAAAATTATAAGGAGGATTTAACTGTTGAGAATGTATACCAATTACTTGTAATGAGTCTTAGAAAAAAAAAGATGTTAACATCATTGAAGTTACAACCAAGAATATTTATTTAGATTGTTGAGTTTGTGCACCTAGGAAAAGCACTGTGCCTTTGGCAAAAGTCGAGTATATTGGAAGAAAAAAATGTTAGATTCATTAAAAGAAGCCTATGACATGTAGTTCTTTTAGTATCTCAGCTTGAGTAATATGCTTCTGTGTGCACAAGCACACACAATGTGAATTATCACCATTCTGTAACTTTAATCATGTACAAGTTTCATTTCCTGGTTTTAGAAAATACATTTTCCCCTGTGAATAATTTTATTGCAGATTAAACAATCTAGCCTTTAATGGCATAGAAACATATCTTACTGAAATATTAAAATTCATATTACAAGTACCATTCCATAAATACAAGACTAAGCAGTACATCATTAGGAAAAGCATTCTTAGTTTATGCCTCTCCCTCTTGTGAAGATATGGGCATGTTCAAAGAAGGAAAGAACCAGTATCATCCTTAATTGTTGAGTTTATGTAAATAAAATGTAAAAAATATGTAGGACAAACAAAGCTCCTTTTAGTTCTCTTTGCTTTTATTCAAGAAAGTATGAAAATAAGTGAGTGGGAAAAAGTTAAGGTTCTTCATCTCATTCTTAACTTTGGTAATTCATTGCTTTCTATCATATTTCAAGTAATGCCTTACAAACAATTGGTTTTCTTTGGGAAAATTGACTTAAATTATGCTGTCCTTGCTGCCTTGTTCAGCTTCTTTGTTCTTTCTCTTTTCTTGGCAGGCAAGAGGGGTCAAATATTGGTTTAAAACCAGAAAAAAAAGACAAAACAGTGTACACATTTTAACGCTTAAAACTCAAAATCATTTACCATGGCCACCTGACTAATCAGACACAGATAGGAGATTTCACCTCTCTTTTACTCTCCTCTAGCAGAGATAGAGTCAAAAAGAAAATAGGATAAGTTTTATTACTGATAAGAGGAAGTTAAATGGAGGACAAAGCACACATTGAACTGGGAATAAGGAAACCTGAATTCTGATGATGGTTCTGCTACTCTCTGTCAGGGTATACTTTGGGAATCACTTAAAATCTTTGGGTCTCAATTGCCTCATTTATAAAATAAAGAAGTTAAACTTTATCTCTAACATTCCTACCAACCCTAATATTTTATGACAATCCAAAATAATGATCAAAGTAATCAACATATGGAAGAATAAAGAAGCTAGAGCCAGTATAGATGGGATGAGAGATATCTAGAAAACATCCAATTAAAAACCTTTATTATTCTCTATGCTAGAGGAATAGAAAGCAATATTAAGCAAATATTCTGGTCAGATAAAGAATGAATTAATACCACCCCAGGTGATCTCACTTTCATCCTTTATCTTTCCTTTTTGTTTCTGTTTAAGAACAGTAAGGCACCAAAAGGACAATGATTTATGATTCTTTTTGATAGCCCTGGGAGGACAAAAACCAACTTTTTTTTTCTCCTTCAGAATGGCAAGAATAGCAAATCAGAGACCTAGAGTCTAAGAATGTGCAAAGGGGTAACATTGTGTAATGGCAATAGGGGGTGCCTAAGGGCCAGGAAAACCTGGATTCAAGTCTTTCCTCTGATGTATCCTAACTATGTGACCCTGGGTAAATTAGTAAACCTCTCAGTGCTATAGCCCAGCAGTCTCCAAAATGAGGGTTATTCATTGCCCATGACAATAAATAACATGGCTCTTAAAGGTGTATGATGAGCCAATTTCATGGTAGGATGATAACTTATACCCCAGCATCTCTAAGAAAGCCAATATACACTGGTCTCTCAATACAGATAAATCACATCATTTCCTTCATTTTCCCCAACACTCTCTGACTCAACTTCCCCTAGTAACCCAACAAATCCAGTCAATTGGAGCAGCTATGCAGGCAGAATTTCTCATCCGATGCTCCCATCCCTGCCTTTACCCTTCTCTGCCAGGTCACCTAGAGCTTGCCAGGCCCTGAGCATAAGAGCATATGCTTAATAAGAATACTGACCTCTCTCTTCATTTTCTAGGAGTCATTGTGAATAACACAGGAAGAATAAGCATGGATGTAAATCACATATCCCATATTAAATTATATATTATATTTCTTCACAAACCTACCCCTTTTCCAAACTTCTCTGTTATTATAAAGACTGCTACCACTCTTTTAGTTACCCAGTTATCACCCTTGACTATTCTTCCTCACCTCACATATCTGATGAATTACCATATCTTGCCATTTATACTTTCACAGCATTCCTCTTATCTTCCCTCTCTTTGTCATGTAGCCACCACTTTCATCACCTTTTTCTCAGACTATTGCAAAAACCTCCTAAATAGACTCCTTGTCTCACATCTTTTTTCCTTTTAATCCATCCTCTAACCATCTGCCAAAATGATTTGTTCCCCTGGAAGTACAGGGCATATTTGTATCACTAAACTCCAGAGGCTCCCTTCAATACTCTGTGGTCAAATATTATTTCATCCTTTTAAAATTTCTGGCTTTGTATATTCCACAGTACATATAACTATTAGTAGAGAACATCTCTCTATAGCTATACATGATGTATAAAATAAGCAAATAAATGTAATGTTTATCAATATATCCAAAAATTTACTCGCTTTTTTTTCTATTAGGAGTACACTCTATCAAAGTAGCTTGGAGAGTACTATTTTAATCATTACTCTAAAGACAATGACTTGCAGAGACATTATGGACAAGAATTGATAGAGGGAGTTTCCTCATTTGGAATTCACCTATGCAAATGAAATTATAGGTCCAGCTCCTATCCCTATCCTGGTTACTGTACATTAACCCCAAAGTAATCAGATCGATCTATTCCAGTTAGATCGAACCTTTGCATTAATTACTAGTTAGAAGGCATGGGAATGTCAACTAGTTAAGTGCCAGATAGTGTATTTTTATACTGTATTGCATTTGCCTTTTTTTATTTTATTTTTTTCTGTTCAACATTTAACAGATGATGTGTACAGAATAGTTAGAACCAGTCACTCATCAGAACAGGAATCTTTCTGGCTTATGTGAGAGCAACTATTTAACATCAGCTTTAGAAAGTTGGAACCAAGAGATATTTGGCACATATACATGACTACACTTTTTTCTCCCCCTGGCAGTACCTCCCCTCTTATTCCAACAGGGAATCTGGATTCAAAATATAGAATAGAGGTTACCCTTTAAAGCCTTTAAGCTGCTCTGCAAAGTTCAAATCACCGAACAACAAAATTTCACCATCCTAAAAATAAAAAATGTTTTCAGTCTTCAATATCCTTTCTTAATGGATTAGGAATAATGCCTCAGTAACTGTAAAAAGTACTGTATCAAGCTTGGGGTGCATTGTTTCCAAGTAAAGGCTGGTACTGGCAAAAATCAAAGAGAGAGAGATAGAGACATCTTTCTACAATCTATCTTACTCTTCCCTCTCATAAACCTTCCATGTCTGTAACTCTCCTAGCTCCACTGATGATTTTACCGTGTTTTCCACAAGCATCATTTAATTCTTCACCATCTCCCAGAAGTCTTGTCCTACATCTACAAAATGCTTAGACCATAAAAATTTTAGAATAAGAAGAATACCTAGAGATTGTAAAGTTCAACAACCTAATTATATAGATTAAGAGAGTCAGGTTCAGAGAATTTATGATTTGCCCAAGATAATACAGCTACTTAGTAGCAGAGTTGATACTACAAAGCAGGTATTCTGAATGCTGATTCATATTTCTCTGTGTTATGCTGCTCTTAATACTTACTGTGTCTGAATATTCCATTGAAGTATAAGATGGATGTTATTTCAGAATATTTTGGTGTACCCCAAACCCTACCATTGTTACATATGTAACCCTTTGCCATTCTTTCCAGTGTTCAAGTGAAAAAAGAGAGAGATGGGGAATAGATAACACATAGGAGGGAGACCTTTTGATCCTTTTCTATTTCTCACTGTTAGCTGTACAACTTAGAAATCTCAAAAGGATGATGTGCTCAATTCAGCTACAAGAGAACGTGAGAGAAACTGGGATTGTACTCACTTCGACAGTGTGCAATAGTAGATAAATGCTGGTTAGAAGTGTGATGAGTTGTCAGTGGAAAGGGAAGCACCAAAGACAATCTGTGAGACTTTCAGAAGGAAAGAGGTCACAAAAAGTCAGCCTGAGCCAAGAGTGTTCTTGGAGGAATTGAAGTAGGAAATCCTAGACCATTATGTCCCTCAATCACACTATACCATTGCCTTCCCTGCTGGACCCCTTTCAGTTCTCATCTCAATTTTTCATCTTCTGCACCTCAAGCAAAGCTCTATTGGAATTTCTTTCCCAGACCAGTAGCTGGAAGTAGGAAGTATCTGGTAAGAGGTGAGAAACGACATGGAGGGAAGGAATCCCTGATCCTAGGACTAGGACTATGGTGGGAAAAAATGTATTCTGAGTAGCCTAAACTTTGAATTTCTCTTTAGTTATGAAGTCTTTGTATTTGTTAAACACATTTAAAAGGATGAAATCCATACTCCAGTGAATAATTGTCAAAGGATATATACAGTTACCAAAGAAGAAACACTTATTGATAATAACTACCCATTGTTCAAAATATCTAATAAGCTGAAAAATGTAAATCTAAAGAGTTTTGTGATGTCATCTTATATCCATTTCCTTGGAAAAGAGAGCAAAAATAAACCACAATAAACTTCAGTGTTGTTGGGATTGTAGGGAGAGAGGCATAATATTTAATGGTGGTAGTTGCTAGTAGCCTGTGAATTGATTCAATCTTTGGGGTAAGCAAACCAGAAGTATGTAATCTGACCTCCGCAGCTTTTTATATTACTGGAAGAATAATGCAAAAGAAAAAAAAGTTTGTACAGAAATATCCATAGTAGCATCATTCATAAAAGTAAAACACAGACAACTCATATATCTAATGATTAGAGCATGTTTAAACAAATTGTGGTATATGAACAGCATAGAATATGACTGTGTCTTAAAAGAAATGTAAAGACTACAAATAGGGGAAGATTTATATGAAGAATAAAGATAGAATCAGAAGAATAATACTGAGGACACAATTATATAATCGAAGTATTGACAACATTCCCTTCCTCCTCAAAAAAGTAGAAATAGACATCTGAACTAAATAAAATTATGTGATGAAATTATTTTGCCAAAATTAAATTTACTTAAATGATAAATTTATATTTTCATGTGTAAGCACATTTTTGAGTATGCGACTTTTTTAAAGCTGAATCCTTTTTTCCCACTTTATTTTTTCCAATTACATGTAAAAATAATTTTTAACATTTGTTTTTAAATTTTAGAGTTCCAAATTCTTTCCCTCCTTTCCCCCCACAGAAGGCAAGGAATTTGATATAGACTATACATGTGTAGTCATGCAAAACATATTTTCATATTAGTCATGTTGTGAAAGAAAACTGTCAGTTCTTTCTCTGGATATGCATAGCATTTTTCTTAAGTCCTTTGGAATTTTCTTCCATCATTGTATTGCTGAGAATTGCTAAACCATTTACAATTGATCATCACAAAATATTGCTGTTATCATGTACAATCTTTTCCCTGGTTCTGCTCAACTCACTTTGTATCAGTTCATATAAGTCTTTCCAAGTTTTTCTGAAACCATACTGCTTGTCATTTCTAATTGCACAATAGTATTACATCACAATTATATATCACAACTCATTCAGCCATTCCCCAATTGATGGGCATCCCCTCAATTTCCAATTCTACGCTACCACAAAAAGAACTGCTATCAATGTTTTTGTATATATAGATCCTGTTCCTTTTTTAGTCTCTTTGGGATATAGATCTAGTAGTGGCATTGGTGGGCCAAAAGGTATGCACAGTTTAATAGCCTTTTGGGCATAGTTCCAAAATTACTCTCCAAAATGGTTAGATCAGTTCACAACTCCACCAACAGTGCATTACTGTTCAAAAATATAGAACGCTTCACGAATTTGCATGTCATCCTTGCACAGGGGCCATGCTAATCTTCTCTGTATCGTTCCAATTTTAGTATATGTGCTGCCTAAGCAAGCATGAGTATGTCACTTTTGTGACTGTTGCTAAGTTTAGAATAAATTTTTAAAAATACTTGTAATAATATATGTATATACACATATGCACATACATAGATATACAGATACACATACATAGATGGGGTCTTGATGTAAGATATCCTGTTTGAAACTTCACTCACTAATTTCACATTTACCCAGAATTATGGCTTTCTGTTATTTCTCATATTTTTTTCCCAGTAAATATTTTAAAGAGCTATTTTCTGATCTCTCAGAAGTTATCTTGCCAATGTGGCACAATTTGAGCCAAATCTTACTTAAGCCCTAAACAAACAAGTGACTACTAAAATGATTTTATAAAGCATATTGAAAAATGGAACACATTTTAAAATATTCTATCTTATAGCATGGATCATAGAACTACTTTAACGCATCATGCAAAATAAATGTAAACAGAATTTGAGATAGATCAGTATGTACAGCATCTCCAAAGTATAGAAAATTTATGCTTCTTCATACATATTTGGCTTTCATGAAGCATTCCTCTAAAATTCCAATTTGCTTTTGCTAAAGTGGTGTGGCCAACTGGAGCAAGATGAAGAGAAGCTAAGTTCCCCTCTAGTGTTTAAATGTGTAGGGATATTGTAGGCCATTTGATTCAATCTGACAGTTTCTGGGATTTGAATACACACATGTTATTGACTGTAAATCAACCTAATTTTAATGCCCAGTTTGTGGAAAGAAAATGAGACTGAGTTAACTAAGGAATTAGAAGAGCTCCATTTTTTTAGATTTGATTTTTTTTTTAATTTTTAGTTTACAACACTCAGTTCCATGAGTTTTTGAGTTCCAAATTTTCTCTCCATCCCTGTCCTCTCCCCTCCACCCCACCCCAGGACAGCATGTAATCCAATATAGGTCCTCCCTATACCTTCACATTAAACTTATTTTCACAATAGAAAAATTTGTAAAGAAGATTTATAATCAATGGAATGAATCATGAGAAAGAAGAAACAAAATCAGAAAAGAAAAAAAAAAGATTGCAAATAGTTTGCCTCAATCTGCATTCAGACTCTGGCATTCTTTCTCTGGCTGTGGATAGCTTTTTCCATCATAAGTCTTTTGAAGCTGTCTTTGAGCCTTGTATTGCTGAGAAGAACCAAGTCACTCAAAGTCAGTCATCACAGATACCATGTGTCTATGATTTTGTATAATGTTCTCTTGGTTCTGCTCCCCTCATTCAGCATCAAGTCACATAAATCTTTCTGTCTGCTCCTCATTTCTTATATTTCAATAATATTCTATTACATTCATATACCACAACTTGTTTAGCCATTCCCCAGCTGATGGGCATCCCTTTGATTTCCAATTCTTTGCCACCACAAAAAGAGCTGCTATAAATATTTTTGTACATACGGGTCCTTTTCCCACTTGTGTGATCTTTGTGGGATATGGCCCTAGAAGTGGAATTGCTGGGTCAAAGAGTATACACATTTTTATAGCCCTTTGGGCATTAGAGTCCAATTTACTTTGAGTTTTTATACTGTTTTTATTTCTGTTTCACCTAGGGCAGGCCAGTTAATTTGGACATGCAAGTTTTCTTGTGGATATTGAACTGTTACTATATATCACAAGATATTTTCAAAGAAATTAAGAAAGGAAAACATTTTGCAAATATAATAATTTGGGGGCTTTTTGGTGTTGCTTTTTTAGATTCTACATAAGAAGTACCCAAGATATCAACAATTGTCAAGGTAAGGCACATGTTATTACCAGGCCTTTTTGCATGTTACAATCTAAAAATGTCTGTCAATATTTTATTTCTAATTTTGTTAACTTTTTTGCAATCTGAGGTATTCCAAAGTGTACTATCTAGATAAATCTAGAATGATATTTTCCCTAGAAATCTCATGCTATTCCTTAAGATTCTGGTTTTTGGCTCCTGTTTTTGCTTTCTTAAGCCACTCCTGAAGTTTTACTTTTAATTCAACAAGTTAATTTCATTCAGTAAGTTACTGTTATATGTAAGTCACTGTTGTAGACACTGAGTATCTAAAACCAAAAATGATCAGGCCTTCGTCTCTAGGAGCTTACAGTCTTGGAGTGCAGGAGGACTGAAGTGCAACTTGTGCACAAGTAGATAAATACGAAGTATACCAACAGTTATTTTAAGAGAGAGCTGTAATAACTAGGGGAAGAAGAGAGTTGTAATATAGAATGAAGAATTTTAGGTGTGCTCTGAAGGGCCTAGAGTTTCCTAGAAGTAGAAATGAGAACAAATGCATTCTATAAATGGCAGATCATTTTTGAATGGAGGCAGCAGATAGAATGCCATATACTGAGAATAATTAATGGGCCAGTTAGTCTAGAAGGGAGAATACATGAAGAGAAGTATAATGAAATAAGACTTAAAAGGTAAGTGGGAGCCAGATTATAAATGACTTTAAATGAGAATTAAGAAGTTTGTAATTTACCTTAGAGGCAGTAGGAGATCACTTAAGATTTTTTAGCTGGGAGAAGGTCTCTTTTTTAGGACTATCTTTTTGGCAGCTGTATGGAATATGGATTAGAGAGAGAAAGAGATTACTGTCAGGGAGATGAACTAGTAGATTATTGCCATAGCCCAGAGAAGTTATGCCTGGACAAAGATTGAGGCTTTATGACTGGATGTGAGGGATACTGAAGAAGTAGAATCCACAAATTTTGGCAACCAATTCTGATGGAGTGGTGGGATCTGGACCCCAAAAGGCAAAGACCATGCCTCTACCAGCCTCCTTGATCCCAGTAAATCCCTAACCCCCACCCCTAGAGAAAATCTTCATTATAGGCACAGAGTTGACCCTATAATTCCTCAGATAAAACCTATTAGCACAGGGGTGCCTGCTTTAAGGACTCTTTCTCTGGTGCTGACCCAAACAATTCTCTCTTTGGCATCAGCTCCCCAAGAATCAGCCTCTAGTAGGTAAACAAGAAAAAAAAGTGACTTTTCTCCCTCAATGTCTGGTATCTACAAAGTTATCTCTGTTGACTGCCTGTGTTTTCCCATACTTTCCAGGCAGCCCAGAAACCAGATTACTTGCATATGCTGACCACTCCCTAATTCCTCCCAGCCCATCACCTAATTAGCATATATGGCAACCTCTCACAGTCCCTTTTCCATATAAACTTTAATGTCACTCTTATCAGGTTGCCTGTTCCCTAAGAACCCTTGCCCACTTCTATTGGCATCACAATAAACTTTGCCACTTGACTAGAAGACGGTTTGAGTGTGTGAATTCATTTCAGGCAGCTCTGCCTTGTACCCTGACATTTTGGGGTCCCAGGCAATCTTAAACTACGTCAGCACCCCTAAGACACATCAATTCTATATGAGATGAGGGAAAGGCAAGAATCAATCAAGGATGACTACAAATTTATGAACCTGGGTTACTTGAATGATAGCAGTGCTCTCAATAAATATTGGAGAGTTAAGAGGAATGACCTGTTTTGTATTTTATTTTATGACTTTTAAATGGCAAGATACTAGTGGAAAAGGCAAAGTGATTATCTTTAAAACCTGAAATAGATGAAATAGTCTGTATTTACATTTATCACACTGAAAAGAATGTTCATTGTGAAACAAGATGTTAACTGCTAAAAACCCTGGAATGGAGGCCATATGTTCAATTCAGGAATTGAGTGGGTAGCAGAGAGTAATAATTGAAGTGAAAAAAAATGAGAAGGCTATAAAAAGATCCAGAAATATTAAAGTTCCTATAAAACAGTGATGGAAAGATATAAGAAAAATCATGACAATTGACATCATGACAAAAATCATGACTAATGGAGAGCTGAATCCCAATATTATCCATCCCTTTCCCGTAATATTACAGGAGTTTTGCAATTACATTTTCAGTTCCTCAACCAAGAATCAGTGAAGTTAAGAAATGAACTTGAAATTGTAAATAAAGATAAATATATATTAGACACATATATAAATGTGTATAATATTAAATATATATATATATACAAATGTTTATAAGTATAAATATAAAAATGTGTATATATAATATGTGTATTATATATATACACATAAATGTATACGTAAATCTATATAGTCCTTGTGAATTCCTAGTAGCAAACTGGAAATAGGGTTAATGAAAAAAAAACAAGTTGGTGATTAGACTTATGTAAGCAGAAGTATTTAATTATGCAGTATCTTAGACTAGTCTTCAGACATGTATCTTTGGCAGGCAATGCATCATTTATGCCCCCTTCATACAGTTCCATTTCTCCTCCCTATTTCTTGTACCAGCTAATAAATCTGTGATAGTATGAATGAAGCCTCATACCACTCCCTCAGGAATCTCAGATGATACACTATTTCTCTGAAGAAGCACATCGAGTGTTAACTATGAGGCCAAGGATATATTCTTGCCTATAACGTACAACATAGTGAATGAAATGGAGAGAGATGGAGTCACTGTGATCAGAAACGGGGAGAGTTGCTGGGAAATTTCAATTGTCAATATCAAACCAGAAAAAACCTAGAGATTCTGCAAAAACATTTTAAGTTATTTTATTTCCCTTAGGCCTCTGAAGCACTTTGTCTCTTTTTCTAGACTTTACATGTTAGATACCCTGAATTTCCCCTAGTCCCCTTGTATTCTGTTACCACAGTTAGGAGGCTTTTGTCCTTATTGTGTTTTCCTTGCTGTTTACCCCTGCAGCAGGAATCTTTCAAAATTTTCCTAGAGCTTCTGGTACCTCTTGAAAAGACATCCCATGAGCTTTAGAGGATTTTTTTTTCCTTTGAAGAAATTGAAGCTTGAAGGCTTGGTGAGCCTTTTTGTGGTTGTTGTTGTTGTGAGTCCATTTGTTTGAATAGTTAGAGGTTTCCAGACTTAATTCTATTACACATTAAGGGCTATCAGAGATGTGAGATGTAGAAGGAATTTCACACTTTCCCTTATTCTTGACTGGTTAGGGAACTCACCTCCAAGTTGGGAAACTTCTATTTGCCATGCAGAAAATTGGTGTTATAGATAGTTCTGCTGACATTAGGGTTCTTGGGAAGGATTGGCAGCAAAAACACTTACATAAATATTTATGAAGTATTATGACTTTCTCTTTTTAAGGCACAGCCTTAGAAAATCAGGTATTTGATTTTTGATCCCTTCCTTGGCCTTATGTATAACCTAGTAAAATATTTCTGTCATATACACACAAGTAAATGGTCTTCTCTACAAATATAAATGTTGGAAAACATAGAATTCCTACCTAATTTGAAAGAATGAACATGAAGTACTAAAAATCATTTCAACAACTAAAAAAAGGAAGCAATAGAAATTAACATCATCTAGAATTGTGGCTCCAGACCTATGGAACATGAATTCTTGGAGTGGGGGGGGAGGGTTGGAGTTATTGCAAGGTATGCCTTGTTTCAGTATTTGAAACTTTGACACAAAAAGCTTCAGACAAGCTAGGGAGAATAAAAATAATAAGTCTTAGTTATGGACATATTTTAACTCTCACAGGGGAAGGCGTAAGGCATGACTTAAGACACTCAGAGATTGGGACCCAGAAGAGCAAGGACAAGAGGTGCTCAGAGCCAAGAATAGTGCCTGGTCTCAAGTCACTGAAGCGGGAAAGAAATGATCAAGTTTTAAGAGGCCATTCTTGATGGTCTTCAGGCTAAAGCAGGAGCAAGAAAAAGGTCAAAGATAATCTTTGAAAGTTTATCTACCTAACCTGGTACACCTAGGTAACACAAAGCTCTCATCACTTCTCCTAGCTGATAGGTGGAAATATCTGGGGTCTTCATTGCTTTCATATTACACCAGACTAGGATGAGGATAAGCAATGTAGAGTTTATAGGGAAAGGCAGATTCTTACTCAGATGGGCCTGATTGGTTCCCCATATCTGATGTCACATGTAGGGGACAGGGAGCCCTAGGGGTCTTTATCTTAACACAGGTCATGGAAGATACTAGCCCGGGAAGTTTCTAGAGTTTCCCAGAAAAGGCAAAAGGAGGGTGCCAAAGAGGGCACAGACAATCAAATTTTTCCCATTTCAGAGATAATCCAGAAAATAGGCTTTGGAGTATTTTTTGAACTCCTGCACGTTGTCTCTTCATAGACTGGTAAATCTGAAAACTACAAGGATATACAATTCAGCACACTGACCTTCATTGCCAACAGGACAGTATCAAACTTAATCATACGACAATAATACAGGCCAGGAAGAAAACTCTGCTATATATATAATGTGACATTGATTCTTGGAATATTATGTTCAAAGTTACAACTTTTTTCCCTTAAATAGTTACAGAGCCATTGAGAGGAAGGTAAAACTTATTTCTTTATGCATAATATTTCTTTGCCCCTCCTCCAATCTGCTCCTCTGCTCTCTCAATTGAATATCTACACTATCAGTGAGATGAGGCCTTTATAAAATAACTTCACTCAATGGACAAATATTTTCTTGGATGCAGGGCCCACATCCCTGAAACACACTAGATTCATTATTCTTGGTGAGCAGTATCCCTCACTACCTTTCAACTCAAAGCCGCCTCTAACATTCACCTGGAGGTTTCTATAGACTCATTTAATTTCATTTGGCCTAATTTCCTTTAATTCTGCTTTGATATTGTCAGGCTATGCAAACCTTGTCAACATCTGCTTAAGAATGACCCTCTAAATCTTTTCAGTGTCCCTATTTAAATATGTGAGACCAATTCAACATTTAGTTGTGCCCCCTCAGGATCATCCATTCGTGAGAGCCTGGTAAGTCTCCAGTAAGCGCTAAGCAATCAGACTGCTGACAGTTTCCCCTCTTTGGTGGGTTTGATTTGTGCCCATCGCAACAATAACAATTTTTAGGATCAATTTGGTCATCTAATATAATAAATCTACTAAAGCAGAAGTGTTCAATCCAATATATGGAACCAAGGTCTAAACAGCATCACAAGCAAACTCAGTCTTATCCTGGGCAGTAGCTATTTCCCTCCCCACATCACTGATTGGCAGAAAGAAGTAACCCATACCCTGTTAAAAATTCCTCAAACAAGGGATGAGAACACATCAACCACAATATTAAACACAGATAGTCAGTGCTTACAGGGCATTCTACACGTATTTCTCAGACAACTTAGCACCAGGACATCTGGTATGAAAATGCCAGACAAAAAGTAACATTGACTCTGTTTTCCCAAACTACTTTTTCTAATATTAGTAAAGCTTCTTCCCTATTAAACAGGAGCATTAACTTAGGCTCTGTGCTGCCTGATGCTTTTAATTCCTGTGCTCTTCTCTAGTTCCGTTCTGCAGTTCAACTGCTTTTACTGGCCTGTATCAGCATTACAAAATTCTAGCAGCACATTTCAAGGAAAATTCCAAATCTAAAATTCACAGTTATTTCCCTAGTTACACATAAGCCATGGCAAAGCAGAATACCTTAGGAAGGCAGAGCACTTCAAATCAAGTTGTGAAGCCTTAAATCACAATAGAGATTCAAGTTTACTTTTCCATTAACTTCCCTAAAGACTTAGTTTCAAAAGGCACAGCCTCATTTACTACATGAAAGGATAAATAAGGAATAAGGTAATCTTTATCTTAACTCCTGGGAAGCCCAAGCCTGGGTGTTGGTTTCTGCTTCTGGCTTGGCTACTTCTCAGTAAGAAGAAAAGCCCTTAATTCCAGTTACCCAACAGTTAGCCCCTCCCCCATCCCCAACCAACACTGGATTAAAGGGGACAAAGGGAAATATGATGGAATAGCTTCAAAGGGGTTTGAAGTTCAAGTCTGAACAGATCTTTACTCTTCCTAATAAAAATCTAGAAATAAGCCTCTAGGTCACCTGACTTCTGCCAGTATTTGAGAGCTTTTGGTGGGGGTGAGGGTGGGGTTGACATGTGGGAGAAGTGATGCCATAGGGGTGCAAGGGGGGTGGTATAGTCCAAATCTTGTCATTCAGTGTCAATAACCTGGAAGACTGTACTACAAATGAAAGGAGCGGGTAGAGGCATTTATGTTTCATAATTCTAACACATACAACCATTTCTTGGATTTCAGTTGGGAAAGCCTTTTGAAACTATCAGAGGCAAAAAGCCCAGATCTGAACTTTTCTCTCTAGGGCCATGAGGCACGCATGGAGGTATTTGTCCTTGTATTTCCTAGTGAGTACCTCATCTAAATATGACCAACATGGGAACCTCAACCTTATCTTTTTTTTTTTCCTCTGGAAAAGTTCTATACTAGTCCAAGGAAAAATTAGACAGACACAGACTGGAAAAGAAACCTAAGAGAGAAAGGGAGAGAGAAGAAAAGGAGGAAAGAAGCAAAGTGGAAGGGAAGGGAAGGGAAGAGTGAGAATAATGCCACCCTGAGAAATTATGCCAAACTGCTCCTGGGTGAAAAGGACATCAACTGTAAATCTATATACATACTAACTTTTAATTTTAATCTTCCTCTTTTAGTGGCAAAAAAATGCTAAATGAGTGAAACTACTATTGCATGAGGGTCCACACAAATTTGTGTGCAAGAAGAAAAAAAAAAGAAAGGAGGAGAGGAAGAATGGGAGGGAGGAAGAGAGAGAGGAAGTAAGGAGGGGGAGTACAGGTTTAGGTTAAATAGTGTGGTGAGAAATACTAGCCAAACCAGATTATGCAATCTAAACACAAAAAGTAAGAAATGTGTGAAATAAAGAAAAAAATTTCAATAGCTAAGATAAAGAAAAAAATTCCTGTAAAATAACTCCCACCGAAAAAAAAATGTAGGGAAAAGGACCCTGAGTCTGAAAGGTTTCAAGTCTGTTATCAGCCATCTTCTCCCGTGCCTTATTCCAGACACACATTTAAGATAGAAGGTTTTGACAGAATAATTCCTGTTCCTCAGTTATCCTAATCTAGAATTCACAATGTGAGGTAAAAGCTCTTAGACTGATATGGATCTCTCTCTTATTTCACTGGTTACCCTAATCCAGATCAAGTACTGAGAACCCACTACAGTGATAATTATCCCACTATACACTTCCCAGTTGCAGTGCTGAGAGATATGCCCATCGGTAGCTTCAGCACCTGCAGAAACAAAAGATGTTCAGAAGTATCAGCACATGGGTTTATTAGTCATTCCAAACACCACCACCACTTAGGATCAATTAAACAATTCCATCGTGGAATTAGGTGCTGGGAGTAGAAATAGCAACAAGCTAGAATTGAGATAGTGTAGAAGAACATCTCATATATGAATACTATGAGTTACGAGAATCTCAGGATAAGCCACAGAAGAAGAAACCAACTCTTTAGCAATTATAAATAACAACCCAGAAAACAGAATGCTTTGGAGTCCAAGAGTGGTGGGAAGGTCTATCGAGATAAATAGATGAAGAGATAAAAAGTAAAATTATAGTTTTCATGGGAAAAAAATGAAAGTGACAATAAACAGCTTACACTAACTAAAAAAAAACCTGGGAGTTAAGCTCTTTTTGGTGGATAGAAGGAAGACTGAGAGAATAACCAAGCAATTGGTCTTTATCCCAACTGAATAAAGTTATACTACTGTGAAGTAATGGATTCCTAGAACGTAACAGCTGAAGAAACAGACAATTCTTTCTAACAAAAAGTCTTGTATAAACCGATTGAGTGAAACAAACAGAACAACTGGGCCAAGATACATTATAATAACAATAAGATAAAGAAAAATAAGAAAAAAAACTTCTAAACTCAGGTCAATGCAATGACTCAGCTTCACCCCAGAAGACTGATGATGAAACATACATTAACATCCTATTAGAGAAACAGGTAACCACATGGATAGAATGAGGCATACACTGTGGGACATGTTTAATCTGCTACTTTGTTTTATTTAAATATACTGCTTGTTGTAACAAAGGATGTTATAGGGGTGGATCTGGGGCGTGAATATTGGGAAATGATAACATTAAAACATTGTAAAGAATAAGAAATAAAAGTAAAAAGATAGGCCTCATTGATGGACCTCATTCCTGAAGAGGATTGCAAGCATTGATCTAGGAGACTGCCAAGCTATACAGACTTTAAGAGTTATGTGACCCTAGGCAAGTCGCTTAAATCCTCTCAGATTCAGTTTCCTCATATGTAAGATGAGGTGGTTGGACTTGATGGATTATTACCTGCCATAAAAAATAATGGCGTAAGTATATGATGTAAAATTTTCCAGTTAGATTACTGTGTCCCAGCAAGTTTAAATGGTTTTTCCAGAATTATCAAGCTAGTAAATGTCATAACAAGAATTTGAGCAGAGTTCTCTAAATTCCAAGTCCATTCTTTTTTCCTAGTATATCAATCTGATGGTACAATCTGAGAAACACTTGTCTTCTGGAATAATATTTTGCTCTTTCAATGTAGAGAGTATGGTACTATAGAAGGAGTATGGCCTTGGAATCTGAGGACTTGAGTAATTTCTCAGGACTTTAGCTTCAGGAATTGGTCTAACAATCAAAAATCCTTTTCTTAAAAGTTCTGTAAAGTTTGGATTTAGTCAAAGGGCTGTACTTGAGGACCACATGTGGCCTCGAGGCTGCAGGTTTCCCACCCCAGGTTGATCTTTAAGATGTCTTTAAGATGTAAAGGCCTATGATTCCATTCATGTCATCTAAAAATAACACAATGAAATAGTAAGTATAAAATACAACAAAAGGAATATAGCACTGAATTTCAAATTTCATTTTCCAGTCTATGCTGAGAGTTGGGCTATATCATTGTTCTCTCTGTTAAATGGCCAAAGGACTATTGGCAAAGAGTAAAAAGGAGATGATAGTATGAGCTAAACATATATTTTATCCCTTAATGGTATGGTTTTGTAAAAGCACATTGCATGAGTGGAAATTAGCTTCTTATTTATTTATGGCTTTATTGTGCAGTTACATGGAGCAGTCTAAATTGTGAAATACACATTTACTGCATCATTTTCATGTTTTAAATATTTTATAAAACTTGTAAAGTACCTTTTGAATTTTGAACCCATAATTTAATCTTCACTTTAGGAAAAAAAATATATTCTACATCTGTTTTTCCATATTACAATTCAAAGCTTCAATTCCTTTTTGAAATTGTATTTTTTGAAAAATAATGCTAATCATGGTAATAATAACTATACCTCTACTCCTTAAAATTATTAATTTTGTATTTTGAATAATCTTCCTAACAATATATTAAGTTTCATTTCCTTTATTTTGTAGGGTTACTCAGTTAGTAACTCAGTATAATGTCATAGGCAGAGGGCCAAGATCTTCATAGTTCATTATGCTTTCTCCTTTCTCAAGTAATCATTTGTATATTTATGAGTTTATGTGTTCCACTCCAGAATTCTTCTCCTGTGCCTATTGGAAACAAATTTCCTGGCACCTCTCCTACAACCAACACCAACTGTTCGTCAACTGCTACCATATGACAGATAAGCCTCAGGAGTTCTAGGAATATGAGGTTCCCCCAGGCCACCAGCTCAACTCCGGTCATTGGCCAGGGGAGCAATAGTTATGGAAATGGGCCCCCAAATCCCTAACAATCCACCTGTACCAATAGTAAACTACCATAGACTAATAGGAATGGCAAAGTGTCTTGTAAGAGAGAAAGGAGGTAGCAATTGGCAGTCAGGATCAAACCACGTTCATCTCTTTGACCACAATGATTGCCACCTCCCCTTAGATCCTAGTAGAGAAAGACCAAGAGCTTTCTGATCAAAAGCCAAAGAATAGTAGCACCTACCCAAGATTATCCAGTATTACTTCTCCTTCCTCTCCCCTCTACCTCTGGCCATCATCTGGGGAAGCAACCTTTGTAGGGATTCAACCCAGCTATATGCTGGAGCTAGTTCAGAGAGGGAGAGCAGATAGTTAAATTTCCAGTGTGAACATTTTTACTCTAGAAATGCACAATTACTATAAATTAGGACTTAATTTATTGTTTTGTTGATTATGTAGACGTAAGAAAATGATAGAAAAATGTTAATAATGCATATTAAATTTAAAAGTGTGTCAAGAGGACTTTTTTTTTGAAAAGTCGTTGTTTAATATTTACCAGGGAATCTGATACTGCAGCCCTATCTCTTCAGGATCCACAGCTACTAAAGACCCAGAAAAGAAGTCTTAATGCCAAAGATTTTGGCACCACCAAATGATTTCACGTTAGAACCAGATATGGTTTTATCAGCAGAAATGATACTAATGAAAATGGATTACTATTTACTTTGCTGCTGCTCCTGGACATCTACTGGCCTTTTCCATCTATCTTGAAGCTGGAACTTCCTATGTTTTGATTCTTCCTATATAATGTGAGAGCCTTGAGAGCAAAGGCTATCTGTCCTACTTTCTGTTTGTATGCTTTTTCATTCATTTAATTTATTTATGGTATTCCTTTTCCAATACCTACTTCTGGTAGAATTTATGCTTTTTGAGGGCAAGAATGCTTTTCAGTTTTTTGTTATATTAATAGAACTTAGCACAGCGCCTGGAACATACTAGGTACTTAAGAAATTCCTGTTAGATTGAACAAATACTTATATTTCTGGAAGGAATCTGAAAATTTTTTTCCTGACAGCACTGTGGACAAGAGGGCAAGTTTGCAAACTTAGAGTCAATGATTCCCAACCATACAGCCTTGTTACATGTGAAGTTATTTCAAGATATCTACAAACGAAAGAAATAATGTACCTCAAATTTTCATGTATTCCTATTTTTCAACTTTAATCAGGACTCGTAATTAATCAAACTCAAATTCATTTAAATATGTTACTGAATTCATGGTTTTTTTGTAATTATGCTTTAAAAAAAACCTTTCAATTAATTGAAAGAAATAGAATTATAAGAACAAAGATGTAGACCTAGAATAGGTCTCAAGAGACTATCTCTAGTCCAACCTTCGCTTCTGACAAATAAAGAACTTGAAGCTTAGGGTACTACATGACTTTCTCAAGGTTATAAAAATAGTAAACATCAGAGGGAGAATTTGAATCCAGGTCTTGTATCTTCCCTACTAATACCTTATCATGTTGGAGTTCTTCATATTTAAACCATCTGGGAAACATTGGGCTGGTTAGGTAGATTAACCACGTCCCTCCACTATTCCCCGAAACTCCATTGGCTCCTTACTGACTAAGGGATCAATACATGTTCTAATCTTTTATTTTAAAACCTTTTACAATCTCACTCCAACTTACTGTTGTAGATTCTTTATACATTGTTCCCTTCAACATACTCTAAATTTTATCTGTTCTCATGCATACTTTATCCCCTATCTACCTGCTATGGTTTCTACAATTCCACATGCCTAGAATTTATTCTCTCCTTACCTCTAGCTCATGGAATCTCCACTTTCTTCAGGATTCATCTCAAGCAAACTTTTGTACATGAAGATTTTTCTGATTCTTCTAACTGCTAGTGAATTCCCTCCCTAACTCCCATCTAACGAACTACCTTTTATTTATTATGTAGAGAATTAATGTAATGGAGGTCTGGTGCATGTACAGAATGTTTCTAATGACATCTGACATCTCCACGTGTAGGAGCTAGCTTTTTGCTTCAGAGAAAGTGGCTTGGAAGTACTTTAAAAAGACTAGAGCAGGTTCCAATAACCTCTTCTAGTCAAGCAAGCACATGGCTAAAAGGAGGCTGACTCTAATGGTCTGAGAAGCAACTGGCATTACAGAATCCAAGTTTCATAGCCTACTCAGCATTATTGCCCTGACGGGTAAAGAGTGACTTTGGATATGACCTTTAGGAACTCTAGTCCAAGGATAGTTAAGAAGCAAGTTCGTCCCATAATCATACTGCAACTGAACCTGAACTTGGTATTCAGGAACTGAGATAAGTTTCAAGCCTACTCCCCCAGAGGCCAAGGTACTAGGGTAATATAGTAGAAAGTATATATCTGAGGTGTTGGCGAAGGGTGGATATTTGTTCTTGATATGTTTTTTAAAGTAAATATACATTCAAAAAAGTTAATCTGATGTTAATTTACTTTCTAGAACTAGGAAAACAAAATTGATCAGGAGGAAAAAAAGTTAAAAATCCAAAAGGAACAAAACATGGGAAGAGAATGAAGAGTACTTAGCAATGCTAGAATTCATAACCTACTACAAAGCAATAATCATCAAACATATTTGGTACTAGTTTAAAATTAGAAAAAAAAATGATCATGAGGCAGCTAGGTGGTGCAGTGAGTAGAGCACCAGCCCTGAAGTCAAGAGGACCTGAGTTCAAATCCTCAGATTTGAACTCAAAGCCTCAGATACTTGACACACTTACTAGCTGTGTGACCTTGGGCAAGCCACTTAACCCCAATTGCCCTGTCTTCCCCCCTGCAAAAAAAAATGATAATTGGAATATATTAGGGAAAGAAGACCCAAAAGCATTTGGACATAGCACAGTGTTAGATGAAAACCAAGACCCCAAGTGTCAGAGATAGGATTCATTTTTCAACAAAACTGTTAGGAAAGCTTGGAAGCAATCTGGAAGAAATTATGTTTAGACCAAGAGTTTATACAGTGTGCCACAATAAACTCCAAATGGATATATGTTCTAAAAAGGTTATATAATAAATAAATTGGAGAATCAGTTGAGTTACCTACATAATGGTGAATAGGGGCAGAGTATTTGATCAATTAGGTATAGATAAGGTCACAGGAGATTAAATGCAGTTTTGATTATATAAAATTGAAAAACTTTTGCACATATGAAATTGATGCAGTTAGAACTAGAAGGAAAAGAGTCAAAAGGAAAAAAAATCTTTGCAGCAAATGTCTTTGACAAAGATCTCAGTCAACACTACTTCAGTTGGTGATCTCATCAACTTTCATGGATTTAACATCTTTATGCTGATAATTCTCAAATCTACCTTTCTTGCCCCAACCACACTGTTAGCCTCCAATCTTACACTTCCAACTGTCTTTCAGACATCTGGTACTGGATGTCCAGTAGACATTTTAAATTCTATATCCAAAACAGAACCCATTATTTTTACCTCTAGATGCTCCCCACTTTCTAATTTCCCTGTTACTGTAGAGGGCACACTCCTGGTCTCTCAGGCTTGCAATCTAGTAGTCATCTTGAAATCTTCACTATCTTTTCTCCCCACCCCCCACCCCTTACTCTAATCCAAGCTATTGCTAATCCCTGTCAACTTCACCTTTGCAACATTTCTTGAATATGCCACCCCTTCCCTCTGATGCCACCAGGATGCAGGCCTTCACCTCATTACTCCTTCTGATGGGTCTGCCTGCCCCCAGGTCTTTTTCTCTAATACGTTCTATTCTGAAATGATATTCCTAAAACACAGATTCAATAATGTCACTCTTACTCAAACTCTAGTGCCTTCTATTCCCTCCAGGAGCAAATATAAAACGTTCTGTTTGGCATTTAAAACCCTTTATAACCTATCCTCCTCCTACTTTACCAATCTTCCTACACCTTACTCCTCTTCACATACTCTTCAATCCAGTGACACCAGCCTCTTGGCAGTTCCATTAACAAGACAAGCCATCTCCCAGTTAAGGTCATTCTCTCTGGCTCTCTCCCATATGTGGAATGCTCCTTCTCCTCAACTCTAGATTCTGACCTCCCTGGTTTCCTTTAAGTTCCAACTAAAATTCCATCTTCCTTAAGAAGCCTTCCTCAATCCTTCTTAGTTCCATTGCCTTCCCTTGGTCAATTACTTCCTATTTATCCTGCATATAGCTTGCTTTGTATATATTTGTTCCCATGTTGTCTCCCTCCTTTAGATGAAAAGGTCCTTCAGAGCAGGGATTGTCTTTTTCTTTTTTTGGTATCCCCAGGGTGCTTAGCATAGTCCCTGGCACACAGTAGGTGCTTAATAAATATTGAGTGATGTGTATATATAGCATTGAAGAGTTGATATGTACATATGTATACATATACAGTATATAGAAAAATAAAATTAATGCAAATATATGAGCTACATCTATATGAGATCAAAACCCATTCCCTAATAGATAAAACAGTTTAATGGTATGAAAAAGCATTTTTCAAGAAAAATAAAAACCTAATATTAAATGACCATATTTTTACAAAAATACTATATATCACTGATAAAGAATTTAAAATTCAAACAACTCTGAGGTTCTACCTTTCACTTGTCAGATTATAAAAATGGAAAATAGAAATTGTTGGAGGGTATATGAGAGGACAAATATATTAATACAGTTGATGGAATGGTTTGAAATGCTACTCCAAAAGTCACCAAATTGAACAGTTCCTCTTTTTTCCCTAGAAATATGTTTAGGCTGATGGCTCAGAGATAAGATTGTGAAAGGACTCATGCCCAGAAATGTTTGTAGCAGCATTTTCTTATAATGAATGGGAAACAAAATTGGGACCAATGAAGTGGGGAATAGCAGAAGAAATAATGGTATATGGAACTTCTAGAATATTATTGTGCTATAATAAATTATGAAAAGAATGGATTCAGAGAAAACTGAGAGGACTTATTTGAGTTGATGTAGATTGAAATGAGTAGAACCAAAAAAAATTACATACAATAATTACAATAACATATAAGGGAAAAAATTATGAAACACTCAAGATTTATGATTAATTTAGTGACCAATATGGACGTCAAAAGAAAGATGAATCATGCTTCCCATTTCTTATTTGAAATTTGATGAATGAGAGATGAAGAGTAAGACATACGTTGTCAGACCAAGAAAATGTGTGGATTTGATTTGTGAGATTCTACTATTTTATAACAAGGAACAACTTTTATTTTTAAAATTTATCTGTTTGTTTGAAAGGGGACAATTGAGTTGAGTAGGAGAATAATTATAGTTACACACAAAAATAAAGAAAGAAAAAAAGGAAACTGATGAATCATTGAAAAATAAACAGAAAAAGAGCAGAAGGAAATTTGGGAAACGACACAGCTAAGCTGGAAAGTATTAGAACTACAATGTTACATTTGAAATATACTAAAATATCAAGCTACATAGAGTGAAGATTCACAGCTTCACATTCAGTCTTTCTTAAACAATTTGTATAGGGAATTGTGCATTTTTCTCAGTTATATATTGATGAAAAGGAATTTTAAAATATTTTTTAATATCTGTGTGCAGGACTGGATTCTAGAGATATCTGAGACAGGGGAATTAATAGGAGGTTTTTGCAATAGTTCAGGTGACAAGTGATCAGATGCTGAACTTCTGTAGTGGTTGTGTGAGTTGAGAGAAGGTAATAGACGTGAGATTATGTGATGACAGAAATGATAACACTTGGCAACTGAAGTAGATATATGAGTTAAGGATAAATGAAAGTCAATGAGGACATGGAGATTGTGAATCTGATTGTCTAGAAAGAGCAAAATTCTCAAAAGTAATAGAGAAGTTTAGCAGAGAATTAGGTTGCGGTGGAGAGACAATTAATTCTGTTTTAGATATGTTGTATTTAAGTTACTTAGAAAACATTGTTTCCTTCCATTAAAAAAAAACAGCAACAACTAGGGCTTTATTAGTTTTGGTCAGATTAAACTTTAAAAATAGTTTCTTTCTCAATCCCCCTTCTTTCTTTGCCTTTTTTTAATAAGCTAAGTGCTGATCAACGTACTAATTAAATTTTGTGTGACTACAGTTTTGATCTAACCATGTTTATTTTTTATGCCTCAAATTTCTTTAGTTACTTAGAGTTTAATAATTACTTTGCTACTATTGTGGAGTTGGCATCATCTGTTTTTTTTTAAATGGAACAAAACAAGGTAAACAATTATTATTGGGGAAAATATTGAGTTGAGAAATATATTAGTTTTCACTCATTTCCTAGGAAAATTGAAATTTATCCAACTTATTTAGTTTTTAAATAGAAAAGATTTGAACATCTAAAAATATAAATACACAGCCTGTATAATAGAATACACTTAATTATAATTACTCATCCCTTAATGTCACTTAATTACTGTTTTATCCAGGCTTATTGGATATTAGTGACCTTGTGTTGGGACCATTATGTATCTCCATATAACTATATTTATTACTGAGAGAGTCTGCTATATAATTTTTAAATTAAAAATGATTTTTAAAACTCCATGTTTTCCTGTATATTCCATGAATTTTCAAAACAAATAGAGAATTAAACTGGATCTTCTTTTTTGGATGGCATAATCCCCAAATCATAGATTTTCTGAGTTGGAAGGAACCATCAGAGGTCATCTAGTTTAACCAATACCTGCAGACAATGTCCTTTACAATACAACAGATATGTGTGTATGCAATTTTTTCCTGAAGATTCCTAATAGGGGTAACCCATTATTTCTTGAGGTATTCCATTATCCTTTAATTGTTAGTGTAATAGGAGATCCAGAACACTGAATGGGTTCTTTATTACAAAAATTCCTTGGCCTTAAAGATGGGTCACATTTGAGATATCATGATTAAAATCCTCACACTCATGCTGGGTCACAGGTGATATATAATCTTGGGAGAGAATAAAGACATCAGAAAAAGTGTCATGTGGGTGAGTCTGCAATATTGTCTAATAATACAGCAATCTCCATATTCTTGATGCATTCTTGATGCAACAGAGGAAATCCATTGACTCTTGGGACTGGAAGCCAAATGAAGCAGCTTGATATCCTAGGAATATAACAGCTGACTAGGTACGACTGAGAAGCTGGCTTAAGCTAGAAACAAGAAATAATAGCTATATTAAACAAATAACCTGAGAGGACATGTGAAATCAGGACCAGGGAAGATGGAATTGAAACCTATGCCTTTTGCCACAAGACATATGAATATGTAACAAGAGATTATATTCATTTGTATATGGAGGGAATGGCTTGGCCTATATGAGAGATGGATTAGAATAAGTGCCCAAGGTCTATTTGCCTTATTATAAGTATTCAACAAAGACTACCTGTATCCAACAAAGAATGAATTTTAGGATTGAAAAGGAACAGTGCTACATTAGGAGAATGTTTTTTTTTCTGCAATAAATGAATAAAAGTTTAAGCTGAAGCTAAAAATGACTTCCTTCAACGTGGTATTTCACTATCAGTTGCAAGCTACCAATCCTCATATTTGATATTTTTGTATTCTTTTTTAGTAAAACATTTTATTTCGGTATTTAGAGGTGTTTAATTCTTCTATGGATCTTCTAGAGTGTTCTAGAGGTTGTTTCTTTTGGACTTGAGTTGTTCGATATTATCATTGTTTTTATTTTTATATTTTGCAACATAAAAGAAATTTATATAATTTTCTTTTACTCTGGAAATATCTATTTGCTTTCTTTCACTTTACAGTGTTTATAAATCATGCTAGGACCTTTTCTTTTACTTAGCTGTTTCTGATTATCCTACTAATTATTCAGTGAGACTTTTCCCATGAGCATTTCTTTGTTTTCTCTCTATTTGGTGTTGGTGGTTTTTACTTTATTTGGAACATTTTTTTTGGTATTATTAGGTAACTAGAACATTTTTTGGTGTTCTTAGGTAACAAACTAATTAAACTAGAGTTTAGTCACATCCACTACTTTAGTCATCTTGCTTTAAGTGTTCAGGTAATTGTAAAAGAAATATAAAATATACCCTCTTTCCACAAGGAATTTAAAATTGCATTAGAGAAACAAGACCAGCATGCACATATAAATAAACATATATGTACATGTAAATGTGTATGTGTACATGTATTTGTTAGACACTCATGCACGTGTGTGTGTGTGTGTGTGTCTTGTCCTGGATTTTCACTGAACTAGAGCTGAATTTTATGGCAGAGCTGCCTTAGTTTTCTCTAGGAGTTCGTTTCACAGATAACACACTGGAAGGACTGGAGTTTTCAGACTCCAGCCTCTAAGAGCTTCACTCTTGATCTGGTTAGGACAGCTTCTGAGGAGTCAATAATATTACTTTATTCTAGCCTAGTCTTCTCAGAAGATATCCGATAATGGAAGAACTAGCTCCTCCAGCATTCCCTAATCACCCTTCTCACAGGGGTGGTCAAGAAAGGGGAGCAACTACCACTCCATCTCAATGGGGTCAATTGAGAAAGGCACAGTTTGTGCATTCCCTAAGGCCCCTCAAGCCTCAATGGGGACCAGTTGAGGCACACACAAATTCCCTGTGCTTTCCCCATGAATTCCCCCACGGGTTCCCCCTGGATTCCCCACTCACTGACCAGTGCCCACTTGCTTTATATGGCAACAGACAAAGAAAGCATCTTGCCAACATGAAGCTCACAGGTTAATTTTAGCAATATCATCATTTTGCTCAAGCATAATATCAATTGTCACCCCTGTATCTCACAGCTGTGCTTCAGTAGGACTGCCTATCACTATGATTCTAGGAATTACTCCATAGGATCCTTGGGGCTATTCTGGGAGTTATTATCTAACACCTGGAAACTAGACATTGCTATGGTCATGGATCCTAAGAAACTGAACTCTAAAAGAATAACAAAATCCTCCTTACATACAGAGTTGTTAAATCCATGTGCTCAAGTCCATGTGCTCTCATGTCTAAGGAGGTAGCCTTGGGATTAGAAAAGATCTTGACTGTAATTCATTATAATCCTCCTTAATGTGCCTTATATATTTAAGCTTATTGGTAACTATTATATTTTCATTAACATAAGTTATTTTGGATAGAATGGTACTACTGTACTAAGAATTCCTTATATATCAAGGCCTGATAGTTTGCATTCTCAAACAAAACTGGTTATTTTATGAAATTCAGCTTTGACTGCCCACTATGATCAGGATCTAAAAATCCCAAGAGCCTTGATATCCAAATAGGTTTGAAAATACAACAGATTCAACAGTTGGAGGGAATCAGAGATTTCCTCTCTTTTGGCAGAACAAGAAAAGCTATGATGACTAATGGTTAGAAGAGTGTAACCACAATGTTGCTAGCAACTATTGTGGGTGGTGAAAGATCAACAAAAAACACACAGGAAGGCTGCTAGCACAGATTCTTTGATCTGCTTTTCTAAGGAAAGCAACTTTAAGGGGTTAACAATCTTACTTTAATTAAACATGCATATACCATTCCCTTAGTTGGGGGGGGGGTTGGGAAGCCAGTACCCTGAACTTCAGAGCAAATACAATTGGAAATTACAGAGACAATATAAACAGATCAACATTTCTGTCTAACTAAAGCACTATACATAGTAACCAGAGAAGCACCAACATCTGGGTTTTCAAAGGGAGGTTGGGAGTGGAGAAGGGGGGGGGAAGGCAGCTTACCCAGAGTCTCCCAAATTGACACTCTTTCAATGAGTGTGCCCCAAAGGAAAAAAACAAACAAACAAAAAACAAACAAAAAAACCCTCCAACCTCAGAGCTCTTATACCCTATTCAGGGCCCTGAGGACTCAGAGCCTACTTAGTAAAAAGGTGTGGAGCTTGGGGCCTCACACCTAATTAGTGAAAGGTTGTTGGCCTGCCTCTAACCAGGCCTCCCCTTGTTGGCCCCACTTGAGGCCTATTCAAAGAACAGGAAAGATCTTTCACTCACAGATTTATGCTTAAGGACATTTTGAGTTCAAACCCTGCAAACATTTATAGCTGTGTGATGCTGGCAAGTTACTAACCTCACTCAACTTTAGTTTTCACATTTTTAAAGTAGAGGAACTGGACTTGGCAGACTCAGAGGTCCATTCAAGTTCAAAATTTATGATTCAATAAAGAAAGTAGGTCTGTTCAAAAACAATCAATAAACAAACATGTATTAAGCACTCTCTCTATACCAGGATCTGTATTAGGGACTTAAAACCCTCTTCAAGGAAGGCCATGTCCTCAAGTAACTAATATTTTAAGAAAGTAGACAATATTCGCAAAAATAAGGACATACAAACAACCTCCTTTCAGGGAGGGATATTGGGAGTTGGGCAATTAGAAGTCAGGGATGGGCCTAATGTGAGAGGATACATGTGATTTGAGTTTTAAAGAAAAGGAGTTTTTAAGAGGTGCATTTGAGGAGATAGTACATTATAGGCATGAGGTAAAGGGGAAGAATGGGCCATGTGCAGATAGCGTAAAAGCAGAGATATGGAAGCTAGAATTCTGTTCAGAATGTCTTTTCTAAAAGAGGTATTGGGCAACAAAATGTCAAAGAGAAAGTTGTCATTGAATGTACCAAATCATTGAGATTATAGGCTTTAACCTGGAGTATAATTTTATTTAACAAGACCACTTCACTCAAGAATCCATCCATTCCTACATTGCATATCTACTAAGTGAAAGGCACTTTGGAAAGTGCTATGGAGTATACAAAGATGTCTGAAACAATGTCTGCATTTTACAACCTAAATATTCGCAAAAACATTTCATGTAAGATGGGAAAAAAAAAGATGTGAGACAAAAGGTCTTGGATTATGTTTAGACAAGAATAGTGTCAAGTTTGCTTCCCTGATAATGAAATAGATAGCCCAGGAGAAAATAACAGGCAATTAAGGAACAATGAGATTCACTGTTAACAACCAATGGAAGCTAATTAAGATCACTGCAAGCAAAGTAATTTCTGTAGACACTACACCTAGCCAATTCTTCTAATCACACTAGGTATTCACAGTACTGAGAAATAAATAACCAGTGTCATAAAATAGCACAGTTGTTATGCCTAAAAACCTAAATGAAAGTAAATGGCTATTGTTTGTAAATTACTCCTAAAATAAATAAGACTTTCATTGTTGCTGTTTTTCCTATTATTTCTGTCCTTGCTAAAAATTAAAAATGGAGCAGTTACTATGACAGTAAAGCTCTAAGGTGGCAATCTTATCTGGGGAAGGCTTGCCAATCTCAGGCACTTGGCGGGAGCCTTGTGATGATTTTACTGGGGGGAGGAAAGGGTAGCTGTAGCGACAGAAGCAGCAATGACATGAAATTCTTGAGTATGGTTTCCTAGCTACCAGAAGGATGTTTATTCTTTAGGTAGGAATACCAACTAGACATCTGGGGCTTGAGTGCCCATGCTAAATTTTGTAGTAAAGAAACTCTTGTGCTTATACATAAAAGTGTCTGAATAACATCCCTAGGACTCTTATTCGGTCCCTTGAAATTACATCATGCTTTGGGCCATTCTAGAGTTTAAGCACATTGTAAATATGTTAACAGCTCTGGGCTGATTTTCTGCTGTGAAGAACTATGACATAGATTAACTTTTAAATTAATGTGAAGCACTTGAAATACAAAGCACTATATATTATATACACACATATAAATTATATACTTATGTACACACATGTCACTCAGGAAGCCAAACAATGTTAGAGGACTATAACTACATATTTAGGATTAAAAAAAAAGATTACTTTGTGGACTCATTGTGGTGTGAATATGACCCTGAATCATCCAAGACTCTTCCTATACTACTCCTATCCAATCACTACCTCTTTGACATTTCTTTTATATATATCCTTTCCACTCACATGAACACCTAAACATAGGCCCTCCTTACTGAACTCTGTCTCTTTTTTAATATTTCACACACAGTGCCACTGCATATATTTATATACATATATGTATACACAACAATAATTAGCATTGTTTGGTTGGAAGATGGGACTGGAACGTTTCCCCTTTTCCTCTATGCTAAGGGGCTCTTCTCAACTCTGGAACAATGCACATAGACTATATTAAGTTCTGGGGAGTTTGACTTCTAAAAAAAGGGGTCAGGCCCTTCTGTCTTTTTATATCCCCATGCCAAAGAAAAGTACTTAGAGCCTAGATTTTTGTTCATGTCTAGAGTCTCCCTAAGTAGGAGAAGTAAAGCTATGTTTATGTACGATCTTCATCAGGAATGCTATTTATTTCCATACACACACACACACACACACATGCTTACACACACACATGTACATGCACACATGTACACACATACCCCTAAATACAAAAGACTTACGTGCATGAATTATAAGGAAAGAAGGAAACAAGCATTTGTTAAGTGCCTATTATGTGGCAGACACTGTGATAAGGGCTTTGTAAATACTATCTCATTCCATCTTCATAGAAACCGTGGGTAGTTAGGTGCTATTATTACCCCCATTTTACAGTTGAATGAACTGAGGTAGTCAAAGATTAAGTAGTTAACCCAGGGTCACGTGGCCAGTAAGTGTCTGGGGCAGGATTTGACCTCAGGTCTTCCTAATTCCATGTTCAGTGCTCTATCCTCTGTACTACCTACCTTCTAACAATAACTTCTTTTATATCTTCTTGGGAGGGGTGTGTGTGATGGTTGACAAGATAACAAATAACAAGTTAACAAAAATATGACATCATGCAGTTTACAGGACTTCTGAGTAGATATTTTATATTTCTCCTTGACTTGACACTGTACAAATAAATCTCTATATTTGCATATCTTTTGGCAAGGTGAACTAAGGGTTAGATCTCCTTCTCTGCATGTCCACCCTCTCAGATTCAGCAACTTCCCCTGAAATGTCAGCTCAATCCAACAAAATCACAAAACAGAACACGTGTCCAGAAGTATATGCCACCCACATTTAGTGAGCACATATGTATTTAATAAGAGCTAATAATAACTAACATTTTTATAGAGCTTATGATGAGCCAGACACTGTTAAATGCTTTACAATTATTATCTCATTTGGCTTCATTTGATTGTTTAGATATTTATTATGATCATATATATGCATACATAGGAGGAAAGATACATACATCATGTTATAAGGTATCTCAGGAATCGTCTAACCAGAATTCTTCTGAACACCCCAACAAATAGGCTTCTACCTTCTTTTGATGACCTACAAAAACAGGGAATTTCTTCTGTTACAGTCTTTTCTGTTTTTAATAAGCTCTAATTTTAGAGTAGTTTTCTTATTTGTGAAATTAGGACTTGCCTTTCTGAAATTGCTACCTGTTACTCTTAATTTTGCCATCTATCACAAACAGAATGAGTCTAATCATTTATCCACTTGAAAATCTTAATAAGTTTAAATATAACTTAAATACAGCTATCTTTCTGATCTCCCCTTTTCCTTTCTTCTTCAGATTCACCATATTCATTGTCCTTATTAGAGCATCCACACCCCCACTTCCACCCCAGTAACATAGTTTCCATTCCACACACTCTTTATTACTGGAAAACTAGATAATTTGTCATTTTTTTGTGTACCTCTGCCTTTCTTGCCTCCACACCTTAATGAGTCCTGTTGTCTTTGGCAATGTTGATATTTGGGGAAATTCTGATTCCAGGATTTGGAAGCTTTGACTAAATTAAGATTGTAGAAAATTGGAAAGGCTCTCTTTAGAATGGAGCATCTTGCAATTGTGGAAATACCAGATATTAGACATTTTAGATTGAAAACAAATGTGGTACCTGTTGTGGCAAGCCCTTTTCCTTCCTCATTGAGAGGCAAACCACTGTAGTAAGAGGCAGAAGACTTCTGGATCAGTGCTGGGAAGAGAAAGAAAAGATTTAAGATAATACAAAACTTTTAGCTTTATATTTTTAAGGAAACAGACTTATAAAAACTGATTATATTTATTTTTTCACATCTGTGTGTGTCCAATTCTCTATCTTCGAGATCAACCAACCGAGACAAATGGACTGTGTTCTGCCAAAAAAAGTCTACTCCCCCTCCTTTGCTTCTTGACATCTTTCTCTTCTCTTAAAACAATCATCTTGCTCCCACCCTACTTCCAGTTAGATATAATCTCCATTGTCAAACCCATCAGAGCATTCTGACTGTACCCCTCCTCTGCACCTACTACAATATAATATGTATAATATACATTATATATAATAACATATATAATGTAATTTTTTGTAAGTGGATTTTAATCTACCAACTAGTTTATGCCAACCCAATTAGACTGAAAACTATTTGAGGTAACATGACTTGTTTCATCTATGAAGTACACTGAATTATGCATAGTAGACACTTTAAAAATAATAATATCTAGCATTTATATTGAAGTTTAAGATTTTCACAGTATTTTATATCACAGCCCACATTTATAGAGTACTTTAGAACCAACCTGTGAGGTAAGTAGATAAAATAACCATAAATCATCTTGTGACAGAATGTTGTAAGACTGTGAGATTGCTTCCCTAGTTCCTTGATCCCTATGCCCTCAGGTAAAAATCTTGCAGTACACATCCTTATTTGAACATCCCTATAAACTATTTGCCATGACCTATTAGAAATGGCTCTTTGCCTATGAAGTCGAACATTAGATTGGACAATTTTGGCCCCAGTCTAGCTCTTTGATACCTGAAGTAAAGAGAGGAAGTACGACTGATTTTCCATGCTTATTTAAAACAAAAAGAGTTGGCCATCCAGAAATCCCAACACATTAAGGTGGAGAGAAGTAAAGATCCTAGAAGTATTTGTCTGTGGCATCTCTGAGGGCATTCTTTACAAAAGGTCATTATTGACCTTTTCAAGTTCCAGACTAATGAAAAGTGTGCCTAAGGCTCTGGAGAAGGAGTTCTTAACTTTTTGTGAGTGTGCCATGGACATGTTTGGTAGTCTAATGAAAGCTATGGACCAATTATTAGAATAATAGTTTTAAGTGTATAAAGCAAAATTTATAGACTTATAAATGAAATAAATTATATTTAAATAATGTGCCATTTTTTCCACCCAAGTTTACAAATGCCCTGAATTTATCCACGAACC
The DNA here is from genome assembly GCA_028646595.1 of Phalanger gymnotis. Taxonomy (NCBI): domain Eukaryota; kingdom Metazoa; phylum Chordata; class Mammalia; order Diprotodontia; family Phalangeridae; genus Phalanger; species Phalanger gymnotis. The sequence continues at coordinate 100,346,195 of CM053626.1, forward strand.
TCTCAGAGTTTTGTGGATCCTAAGTCAGGGGTGGGAAACCGCAGCCTTGAGGCCCCATGTGGCCCTCCAGATCATTCAGACTGAATCCAAACTTCACAGAAAAAATCCTTTTAATTTACCATTTTATCATCCCTCCTTCTAATCTTTTTTTTTTTCCAGGCCAGTAATTTTCCTAATGACACTCACTGTTCTTCTTTCTTTTAAGGATTTGTTCTGTGAAGTTTGGATTCAAAGGGCCACACTTGGGAACCTAGAGGGCCATATGTGGCCTCAAGGGCATAGGTCCCCAATTTCTGCCCTAGGCTTATAAACTAGGGACTGAGACTTCCAGAGGAACTGAGGTGAGGTTGTATTTTTTGTCCCCATACCACTCTTTCCACATTGATATAAGGTCCACCATGTTTCTCCACTGCCATCCCTCCATTACTTTGTTTTAGGCCTAGAATCTCCCCTGGAATGAGTTAAAATAGGCCATAATAAAAAGGATATTGTTCTAGGTATTAATGGGCTACTAGATTCCTTAGTGAAATCTGCTCTAATCTCCCTAACTATTGTTAGGGATTGGGACAACCGAGAAGGTTTTAGAATCTCTGTTTTACAGATAAAGAACCTGAGGCTTAGTTGAAGTTACTTGTCTGAGTCACAGAGCTGGAAATACATGAGCTTAGTTACATATCCATGTTATACGAAGCCAGTTAAACCACACCTTCCAGTAAAGAAACTCAACTTAATCTATAATTCTTTTCTTTATTTTGTTCAGATGTTTATTTCCAATGATTTTATGATTTTATTACCCTCTGAATCACAGCTTTCATAGCTCATGTATTATTTATCACGTACTACATTATCATCTCTTTTTATCTTTGTTTATTTTTGTGTATTTAATTTTTCCTATGTATCTATGTATACATAAGTGTGTATATGTATATAGGTATATAAATATATTTATGTACACCTAGATCTGTGTACATTCATGTAGACATGCATATACTTATGTGTAAGTACATATGCATATATCTGTGTACATATATGTATTATATGGGTAGGTTGGGGTACATATATAATCTCCTTAGTCTCCCTATAAGACAAGAATGTATGCTCCTTGAAAGGAAGGATGAGACTTAAAAGATTTTATTCTTCTTAGAGGCTTGCCCAGAGTCCTGAACATAGTAGATGCCCACTGATTGCTTGACTAATTGACCATTTTACAACCCAAGAACTTCTGAAGATTTCTGAAATAGTGTTTTTAATAGAAAAGGTGCATAGACACAAAAAAGGTGATGTGCCTTGGATTTACTCTGATAACCAAAGAAGAACTTAATTTACCATTTTATCATCTCTTTAATCTTTTTTTTTCCAGGCCAGTTATTTTCTTAATGGCACTCACTGTTCTTCAATTTATCTAAGAATCTTTAATAAGTGTGTTAGCTCAGGGTGCTACTGGTTCACATCTAAAAAGGTTTTTTCAAAAATATCTGTCCTTCCACCTACGAGTTTTACCTTTTTTGCTAGAGTCAGTATTTTAATAAAGACACATTACAAAATGATGATGTTTGTGGATGCTAGTTGATTCCACAATAGCAACAACTACAACAACCACCACCACAGTAATAACAGCTCCAAATCTTGATTGATCACCCTTGGGAAACTTCAGTGTGATTTCAATGATCTCAAACTGCTTGTTTCTGCAAGAACTAGTCTCTTTAACATCCAAACTTTTTCAGGTATTGTACAAGACAGGCAAAACATGGAATATACAATCAGGGGGAAAGTAGGAAATAAGTTTTCATATAGTGCATATTATGTGCAAAATATTTTTACAAATATCTCATTTTATCACATCATAAAGAATAAAAGAATCTCATAATAGAAGGTTTCTTCAGATGTCACCTAATCAATCCATGTCAGATATCTGAAAAGTGGTCATGTAGTCTTTGACTGAAAACCTCTAGTAAAGGGGAAGACTCTACCACCTGAGGCAAGTGATTTGAGTACTTTGACATTATTCTAATTGTTGTTTATCCTTAAATCAAGGTTAATTTTCCTCTTTAAAACTTCTGCCACTCTTACCTCTATCCTCTCAAGTCAGGCAGAAAAAGTCTAATTCCTCTTCAAGGATGTAGTCCTTCAAACATAAGAAGGCGACAATAATGACCACCAAACTCTTCATCTTTGACCATTTATGAACAGGAGAATGACATGTATCCTAATAAATTTTACTCAGTTCTCTAAATATTTGAAAAACGAGATCTTTATCAGAGACATGCTATGAAAAATTTCCCCCACCTTCCTTTCCTTCTAATCTTGGCTACATTGATTTTGTTTGTGCAAAAATTTCATCATCCTTCACTCTCTCCTGGTAACAGCATCTTCCTTTCCTAACTCTTCGGTTTTTGTTATTTACTTTTTTTTTTATTTAACTACTTCGTATGTATTCCTTTTATTTTTGTTCGGTATATGCTTCTATATTTAAATGTTGTCTTTCCCACTAAAATGTAAGCTCCATTATTTTATTTCATTGTAATTGTGTCCCTAGAGCCTATCACAGTTCCTGACACATGGTAGACATATAATACTTATTGATTGATTATGTTGCACTTAAGAATTGTATTTACTACATTATTTACTCATCAAAAATGGGTTGTCTAACCTTGGCCAAGTCACTTAGCTTTTCTAGACTTCTGTTTCTTCATCTATAAGAGAAGACCTGACTGGACAATCTCTAAATCTTCCCTGACATTTGATTCTAACTAATAAAAGATCTTCCTTGTAATATGGTATGGGAGTCTCATTCTTTTTTTCATATACATATTTTTTAATTTATTTTTAATATGTTTAGTTTTCAGCATTGATTTTCACATGCGTTTGAATTACAAATTTTCTCCCCATTTCCACC
>CM053626.1:100349590-100386113 GCA_028646595.1 Phalanger gymnotis
GTACAGGAGGAACCTTAAAGGATGGAGCACCTCCAGGGTCCCCAATGCCCACATCAGTGTCCTCTTCACATTCTACATGATCTCCTAGGTTGACTCTTGCTTCTATCAAATCAATGACCTTGCCACATAGAAGGTCTAGGTCTTTAGTGGCATAAAAGATCAGTTTTCTCCTACCTCAAGTAATTCATGTGGTGAATCCATAATTGTGTGCTTAATTATGATGTAGATTTCAGTACTTGTCTGTAATATTTGATGAAGTTTATTTGAAACTTACTCTTCCTCCCCAAGATTTTCTTACCTCTTTGTCCTCATTTTCTTACCCCTTCTCTTTTTATCACTTTTGTCTTATAACCCACACACAAAGCTATTCTTTCTATGTTCTTATGCTTAGTACAATTTCATTCAAGCATTCTGTGCAGCGTGTTTGAAGTATTTATTAATGATAAGAAAGAAAATGAGATTTGTTTTAATAAGAAAGACAACATGTTGCAGATGAGAGAGGGCTATTCATAGAGTCCAGACAAAGACATATATTACCTCTGTGACTATGGTCAATTCATGGAACCTTCAGCATCTGAGCTACCTCTTGAAAAAAAATCTGAGCTATTGACTAGGGAAAAGAATTTCCATTCTGAAAGATCTCCGCACCAATGAAATCACAGCATTTATTCTTCAAACCAAAGAAACTACAGACTGCTCCACTGTCCCTATAAAAAATTTAGAACAAAATTTGTTCTACTTTTTTATCACAAGGAAATTTTAAAATAGAAAGCTGGTAATTAGGAATACACTGCTCTATGTATGTGACGAACTAGAAAAAAAATGCCATAGAAAATAGAAATGCAACAATCAAATAACAGGAAATAAAACCTTCTAATATCTCAAAAATCTTCAGTGGTACAGAGATTTATACCAATATCAAAGAAATGTTAAGTGGGAAAATAAGAACATTTACCCACTCTTATGTTCAATAATCACTTATCACCAATTGAATTAATTCAGACCTAAATGAGAATTCAAGGTGAGAGGTTCTTCAAATGAAATTTTTAATTCCTTTGCTTATCAAAGCTATTATCATGAAAATTATTCATTTGGAGTACAACTACTGGTCTGTCTTCATGGTTCATAACATTCCTAAACAAATAATACTTTGACAAAGTCAATGAAATGAAGCAGCTGAATATACAGTAGGAACTACTATAATTGGATAACTCAATGTTCCTTACAAAGGGTAAGCTTTTTTCCCCTACTTTAGACAATACAACCTCAAATGCCCCCTCTATATGACTAAAAAGTAGCAGTCAATGGCATAGTCAAGTGTTCTCAACCTTATTAATAGCCAATTTAGTCACACTGGTTGATTTTATGGAAATTAGATGCTAATGTTACTAGGGTGTGTGTGTGGGGGGGGGGAATTTGGTAATGCTTTAGTTCAGTCATGTGATATAAACACACTTACAAAGCTGTCAGAGGATTAATTTGACAATTTTAAATCTCCCCAACTCATTTGACAAAACAGTTTGTCATAAAGTGTATTATACATATTCATCACTGCTCAAGAATCACAAAGTACATTTTTTAAACAAACTATTCAAGGAATTAGTAGAAAGATATTATTTATTTTGTTAGTTCATATTTCCAAATCTGGTTCAAATGGCAAGTCTATCTAATAGGTATTGAGAGTCCTATGTGACCAGTCTCCTTCTCAGTATGTATATAGAATTATCTTAAATACCTGAAGTAAAGGCATTCAGGGCAGTGCCTGGAAAATGGAGGAGGTCCATCAAATATATTTCACATATTCTCCTACTTACTACCATTTTTTATACCTATGATTTTATAGTTAACAAGAACTGAGATGAAACTCTCACCATGCAACCAGAACCCAACCTGCCCAGGGCACTGAATGGTTAGGTGACTCTCCCAGGATCACATAGCCAGTGTATGTCAGAGGCAGGTCTTGAACTGGAGCATCCTGAAACTGGGATCAGCCATCTATCTACTTTGCCATGTTGTCTCTATATTCATTAAGAATTCTCTCCTTCACCCATACCTCCTGGATTCCTAGGCTTCCTTTAAGTCTCAACTAAAATCTCATCTTCTATAGGACAACTTTTTGTCTCTCCACATTAACGTCAATATCTTCCCCCTGTAATGTTCTCCAATTTCCTTTTTATATATCTTGTTTGTAAATAGTTCTTGTATTTTGTCTTCCCACCTACCTTTACCATTAGACTATGAGTTCCTTGAAGGCAGGAATTGTTTTTTTTTTCTCTCTCTCTTCCTTTTTATTCACAGTGCTTAACACAATGCCTGGCATGTAGTGGGTGCTTAATTAATGCTTCTTGACTTACCATATTTGTAGTAGTTCAGCAGCACTAGTGTCCATGACTCCCTTATAACATCCTTATGACCTCCTCTGGCACCTCAGTTTTATGTCTGAGAAAGAATGTTTGGGACGTAGGCTTCTTTCGACACTCCATAAATTTTGCACTCAATTTAGAGATCTTAAATATTGAAGACAATCATCTTTCTATTTTTTGTTGATAACGAAAGCTATAGTTCTCTCTATTTATTTCTCTTGCTCTATATTTATCTCTCTATCCTTATCCAAATCCATAACTGTATCTCTTTCTCCAAGATGAGGATGAGACGAATCAGGGGACTTTGGTTGAAGGTTTGTTTGATTTATTTATCTGAGAACTGAGAGAATAAACACTGGGACAAACAAAAAAAAACCGGGTTATCGTAGCCTTTGTCATTTACTAAATGGTCACCCCATTCCTAATGAATGATTAATTAAGAATTAATCCAATTGCAAAGATGAAGTGTAATAACTTTCATGTCAAATAGTATCTTAAATTTGTCTAATAGGGGTCATTAAGTGTATAGCTATTTAGTTATCTTGAAAAATTAGTATAATTTAGCTTTTGCTTTGAAGTAAACACAGAGGAGTTGTGAGAACTTAAAGCTGGAATCTAGTTCTAAAATTTTGAAAATGTGTATAAAGATATACGTTTGGTAGGAATAGAGTTATTACATAATCCTCAAACTTCCTCACTAACCACATTTGAAAATATATTGCTAATATCCGGGATGGGGTGGGGGTTGATTGAGAATTATTTTCTGCCTAGTAGCAGGGAATGAAATAGTTGACTATCTGAGGCCCTCTGACAACCCTTTGGTCAGTTATACCTGATTAATTCATAGATATGATGATGTTACAACAGGATTATTTTAATAATTCTGGCACCTTTTAAATATGAAAAAGATTGTGCTATAAAGGGAAAAGAACAAGATTGGATATCAAGAGTAGTAATCTCCAGTTTCACCTTTGCCAGTTTTAGTTGAATGTTTTTGGAAAAATCATTTAATTTCTCCAGACCTCAGTTTTCTAATCTATAAAATGAAGACTAGATGACTAAGTGATCTCTAAGATCCTCTTGTGCTCTAAATTCTATTATCGTAATCCCAGGAATCCATAAAGCATATGAAAACACATTTCTTTTGATATTTAACTGTTACAGGTTATTTAATGGTCACTTTTTTGACCTCAGCTTACAACTTACTTAATTTTAGAAGAGTTAATTTTCAAAATCCTATCCTGCTAAACTCTGTGCATCGATTATGTAGACCAGAATTCTTGGTAAAAGAAAATTGCTTTTCTTGAAATTAAGATTAGATTTCTGTGGTTTATTAGCAGAATGTGAAATCTTACTGTCCAGTAATTATTTGCCTTTTATCATTAGAAACAGCTTGATTTGAACGTTTTTTGACACTAACAGTTTGTTTTGTCGTTACTAAGCAACTTGTACAAGGTAAATGATATGAATGTGAGTTTTTATTCTACTTTTGTTTCCAGTGGGAAATTTCTTTTCAAACATTTTATTTTAAGATCCTACTTTATTTCATTTCAAATCTTTTCAAGACAGACAGACACAGAAAGAGAGAGAGAGACAGACAGACAGACAGACAGAGAGAATTTATAGAATTTGAAGGAATATTTTCTTGCTCCTTTATTTTTCTATTGCATCTATTGTATCATGTGAAGATACAGGAGGTTTGAGTGATGTGAATTAAAAGGATAATTGTGGTTTTGAATATAAATTAAGAATATCCATTTTGGTAATGATAAGCCAATATTCAATTTAATCATCTAATCAGAATGTTAACCAAGGTATTGTTGGATAATTATAAAAAAAAACTTGAACTATAATCCTAAATGTACTTTAAAATTCATTTAAATTTTATAACTGGAGGCTTCTATCCTTGTCTCAAGTGTTCCCTCCCCCATCCCCTATTTGGGTCATTCAATAATTCTATGATTGTGTAAGACTACAACATTGAATCATTCAGAATTTGATTAGGTGCTTCTAATTTGGTTAGCAGAGATGAATGGCTGAAAGAAAAGGAAGCTAAGCAGGGAATATACTTTGTAGTGTAGGTAAAAATACCTTATATTCACTAAGGGCAGGAGTTTCAAAGGAAAAATCTCTGGGGTGGTATCACTGCAGGGATTCTTAAGCAGTCCTAATGATCAAACTTCCCTATGAATAAATTGCTAGGAAGAAGTAAAAAGTGAGGTGCTGCTGGATTTAATAGTGATGGCATTCCCTCTTGATTTTTTCCCCATAAGAATAAATGAAGAGCTCAATCCAATATATAGAGTGGCAAAAGATTTACATTTCAACTGCTATCCTATTACCATCTTCCCTTGACATCATCTCAAAAAGCATTCTCTCTCCCAGAGATACTATTCTATTCTGATGTCAGTAGGTTTCTTCATAGTACTGTCCTGTTTTCTTCAAGAAGCAAAGATAAGGAAACCAAATTTATTTTCATAATCTATTCCAGAGAGCCTAAAAATAGCACAAATACAAATGACTTTCATGTGATCATGAAGTTTATTTTATTATTCATTTAAATTTCCACATTTCGTTTTATAAAAATTGTTTGCATACCTAAAACACCCAGATAATTATGTTAAGTGGTTTGAGAAACTATAATTTAAAAATTATGGAAATTCTTACTTTTTAAAATGTGGAAATCAGAAGAATATAAATGAACTAAATAACGTATGCATATACAATATGCATGTGCATTATGTATACATATACACCAATGTGTACTGCACATACACATTTGTATGCACATACATACATGCGTGTGATCCCTTAACAAAGGGCTCCTCACCTAACCTTAACTCTGTGGTAACTAGTTACTTTTGTTCTCCTGTCACCACTGGTAAATATTCCACCTCCACTTTTTTTTGCCCAAAACTTAATTCTAGGTTATCCTCCATTGTTTACTTTCTCTTTGACTTATTCTATTTATGTGTTACTGGAAAAAGATGAACTATGCATTCAACAGTGAAAGATCCCTCAAAATATCTTATTTCAATTGTAGCCTCCCCACTACCTGCAATGCCATCCTTTGGTCCAGCTCACTCCAACAAAGTAATCATTGCAAAATAAAAAAAAAATCCCAATGATAACTTTCCCCTCTGCATATTCTTTGCAAGCAGTCTTATCTCTAAGAGACAAGACTCAGGTCGCTAACTCAATTTTCTTTAATACTCTTGTTTACACTTCACAATAAGACCATCCCTTAATTTTCCTTTCATGCTTCCCAGCACTGTCAGAACAGATATTGGTACTAATCTACAATATAGTGGCACCTTTATTTCTAGGGGTAGACAACACTGTAATTATTACTTACTATCTACTTAAGGAAGTTTTCTAAATAAACTCTAATAGACTCTCAATCCATTTCCTGATAAGGGTCACATGAAACATAAGCCAGAATCTGAGAGCAGTAAGTTAGAGATATAACAATTAGGCACCTAGGTGGTGCAATGGACAGAGATCCAGGCCTGCAGTCAAAAAGGCCTTAGTTCAAATCTGAATGTATTGGCAAGCAAAGAGGGAATTTTTGTTTTGCTCTTTTTCCTTCGGAGTTCTAGTTCTTCTCAGCACTAAGGTAATCAAGGGCCTTTGATTGACTCTTGCCTTTGATTGAATCAAAATTCTTTGATTGAATCAAGAGTCTTTGGTGACCTGCTTAAGTCACAAGAAAGCCTAAGTCACATGAGTTTGAGTCACGTGGTTATGATACCCTCTGTGGGCTGACCCTGAAAAAGTGTACATGTACTCAGAGGTTAGCATTTTGTGTGGGAGGCTCACTCACTGGAAGAGTGTTTGTGTGATTTGGCCAGTCTCTGGGTAGTCGTTAAGGAGCCCCTTGGCTTTGAAAACCCAGATGTTGGTGCTTCTCTGTCTGGTAACTACGTATGTATGTATTGCTACGGACAGATAGAAATTTGGTCTGCTGATTTGTGTTATTTGCTCTGTTTATATAATTTCTGCTTGTAATTTCTGTTTGTGTTTTCTCTGAAGTTCAGGGTGCTAACTTTTTCCCCTGAACTAAGTGAATGATATATGTATGTTTAAAGTGAGATTGTAAACCCTTAATGTTACTTTCCTTAGAAAAGCAGATCAAGTAACCTGTGCTAGCAGCCTTCCTGTGTGCTGGCATCACTGGCCTTATGCCTCCACAGCAGCTGCAAGCAGCATTGTTGTTACACTGGACTCAGACACCTACTAGCTTTGTGACTTTGGGAAAATCACTTAGCTCTATTTTCCTCAGCTTCTTCAAATGAAAAAATGAGCTAGAGAAAAAAAAGGTAAAAAAACTCTAGTATCTTTCCCAAGAAAACCTCGAATGGCGTCACGAATAATCTGACATGACTGAAATAATTAAACAACAACAAAAACACTGAAATTGTACCTGAGTTCATTGGACTTAAACTCCCTCTTAACTAATGCAGAGTGCTTACTCTCTTTGATGATTTATATGTACATATATATACATATATGTGTATGTATGTATATATATGCACATATAGTATGTGTGTATATGTATATGTATGTATTTGTGTGTATATGCACATATATATGATAATAATGCCTGCCTTACAAGGTTGTTATGAGGATTAGATTAAACAGTAATATGAAAAATTTTGTAAGCTGTTTGTAGTCGTGTCAGCTCTCATTAACTAAATTCAAACCAAAATTCTACTCTGTTGAGATGTATCTGGGAGCCCAGTTCCTTGACCCAATGTATTAACTATCTCTCTGGGGTTAATTTGATCAGCAAATTTGATAAGTATGACTTTCAAAAACATTTTTAGCATCTAGTATGTGAGAGAAATGTAAATTATTTCATCTGTACTTTTTTTCTCATCTGAACTTTTATAAAAGTCATTGATAAAAACATTGACCAGAGCAGCAAGGCCAAATTCAGAGAAAATACCTTACTTGAAGTAGACATCTAATTATTAGCTTTCGCTGTCTTGGACTAAAAATTCCATCAGTTCCAAATTGACCTATTTTTGTTATCATCTCATCCACTTCTTTCTTTGCTGCCCAATAAGATATCGTTAATGATTTATTTCAGCAGTAAATCTAGGGCCGCTATTCCTATAGTATTTTTTGATCTGATGGTATAATAACACAGATAAAAAGGAAATTTGTTTTTGAAGTGATCCCCCATCATTGATGAACCTTGGCTGAATTGAATTAATTGCAGTTTTCTTAATGCTCATAATCAGTACTTTTTATAATTCTCTTTAGTATCTTACAAGAAATCAAGGAGGTAAGTAATTTAAAGAATTTACTTTTTTCCCTTTAAAGTAACCAAATTAGCATATTTATCCATCTCTAGTCCTGCATCAAGTTTACTATTTTTCATTAACTATAAATAGCAAATCAACAATCACATTTGCATGTACTTTCAGCTTCCTGTGCTGTAGTTTATCAAAGTCCAGTGACTTGAATTCATTGAAGGAAGCCAAATGATTTATTACTATTTTCTCATTTATCTTGGGTTTCCATTCTCTTTTAACAATGTTTGTTCTCTTTTCTCAGTCAGAATAACATTATTCTGGGAAGGAAAAAAAGAAACAAAATAAGAATAAATAGTTCTATCTTTTCTCCATCATCAATCATCATCATTCCTTTCACCTTAACCATCTATCACTTCTTTGTCCTCTCTGTTGTCCGTGGCATAGCTAAGAACAAACATAACAGCAACAGAAATAATCAATAAACAACCTTGTTGTCCTTATCATTCATTCTGTGCCTTAGCTTGTTTAAGGCTTTAGCTTTCCTGAAATTATTCTTACGGAATTATACAACTCTGTGGTATTCATACTGAGTTTCATGTAATGTACTTTTTTATTCTTTTTATATTTATTTTAAATACCGTTTATATCTTTAATTTTTGTCACTCTTCCATTTCCCAACGTAAGCCCCCTCACCTCCCAGAGAGCAATTCCTCATCATTACATTAAAAAAATTTAAAAAAAACATTTTAAGAAATCTAACCAATTTCACTATTGTATGTAGTGTTATACACATCCATAGTCTCCTTCTGTGAAATGGAAAAAGATACATTCTCATATTTTTTGAGGGGTTAACTTGGGTATCATAATTGCTCAGCATGGCATGCCCACATCAGAGAAGGTGCTGTGCTCTATGAGCAAAGCAGAATTGAAACAGCTCAAAGGAAATGCAGGATGTGTAAGTTTGGAGTATCTACCCCAAATGTCCATATGGACTATTTGTGCCTGACCTGTAGTAGATAATTCTGAGCTCGTACTGGCCTGATCAGCCACAGTTGGACACATTGAATCCTGACTCAAGCATAGTGGTGTGATTTTGGTCCTCTTCGAGAATGAAAGACACCAAAGAAGAATTTCACATCATTCCATTTTGTTTTTTGTAGTGTATGAATGTGTGTATATATGTATTATACATGTGTATGTGTGTGTATGTATGTGTATACCACATATATATGTACATATATATGTATATATATGTATATATATATATGTCTCAACTAAGATCATTAGGTCAAAATATATGCACATTTTATTCACTTTCTCAGTATAATTCAAAATTGCTTTCCAGAATGTCTGAATCAATTCACAGCTCTACCAAGAATATGTTAGTGTGCCTATCTTTCTAAAATCCATCCTACATTGAATATTCCTGTTTTTTTTTAATATTCCTTACCATCTTTTTCTGGAAATGAGGTGAAACCTCAAAGTTATTTTCTCTTGCATTTCTTATTTTTAGTAATTTAAGGCATCTCTGATATGGTTTTTAATAGTTTGCTATTCTTCCCTTGAGAACTTTTTGTTCATATCCTTTGAATTTTTAAACTGTGTGTTGTCAATGATTTTCTTGTGTAGTCACATTGGTCTTGTCAGATATTTCTCTGTTTCTTTTCTTATTGAAATAATTTTCGTTTCTCATTAACTTTTTATTACTAAGAACCTCTCATCCCTCTTGGGCTATATTAAGAAAATAGGTCATGGGATCCCATTTATACCTTCTCTGAATCCATTTATCCAAAATTCAATTTGTACTATGGCTATTTACTCAAATTATCCATATTCATTCTAAGTTCAAAAATAAATAATTAATACCAAATATGTATAGTAAGGTAGATGAAGAACTCACTAGACATATCTATTCCAAAGCAAAGCAGGCTTTAAATTCTGAGGGACAGAATTTCCTTTGCAAAATACGGGACCAAAGAATCCATATTCAGCTGTAACTATTGGGTTATCCTGCATTTGTTCACATCAAAGAAGCAGGAGTCATAGAAAATGAAGAGTCTGTGAATAACCCCCATTTCATAGTCACACTAAAAAGACTGCCAGGTTTTGTGATTACTGCCACCAAACAAAATGAAATTCCCAAGACCACCAGTGGAAATGTAGTTCATAACTTTTATTGGACATCATCCCCATCAACAGTAGCTATGATTGATTAACTCTAATATGTTAGTTTATCTGCAATAGAAGTTGCCGACCAAGCATCTAGTCATACTTTTGATTTTGATTTGAGTCCTATTCCTCTTATTATGTTCCCCTTTTTAAAGAATAAGATGCCATGTTAACAATCTACTAGTCATTTGAGAGAGTCATCCCCCACCTACACTGGCCAATGATCTCCTAGTTATTAACTTTTTTTTTATAAATAGGCCTAACTTGTTCTATAACTTAATACCTTCTCTTCTATTTATATTCATGTTTTCCTTTGCAGTATTTTTAGCTATGACACAGCTGGAAAGCTAAGTCTTGTAGCTCAAAGGCTTACAAGATCCTGTTAAATCAGTTTTGCCTTTGGAGCCAGACCCTGTGAGTTTTCTCTGCTGATCCACTTAACTCTTCCCACCTGTTTACTGATGACTGAAATTTCTTGAACAGATGGGTGCTGTTTTTCAGTTGTGGCCAACACTTCATGATCCCATGGCTCTCAGCATGCCATGTCCTTCTATCTTCCACAGTCTCTCTAAGTCTGCCCAAGTTCATGTTAGTTGCTTCCATGATACTTTCAGTCATTTCATCCTCTGTCATCCCCTTTTCCTTTTGCCTTCAATCTTTCCCAATATCAAGATCTTTTCCAATGAGTCCCATCTTCTCATTATGTGATAAAGGTATTAGCTTCAGCTTCAGTATTTGACCTTACAGTGAATAGCCTGAATTATTTTTAAACCATTGAATGATTTGATCTCTTTGCTGTTGAAGGGACTTCCAAAAGTCTTCTCTAGCATAGTTGTTTTCTCCATAGTACAGAGAATTTGGCAATTTGGTCTCTAGTTCCTCTGTCTCTTTTAAAACCGGCCTGCTCCTCTAGTAATTCTCAGTTCACAAATTGCTGAAGTCAAGATGGCAGAATCTTAAGTATAACCTTGCTGCCATGTGAGATGAGCACAACTGTTTGGTACTTTGAACATTCTTTGGCATTACCCTTCTTTAAGATTGGGATGTAAACTGATCTTTTCTAATACAGTGGCCACTGTTGTGTTTTCCAAATTTGTGGGCATATAGAGTGTAGCACTTTAACAGCATTATCTTTTAGGGTTTCAAATATCTCAGCTGGAATTGCATCACCTCTACTAGTGTTATTGTTAGTAATGTTTCCAGAGGCACACTTGACTTCATTTTCTAGAATGTATGGCTCTAGATTGGTAACCACACCATCATCGTTATCAAGGATATTAAGACCTTTCTCATATAGTTCTGTATATTTTGCCACCTCTTAAATCTCTTCTGTTGGTGTTGTCTCTATCATTTTTGTCTTTTATTCTGACCATTTTTTGCATGAAACTTTACCTTGATTTCTTTAATTAATTAATTAATTAATCTAGAGATCCCTTATCTTTCCCATTCTATTGTTTTCTTCTATTTCTTTCCATGGCTCATTTAAGAAAACCTTCTTATTTCTCCTTGCTATTCTCTGGAATTATGTAGTCAGTTGAGAATATCTTTCCTTTCTCCTTCCCCTTTCACTTCCTTTCTCTCATTGGTTATTTGTAAAGCCTCATCAGACAGCCATTTGGGCTTTTTGCTCTTCTTTTTTCTTCAAAAAAATTTGTTTTGTTTTGTTTCTGGCTTCTGTAGACTACCAAGAACCTCTGTCTGTAGTTCTTCAGGCACTCTGTCTACCAGATCTAATCCTTTACAACTATTTATAACCTATACTTCACATTGATAAAAAATGTTATTTGTGTCATACACACTTGTTCTGATGGTGTTCCCTACTTTCTTTAAGTCTGATCTTTTAAATAAGAAGCTTATGATCTGAGCCACAGTCAGCTTCAGTCTTGTTTTAACTTACTTGCTACTTTTGGCTGCAAAGTATATAATCAATCTGATTTTTATATTGACCCTCTGGTGATGTCCATGTATAGACAGCTTTTTGAGTTGTCGAAAAAGAGTGCTTGCAATGACCAGTGAGTTATCTTGACAAAATTCTATTAGTCTCTCTTCTGCTTAACTTTGTACTCCAAGGCCAAACTTACTTGCTATTTCAATTATCTGTTGACTTTTTTTACTTTAGCATTCCAGTCTCCTATGATGAGAAATCTTTTTGGGAGGCAATGTTATTTCTAGAAGATGTTGTAGGTCTCCAGGTAGACCAGAATGTTATTCCACACTTAGAGATTACACACACACACACACACACACACACACACACACACGCACACACATATACTTCTTAAAACGAAAAAGCCTAGTTGAGGTAACATGTATGTAAAACTTGCTCATAATGAAGTTGATCTTTCAGTCAACATTTATCAATGAGTACTTATGAATTGCTTTAATTTACACATAGGAGATAGGTGCTAAAAGGAGAATGGATAGTAGACTTCTTAAGTAGTAATGACTGATATGGACAAAGGTCACAAAATTCAGAGGTTGGAAATACAGAAGGGAAGTTTGACCAACCTCAGAATTTTTCTTATGGTCTCTTCTATTTATCATTATTTTTCTTTCTTTTCTTCCTTCTTTCCTTCCTTTTTACCTTCTTTCCTTCTTTCCTTCCTTCCTACTTCCTACCTCCCCTCCTCCCTCCCTCCTACCTTCCCTCCCTTTTTAACTTCTTGCCTCCCTTTCTTCTTCCCTTCCTCCTTTCCTCTCTTCCTTCCTTGCTTCCTCCTTTTCTTCTTTCTTCCCTTTCCTTCTTCCCTTCCTTCCTCCCTTTTTATTTTTCTCCCTTCTTCTGTTCCATTCTTTTCTCCTTCTTTCCCGTCCTTTTCTTGCCTCCCACCTTCCTTCCTTTCTTCCTTTTCTTCCTTCCTTCCTTCTTTTTTCAATCCTTTTCTTAGAAAAAGAAACCATATGGGCATATAAAATTCTTTTTGTCCTACATGACTACATATGTGTGCCACTTAATGAAAACATTATCGTTGAGCCATAAGATATATGACAACACCGTTTTTGCCTAATATATGATGTTGTATGTGTGTTTTACTTTGTTATAAAAGAGCTTCATCCTATGGTAATTGGTTAAAAATGGCATTATACATCCCCTGTCTAACTTACGGGGGAAATCATGCTGGAATTGAACACAGCTCCATCTGGGATAAGGATTATTTAATTTATTTCCTGACTCTCTATAGAGAGCAAATTGGTGAGTAATTAGGATGGCTCATCAGTTTAGAGTAAGCTGTCTATTGGGGGAGAGCATTCATAACCCTGATATCAAACGGAAGAAAGGACATAATGGTTGAAGTGAGGTTTTATATCATCCTATCTGAAAATTGCTGTTATGTCTCTATGAGCAGAAGCTGAGCTCTAACTGACATAGAGATCCTGCTCCTGAGTCATTCTGTGATTCTATTTGCTGAGACAATTGGTATTTTAATTGAGGGAATAGTTCAATAAAAAGATGCCTTGTTGTCACCTCAACTATTCAGAAAATATATTTGACTCATGCCACATAGGATTTGAGCTCAAGGTTCTACTATATGGGGTACCCAGAGAGCACTATACACACCCTGGGTAGTTAACATGAATGATGAAGGAAAAACACTGGCCAGAATAAGAAACAGTTAAATATAATAGTGAAAATAAACAGAGAGAAGATAGGACATTTTATTGGTGCATTTCAATGACCTTTCTGGGCACAGTTATATAGACCAAGTGTCATGGAATCAATGTAGCAAAAAGTAGTAAACTTCATAATGCAGAACTACTTGGCAGTAGTATATAGAGGACATGAGTAAAAGAAAATTATTTTTCTCAGGGCTTCTAATGACACTTGAAAATACTCGTTGTTGGCCCTCAAACTTGAGAGTTGTGATTTACTTGTTGAAGAATATATAATGTCTGTTGAATTTTCTTTCCTTTTAATAAAACATTATTTTAACACATTAGGGCAAGTATCCTTGTAGGTGCGGACTCAGTGGTCCATATTTGACTCAATGGTAGGGAATATTTCATAGGTTTCTGAATGGGGCCTTAAGTTAAGAAAAATATGACACCCTAGAAAAACCTGGGATTGTCAGGCCTTGGACAGCTCTGACTCATCGTATTTGTGTGTATGCATTTGTGTGTGTGTGTGTGTCTGTGTGTATCTGTGTGTTTCTGTGTGTCTGTGTATCTATGTTTGTATATATGTTTTGATGGGGAAGATGAGGATGCTGAATCAGGAAGCCAGACCTACAATTTCATTGGTATAGAGAACCCCCAGTGAGATGTCTCTCTCTACCAATGCAACTGGGAAACTGTTCTTCAACTTACAGTCTTAAAAAAAAAAGGTCTGGGACATTGAGAGGTTAAATCTGTCAATGAATCAATCATTATAGAAATACTTATGTCTTCACTATATGCCAGGCACTATATTAAGCACAGTAGATAAAAAAAGAAAGGCAACAACAATCCATACTCTCAAATAGCTTGGGAGAGTGAATATGTAAGTAACTGAGTACATATAGGAGATGTATACAGAACATATAGAAAAGTAATTATCAGGGAGAAAAGTAGGAAGCTAGGAAGTCTTCTGAAAAGTCTCTTGTAGAAGATGGGCTTTGCAGATAAGAATTGGAAGAAGCCAGGGAAAATAATAGGAGGAAGTAAAGAGGGAAAACATTCTACGTCTGGGAGAGCCAGTGCAGAGGCACAAAGAAAGTTCATGTGTAATAGAAATTAGGCAAGTACAGCTAGATTGCATCATGTGTAGAGGGGAGTAAGGTAAAGAGAAAGTAAATTAAAGAAGACTGGAAAAGTAGTTAAGGCATGAAGGTATGAAGATGTATATGAAGATATATAAAGGACAAGCAGAACTTTGATCCTAGAGATAAAAGAAACCCACTAGAATGCATTGAATGTGTGTGGGGGATGGGGCTGGGCTTAGAGATTTGGAGGATGATAGTTGCCTCACCAGGATTAGGGAAGCTTAAACAGCAGAGTTAGAGGTGACATAATGAATTATGTTTTGTACATGTTGGATTTGAGATTCCTATGAAACATCTAATTCAAGACATCCAAAAGACAGTTAGTATATGGAAATCCATTTCAGGAGAGACACTAAATCTGGATACATAGATCTGGAAATCATCTAATAGAGATAATAATTGAACGCATAGGACCTAATGATTTCATCAAGCAAGATAATATAGAGGGAAAAAGGGAAGAAAGGCCAGGACAGAAACTTGGGTGGTCACTCACAATTAGAGGGAATGAAATGTATAAAGTATCAGCAAAGGAGATGAAAGAGGGTTCAAACAAGTAGAACTATAAGAGAACAGTGTTACAACAATGAACTAGAAGACAGAGAATATTCAGAAGAGGATGTTCATCAGTTTCAAAGCCTGAAGAGAAGTCAAGAAGAATAGGGATTGAGGAAAGGCCATTGAATGTGGCAACTAGGACATCATTAGTATCTTTACTGGAAGCCAAATTATGAAGAGTTTAGAAGTGAGTGAGCAAACAGGAATTGGAAACACTCAGAGTAGATTGCTTTCTCAAGGGTCTTAAATGAGAAAAGGAGAAATATATGTCAATAGCTAGGTTGGTAGGCTCAGATGAGGTTTTTTTTAAGAATGGGGATGACATAGATATATTTTTAGGAAGCAAAGAAAGGGTCAGAAGATAGGGGAAGATTTAAGATTAAAATGAGAGTGGGGATGATTATGGGAGAAATCTGTTGGACAAGACAGGGGGAGATGGGATCACAAATAGATCATAGAGGAATTGGGCTAGGAAAGCAGAACCACTAAATCATTGTTAATGACTAGCTTGAAAGAGGAAATAGTAACTGAAGACATATGGGTGATGTAAGATGAGGAATGGAGAAGAATGACTTCTCAGCAAATGGCCTCTTTTTAAAGACAATGATGGGAGGTTGTATTGTGGGAGACTTGGGGGAAAGATGGGAAGGTTTAAACAGTCTTTGTGGAGAATAGGATGTTTTGTTTGTTGTTCAGTCATTTCATTCTTGGCCAGCTATCTGTTACCCCTTTTGGGGGGTTTTCTTGGAAAAGATACTACAGTGGTATACCATTTCCTTCTCCAAGGAGAATAATGAATTTATTAGGGAAAAGAGGAAAAATTGCAAGACTGCAATTTTGGATCAGTTAAAATTAGATAAAACAAATTGGAAGCTGACCCAATCAGCCCATTTCATGATTGCTTTGTGCTTCATTCAGCAGCACATGAATGAGATTGAAGGAAGTTATCTATCTACCTTTCTATCTATCTATCTATCTATCTATCTATCTATCTATCTATCTATCTATCATCTATCTTTCCACACACACACATACTCACACACACACATACATATATATATGTAAACATACACACATATATGAACTAGGATATGAGCCCTGATTTTCCTCACTCTAAAGCCATTCTCGATACATGCTGCTTCTCTCCTTAAATGTACTATGTACATATTCAAGCTTGCTACTAATGCTTGTGCACATTTAGGTTTTTTTTTAAATTGTTATAATGTGGGTGCTTGCTGGTTTCTGCCCACAGATAGAGTAAAAATAATTTCTAACTCCACTCCCCCTTAGAAAAAAGCCTTTACCCTATGGAGAAAACAATGAGGCACATTTTTGAATAATGACTAGTTGTATTTTTTTTTAATTTAAATTGCTTCAGAGGAATTTAGGGGAATGAAGGTGAATCACTCTGATGCACAGTAGGTTAGTTGTTCCCAACATATCTTTCCAGCAGTGTAATAGAGGTCAGATGGTATTGAACATAAAGTACACAGTAGTATTACACTAATTAAAATGCTGACCTACCAGTCAGAATACAATAATGAACAGCATAATCTTGTATTGTTCACCTGAAGCAAGACTCACTTCCCTCAAGCTATGAATTCTCTAGTGTAGCATTCATTTTTAAAGGCAGCAAGAGTCACTTTAACCTGATTTGCCATTTATAAAAGTAGCTTTCAGATAGGTTCAGTGAATCCCATGAATAGAATTCTCAATTAATATGTGAGGAGTGCTTATATTTGCTTTCCTGTTGACCAGCTTGGGCATGGATAAGTGTAATACCCCTGTTCTATGTTCTATATGCTAACTTGCTTAGTGGCAGATGAAGTGTGAAGTTGGAGTTTTTTTCTTTTGAAACTCTCCATAAATAGACTTCATTAGTATTTTTTCCCTCTTTCTGATTACAAGGCACGTACTTACACTCTCTTACTCTTTTTTCTCTTTTCTCTAAATAGCTATGGAATATAGACTCAACAAATACGTTTTTCTGAATATAAATCATGTCTTGATTTCTGTTGTGTCCAATCATTTCTGTAATAATAGCCCTGGAGTAATTGTCCTTCTCTGCTCTTGACAGTTTATTGTGTGTCTACTATGTTAAGATACTAGTAAAAGTGCATACTAAAATTGAATCTTCACTGTGCAAATTCAAGAAAAGTTTTTTTTTAAATTTCACTGAATTCTCTGATTATAACTGATGGATCCTAACTGAATATTTATATTTTTAATGAATGAATGAATGAACAAAATCACAAATATTTAAATTATTCATGGGGTCTATTTTTTGTGATTATATGATTTTTATGAACTGTAAGAGGAAATATATCTCAGATGGTTTCTACAGAGAATCAATGACTCTTTTTTCATGAATTCATTTATTCACTCAATTGAATATTAAGGGTCTACGATATTCAGGGCACTTCACAAGGTATGGAGAGAAAAGAAAAAGGGAAAACAGTGGTTTCCCCTTATAGTGAACTTAGCAGACCAGATATCAGAATTCAGAACAGATAATTTCATTATCAGAGTCGGGGAGGGGAAATAAAACAACCTTTCCTTCCCCCCCCATCTCTCCTCCCACTACTAAAACAAACAAACAAAAATTTAAATGCTTCATTCTCATTTTTTTTAAGGAGATGGATATTCCTGCAGTTCCAGAAAGCCAGGCTATCTCACTCGCATTATTTTCTGGAGGACACCATCAGATTAGTAGCCAATAGATGGATGTGGGAAGGTCTTAGATTTGTACTGACTCTAAAGCTGCCAGTATGACAAGCAGGTACTTTTTGTCCTGAGTCTCTCTCCACTTTCCTCCCAGAGATAAAGTAGGCATATACTACTCATACTAACCTCCCATCTTCTTCAAATAAATCTGTATAAAGTTGGTGAAACCTCTTCATGTAAGGACATTATAAAATCTCAAGTCAGGGATACAAAATTCAGCTGCATGGCCCAGCATGCTCCCAGGCTATGCCTAACTCAGTAATAGTCAATTTTTGTTATGGTTCTTCATCAACTTAATAAATGATATTTATATTCCTGTGTTGCCCAGGTACCAAGCTAATTCTCATCTATGATCTAAAACTATCCAATCCACTTCTCTATGACCATTGCTGCATTACCATATACAGTTTCTAAGTTTAGGGGCAGCTAAGTGGCACAGTGAGTAGAGCAACAGCCTTGGAGTCAGGAGGACCTGAGTTCAAATTTGTCCTCAAACACTTGACACATGTACTAGCTGTGTGACCTTGGGCAAGTCACTTAACCCCAGTTGCCCTGACAAAAATAATTTCTAAGTTCAGTAGTGGTGGGTTTAAACAAAATCGTTCTATGGATGAAGGGCCCTTTTTAGATTTACCTCATCCAGTCTCAATAGAATACATTTTTGCTACCAAAAGTTTCATTCAGGGAGAGCACTGTTCCTCATTCTGATATTCGAAAAGATGAACCCAATGTTTAAGAATTAATGTATACCTCAAAACTTCAAAAAGAGCTGTCATGCCATAAATAAATATGAAGATTCCCTACACCAATAAAAAGTCAATTCCTCTCTACTCTGGTAGGTATTTTTTTAATGATTCCCCATACCTTTCAAATTCACATTCTGGTGATTAACATTCTAGTATGAGGTCTATCTAAATGCAACTTGGCTGGTCTTTGAGATACAGAAATATGGTGTGTGATATTGAGTGGAATACAAGATTGTGAAAGCTTCCTTATGAATAACTCAGACAGTAAGCCTCACTGGGCCTAAGTTTCATTTTCCTGTAAATCATATGATTTCAGGGAAACCAGATGGTATTTCCCTCTCCCCCTCCCCTTGCCTACTTGCAAACTGCCATCTTAGCATTAGAGTTCTCCTATAGGGTAATTCTGTAGTTTCTGTGCTTGTATTGGGTAAACACTTATTTCTTTATTCCTGGTTAGACTGTGAGGCCACCTGTCCCTGCCAATGGGGATGGCGGTCCAGCCTCTGGGATGGGATTTTTTAGAATTGTTTGTACAAGGGTATATATCTCCCTGCTTGCCTTCTCCCCCCACCCCCCGCCTCTCTCATCACTGCTAGTCCGCTCTGGTAGTGAGAGAGATGCCCAACTCTTGCGAGACTTGATCAAATAAAGCTTTTGTTTTCCCTACTTTGAGTAACCTCTTTTTTTTACTTGAGTTGGTGGTCTTCTGATCCACACAATATGATCTATCTTTATAGGTCATCCAGCTTGAAAAGAAACCTTGGCACAGAATTTGATCATGGGCGAAGCAAAACTCTTTGGAGCCAAGCCAGGTGTGTGTAGGGGTGCATGTGATGTCTGGCCTAAGCAGGAGCTGGAGCCTGTGTGAGGAGCCAAGTCCAGCCAAGCCCTGGTGATGAACATGGTTCTGTCTTGGGTGAACTCGTTCGCCTTTTCACTGAGTTTGATGGTGGCATTGATGTTCAAAGACAGAAGTGTCCTGGCTCAGCTGCACATCTCTCGAATCATACTAAAAATGTAGAAGACTTCAGTGGGTCTAGAGAATGAAGTGATCTGGGATTCATTAAATTTCATGTAACTGTTGACCTAATGAATATATTTGATTGTAATGTAAAGCAATTATTTCTATATTTATCAGTAGAATATTCAACCAAAAATAATGCTCTGAACCAGGTTTTCCTTTGGGATAAGATCATTCTGAGAGGCAATATTGTGAAGCTGCTGCTAAAAGATATGAAATCAAATTACTTTTTATTTGACAATGGAAATGGTCTTAAGGGAAACAGGAATGTTACTTCAATGCTCTCTTAGAATGTTTTACCAAATGCTGGAATTCTACCTGTTGTTGTCAACAGGATCAGGACATTATCTGTTCAATTCCCAGATACATATGAGAAAACAAAGAGTTATTAAATTATTATTGTGATTTTGAGCAACATACTTATATGCTAAAAAAAAGAATTTGAACATGGCCATTACCACACCATGCTAAGACTTTACATCTGTAAATTTTGCAAAATCTTAGACACATCATAGATCTTAACACTGGTCTTCTTATTTGACCTGAAAAGGAATGCTCTTGGGAACATACCTGCCAAGTGGTTATATATCTCTTGCTTGAAGATGTCCAATACTGCATTTTTGGATAGTTCTAATTGTAGAAAGTTTTTCATGACATCAAGTGACAATCTGCAACTTTTACCTACTGCGGCCTTTTTGGATCAAACACAGCTTATTCTAATATATTTTCTGTATTCCAGACCTCAAATCATTGAAGACAGCTAGCGTATGCTTGCTAAGTTTTTTTCTTCATCCAAACTTTCCTTGTTTCTTCCACAGCTCCTCAGTGCATATGCTCAATGCATTTAACCATCATTGTCAATATCCCCTGAATACTCTAGGGCTGATCAGTCATTCTTAAAATGTATTACCTACAATAGAATACAATATTTCTGATTTAATCTGACCAGGGCAAAGAGCAGTAGGCCCAGAACCTGATAATTCCTAAAAGTTGTAACTCTTAAATTATTCTAAAATGGAAAGGGATGACATAGGCTGTTCTTAGTAAAGAAATTCCATCTACTAATGCCAGTTGACAATTTCTCTGAAATTTATAGTCTTAAAGGGTTGTCTGGGGCATTGAGAAGTTAAATGATTTTTCCAAGGTTACACAGCAATAACATATTAAAGGTGGGACTTGAACTCTGGTCTTCTTGATTTCAAAGCCAGCTCTTTTTTTTTATTTTTAAAAACTTTCCCCATCACTTTCTTAAGCCTAGTTTTGTTGTTCAGTGATTCAGTCACATCTTACTCTTCACAGCCCCATGGACTATAGCATGCCAGATCCTTCTATCCTCTACTTTTCCCCAAAGTCTGTCCAATTTTATGTTCATTGTTTCCATGACTCTATCTGTCCATCTCACCCACTGCTGGACCCTTTTCCTTTTGCCTTCAATCTTTCACAACATTGGGTTTTCTTTTTCCTAATGAATCCTTTCTTCTCACTATGTAGTCAAAGTATTTAAGCTTTAGCTTCAGTAATTTTCCTTCCAGTGAATAGTCTGAATTAATTTCTTTAAGTATTGCCTGATTCAATCCCCTTGCGGTCAAAGAGTCGGACTCTCAAAAGTCTTCTCCAGCACCACAGTTTTAAAGCATCAATTCGTGGAGTTCAGCTTTCCTTTTAGTTCAGCTCTCACAGACATACATTGCTTCTGGAAAACAATAGCCATGATTATACAGACCTTTGTTGGCAAGGTGATGTCTCCACTTTTTAGTATGCTGTTCAGATTTGCCATAGCTTTCTTTTCAAGGAGCAAGCATCTTTTCATTTCATGGCTATAGCTGCCACTAGCCATGATCTTTGAGGACCAGAGGACCAGAATGTAAAATCTGACATTGCTTCCATTTCTTCTCTCTCTATTTGCCAGGAATGATGGGACCAGTTGCCAAAACCTTATTTTTTGTTTGTTTGTTTGTTTTTTGTCATTGTTGTTAAGCTTCAAGCCATCTTTTACACTCTTCTCTTTAATTCTCATCAAGAGGCTTCTTAATTCTTCTTTACTTTTTGTCATCAGGGCAGTATCATCTACATATCTAAGAGATTTCTCTCAGCATCCTTAATTCTGGCTTTTGATTCATACAGTACTTTTTGGAATTTCACACTATACACTTTGCATATAAGTTAAATAATTAAGGTGACCATATACAACCTTTTTGTACTCCTTTTCCAATCTGTAGCAACAATGTTGCTAGCAGCTAATGTGGCTGTTGTATAAGACCAATAACACCCAGCACACAGAGGACTGTCAACACAGGCTCATTGATCTGCTTTTCTAAGGAAAGCAGCTTTAAGGGGTTAACGATCTCAGTTTAATCAAAAATACATATATCATTCACTTAGTTAAGGGGGAAAACATCAGCCCCCTGAACTATAAGGCAAATACAAACAAATTACAAACATCAACAGACAAACCTTGTCTGATTCAACAGTTAATAGTTACCAGAGAAGCACAAAGCCAGAGGGAGGGAGGGTTCGATGGCTTGCCCAGAGTCTTGTCACACATCCTTTTAGTGAGTGTACCCTCAAAAGTCAAACACTAACTTCAGATCTTATACACCATCTCAGGGCCCTGGGGCACTTGATTACCTCAGTGCTAGAAGCACTCAAACAAAGAACAGGGAAAAGTCCCATTTAGGGTATGGGAAAGTTAGTTAATCCCTAGTACCACCACACACAGGGTTCCCAGTCAATGATTCCCAATTGTCTTAGTGCTGAGAAGCATGCCAAGAAAAGATCCTTCTTTACCAGGCTCATTCAAACAAAGGCCAAAATCATTAAAGGCACTTAAGAGAACAGCAAAAAGCCCCGCCCTGATTACCACTACATAATGTTAAACCAATCAATTATTCCATGTTTGGTTCTAACTCTTGCTTCTTGGCTATCATACAGGTATCTCAGGATCTAGTACTCCCATTTCTTTAAGAACTTGCCACATTTTGTTGTGATCCAAACAATCAAAAACTGTAGTGTTGTCAATGAAGCAGAAGTAGATTTTTTTTTAAAGAACTAGCTTGCTTTTTCTATAATCCAGCAAATTTTGGAAATTTGGTCTCTAGTTCCTCTGCCTGTTTGAAAACCTTCCTGTTCTGGTTATTCTAGGTTCACATATTGCTGAACAGAATCACAGAATCTTAAATATAACATTGATGATGTGTAAAATGAGTGCATCTATCATGGTTATGAGTGATGTTAAGATTTATCTTGTATAGTTCTTCAGTGTATTCTTGGCACCTCTTCTTAATCTCTTCTGCTTCTGTTAAATCCTTACCAATTTTCTTCTTTCATTATGCCCACTTTTATGTGAACTTTGTCTTGATATTCCCAATTTTCTTGAAGAGATTTCTTATCTTTCTCATTCTGTTGGTTTTTTTTTCAATTTCTTTACATTGTTCATTTAAGAAAACTTTCTTATTTCTCCTTGCTATTCTTTGCAATTCTGTAGTCATTTGGGTATTTCTTTCCCTTTCTCCTTTCCCATTCACTTTCCTTTTCTCCTCAGCTATTTATAAAGACTCATCAGACAACCACTTTGCTTTTTTTCTCTTCTTTTTCTTCAGAAATTTGTTTATTGCTACTACCTCCTATGTAATATTTTGAACCTTAGCCCATAGTTCTTTAAGTTTCACTATTTCTACTACATCTAATTCTTTGAATCTATTCATCACACTCCATATTCATAAGGGATATTATTTAGGTGATAGTAGGATATGTAGTGATCACCTAAATTAAATTCTTCCGTTCCTGTCCATTTAAATTTACTGACACCCAAGATGTTGCTGTTTAATTATTCCTTCTGCTGTATGAACATATCCAGTTTATCTTGGTTTATAAATCTTACATTTCAGGTTCCTATGCAATATTGATATTTATAGCATTAAATTATCTTTTAATTACCAGACACATTTTCAGCTGAGCTTTCTTTTGACTTTCATCCAGCCACTTCATTTGTACTAGAGATACTCATAGTTGTCCTCTGCTCTTCTTCAGTAGCTTATTGGACACCTTCCAAACTGTGGGGCTCATCTTCTGGTGTCATATCTTTTATCATTTTAATACTGCCCATGGGGTTTTATTGTCAAAGATACTGGAGTGGTTTGTTATTTCCTTCTCTAGTGGATCACCTTTTGTTAGAAGTCTCTGCTATGACCCACTACTTAGGGGCTATCCAAGTCAATCTGTGACAACAAAGTGATACCCAAGATGGGTCTAGTATGCCCCCAGGCAATAATAAATAGGTGGTTCTGTAGAAAGTCACATTTTAAGAGCCAATTGTCCTGGAGAAAGTAGTCAAGATAACAAAGCAAGACCAAAAAAAAATAGGAGTTTCCCTTTTTTATGAGTTTTACTTCTTTAAAAAAAGATCTCAGAAGATTACCAGACTAAATTGTGATAAGAAAACTAAGGAGAAACCACCAGAGTGGGCCATTTTCCAGTGCACAATCACAAAATTTGACCCATAGGCAAGTAACCTAAACAAATCTAACAGAAGAAAAAAAAACAAAATAAAAAACAAATAACCAAAATTTTAAAGACCTGAAAGAAAAGTTAGATATATCTCTGGTGACTAATAAATAGGAATATAAATAAAAATACATATTCTTCAATTGTTTGGCCTCAGTGAAGTGTAGACACCTCCAGGCTGACTCCATTGAATTTGCAAACACTAAGATTTGAGGGCAGCTCCTGAGGGAGGTAGACTAGACCTCAAGAAATGTCACCTCAATTTTTACCTTACTCACAACCTCAAGAAATTTCGCTTCATGAATTTTCACCTCATTGCCTCAGGAACTTTCACCTCACCTAAGGAACAGAAGATGATGAGTGGGGGAAGATTGAAGGACCCCCTGTTGTTTCTGAGGACATGAACTTTATAGTTAATTTGGGTATTTATAATAGTCAAAATGACTTAGCCACTCAGCTGTTCTTCAGACAATAGTACTGTTGTTCTCTTGCTTCTGCTCCACAGTCATATACCACAACTTGTTCAGCCATTCACTAATTGATGGGTATCTCCACAATTTCTAGTTCTTTGACACCACAAAGAGAGTTGTTATAAATAGTTTAGAACAGATAGGTTCTTTTTCTTGTTCCCGTAATAATCTTTGGAAATAGGCCTAGTAGTAGTATTGCTGGGTTAAAGATAGTATAATAACTCTTTGGGTGTAATTCCAGATTGCTCTCCAAAATGGTTGGATCATTTCAGAATTCCACCAACGATGACTTAGGAAAGCAATTTTTCCACATTCCCAATAGCATTTGTTGCTTTCTCCTTCAATCATTTTAGCCAATTTGATAGGTGTAAAATGATATCTCAAGAATGTTTTAATTTGCATTTCTCTAAGCAATTAAGAGCACTTTTGCAAGACTAGAAATTGTTTTGATTTCTTCATCAGAAAACTGCCTTTTCAGATCCTCTGACCATTTATCAGTTCAAGAATGACTTATATTCTTATAGATTTTATACAGTTCTTTATATATTTGAGATATGAAATTGTCTATAAACATCCCCCTCCTCCAATTTTCTACTTTCCTTCTGATCTTGGCTATATTTGTTTTATTCGTACAAAAACTTTTTTGAATTTATCCTAATCAAAGTCATCCATTTTATACCTCACTATGCTTTCTTGTTTATTCATAAATGATTCACCTATATACAAGTCTAATAAGTAATATGTTTCATGTTCTTCAAATTTTCTTGTAATATCTCTCTTTACACCTAGGTCATGTATTCATTTTGACCTTATCTTGGCAAATGGTTTAAGATATTGGTCTATGCTTAATTTCTGCCATACTGCACTAGAAAATTTAGAAATAAATGGAGCTTTCCTTATATCTAAGACAAAGAGACACCATTATATACAATGGGGATAAACTAGAGTACTTTCCAGTAATTTTAGGGATAACGCAAAGGTGACCCTTATCTAAATACAACTACTATTTTGTAGAGTTCTAGAAATGTTAGCTATAGTGAAAAAGACAAGAAAAGAAGAAATTAGCAGAAAAAATGTAAGCAAAGAAGAGAAAAATGATTACTTTTTGAAAATTACATAATTCTGTACTTAAAAGAACCTTAGAAACATATTTCTAAAATCCTTTGTTTGAATCACTCCATCATTGGTTAAGATCTTGTCTTTATTCTGTTTTAAGCCATGGTCCATAAATCTCAATTTCATGTATACATAATTTTCCTGTATACATATAACATGCATAGGTATATATACACATACGGTATATAGATATATAGACAGTATATACACAGTTGTTCAGTTTTAGTCTTGTCCGACTTTTCATGATCCTATTTAGGATTTCCTTGGCAAAGGAAGCTGAAGCAAATAGTGTTAAGTGACTTGCCCATGGTCACACAGCTAGTAACTGTCTAACTCAGGTCTTCCTGACAGCCTCACCACTCTATCCCCTCTACCATCTCATTGGTCTATTCTGCTCTACTGTGTGTGTGTGTGTGTGTGTGTGTGTGTGTGTGTGTGTGTGTGTGTGTTACCATTGCAAATTAGCAACTTCTCTGCAATTTGGTGATGCAGTTGTTAGAGTGCCGGGCTTAGAGTTGGGAAGACTCATCTTCCTGAGTTCAAATCTGGCTTCAGACTCTTACTAGCTATGTGCACCTGAGGAGGTCACATAACCCTGTTTACCTCAGTTTCCTCATCTTTTCAATAAACTGGAAAAGGAGATGACAAGCCATTCAAATCTCTTTGCCATGAAAACCCCAAATGAGGTCATAAAGAATCAGACATAACTGAAAAACGACTGAACAATAACTGCAATTTAGTCTTAGAGAGCTGCTGGGAGCAATGTGGAGTTGAGTTACTTGTCCACATTCATGTAGCCAGTTATGTGCCAGGTAGGACCTGAACTTTAGTCTTCTTGTCTCCAAAGCCAGATTTCTAACTAACCTCTTTCACCATATATTTTAAGTACACTCAAAATGGGTATGTAGCCTTAATATGTCATATGTGCATACATATTTACACACACATATTAATTACCCATTATTAATTATTAATTATATTGTTTTATAATAGAATAGTTATTATCCCTGTTTTATCAGTGAATCTTGGAGATACAAATATGTCGCTTACTCCATCCATTTCCCATAGTAACCAACTAACACCTTCCAGAAACAAGATTCCTACATTCTACCTAAGACTTCAAACTTTAATAGCTTTTCACTAATGGGATAAAAAGTGAAAAGCATAGAAGAATTCATGTCTCCTATCTATACTCCCTGAGAATCCAAGCTAGGTTTTCTGTAATTAGAAAGCACGCTTTTTGCAACAGAGATTCTGTTTTAGTTATTAGGAGATGGCTGTTGAGGTCCTTTTTGGGTTCATAGTTAATCTGATTCTATAAATTATCTCAAAAATTCACTTTCCTCATGTTGACTTAGAGGTAATAATACCTTTACTATTTACCTCAGCCAATCATTGAATCAAATAGGAAAATATTTAAGTGCTTTATTGTATAAATGTAATTATTGTTATTAATACTGTTTAGATATACTGTTTTTTTTTTTGTAAATGTATCACACAGAGCAACGAAGCTAGTTAAGGATTTGAATAAAAGTAAAAATTACCTTGTAAGATGAATACTAATGCTAAATTGCAAATGCAGTACTTGTAATGTCCAACCATGCCATCTCACATTTAGGGGATATTTTCAATATGTAGGTAATATTGTATGCCAGCAATAATAATCTATTGCTTAGAATGCTGCCACAGAATAAGCATGCCTGAGGTGAAATTCATACTGTAATTGCAGATAATATCACACCAATACTCAGAGATGGTAATTTCAAAATGAATGAAGCAGATTGTAACTACGGCACTATGTAGATTGTAGATGTCTGCTATTTTATGAGATGTATCACAGTATAATTTAAATGAATGCACCCACACATACAGCTAGATATTGGAGTCAATATTTTGGTCCAACTAATTCAATAGTGTTAGAAATATTCATCTCAGGAAACATGTCATTGTTTAAAAGGAACTGGCACAAGCAGCAAAACTAAGGCAATATGACACTTGGGTTGAAAGGAGAGATGGTGAAACCATTACGTGGTCCAAAAGTAGAATATTATTTGAAAGTTTAAAATTTTTCCTATTGCCACATTTTGTTTATTGCTACTGTCATTTCATATTACAAAAATGTGCTATTTTTGGTGATTTTAAGAAGATTTTATTTCAGTGGATGAATTTAAAGAGAGAACAGTCCATTTTCATTACGATAGAGTCAGGAATATTGCGGATAAAAGTATCTCATTGGTATGGGTATGTTTGTTCTTAGAAAGGGCTTATGACATAGCAAATAGATCTAAAGTGAGAGGACCCCATTTTGATTCCTCCTCAGAAATTTACTAGCAATGTGACCATGGGAAATCTACTTAACTTCTGAAGGTCTATATTTCCTCATCTGTAAAATAAGAAAAATAATATTTAAAGAACCTCCTTCAAAAGCTTAAAGTACCTTGAAAACCTTCTGCTACTATATGTGAATATTTAATATTGTCATCCTATTATTATATTTTGAGAAGTGAAAACTAAGGACCTAGAAATCATTTTATAAATAAATTCACCTTCTAAAAAAGGTGATTATCTGTACTGTAGGTAGACCTCCTTGCTCCCACATGTCTTCTCCAGCAAAACCTTGAAGTTTACACCAGGCAAAATAAGCATCAAAAAATCCAATGAGAAACTATAGTAAGTGTCATCATCCACCCCAAGATGTGAAATTGTGGGCCCTGCTTAGTTTTTCTAAAGTCCGCTTGTGTTAGTCTGCTCTTTTCATCCTGGATTTAGCCTCCCTTGGTTTGGTATAAACTTTATGGATGGAGTAGGTATGTGGGAGTTTTATAGTCTGCTTCTCGTTCTGATAGCCATTTTTGGCCTTTTCAATCTTAATTTTTAACAGGGAAAAAAAACAACAACAGTAACAAAAATGAAACTTTTTCACATACAGATTATTTTTTCCCCTTTCAGTAATCAAACAATTCATATACAAACAGTCAGTTGTGTGACGGCGTTGGCTTTGCTATTTTTCAAAACACTAATTGATGTTTTCTTTGATTTAGTCATCTCTCCAGCTTTAGTTCTTAAACTGGGGCCACATCCTGATGCATTTTGAGTGTGTTGGTTACCTTTGCTTGGTTTTGCCCTGGGTCCCCTGGGTGGAGCTGTTCATTTTTCATAATTGGTATATACAATTGCTGTTGTTGTGGTTTACCCATCATTCTCAAAGAGGGCTGATGACATGAGAAGAATATGTACAAACCTGGAAGCCAAGTAAGGGAGAGGAGTTATCAGATTAATCTTCCTTTGGCTTAGATAAATGGAAAATGGCTGAAAAAATTGTGGTATATGGATAGAATGCAGCGGTTTTATGTCGTTAAGAAATCATGAGAGATGAATCAGAGAATCCTTTGAACTAACAGAGTGAAATGAGCAGAATCATGACAAAAATTTATACATGCATAACAATGATGTAAAGAAAAAAATAACTTTGAGAGACTTAGAGTTCCTATAAAGAAGCACATCATCCACCTCATGACAGGAAGGTGATGGACACATGGTGCAGACTCAGGCGTTTTTGGATATTTAGTTTTAATTTTGTATGTCCCCTGATTGATGACAAAAGCATAATTTGCAGTATTTTTGGTCATCCCAGGGTGATAACTTACAGGTTTCCTTCTCTATATCATGATTTTGACTTCATTCATAAAAATATTCTTTTTTTAAAAAATCATTTTATTTCTTTCATCTAACAAGTATTTATTCTCTCTTCCTTCCTCCTCCCAATCCCCAACTTAAAAAGCAAAACAAAACAGGAACTCATATCAAAGGTAGCTAGGTGATGCAATGAATAGAGTGTTGTACCTAGAGTCAGGAAGACTTGAATTCAAGTGTGGCCTCAGACACTTCTCAGCTGTGTGGCTTTGGTCAAATCATTAAACCTCTCTCTGCCTCAATTTCTTCATCTGTAAAGTGGGGATCATATCATTTATCTCCCAGGGTTGTTGTGAGGACAAAATGAGATATATGTAAAACTCTTTGCAAAACCTTAAAGTGTTATATAAGTATTAGCTAACATTATCTTACAAAACAAATTCTCCCACTGACTGTCTTTCAAAAATGTATACATCTTTCTGCAATTTGAGGGCATCACTTCTCTGAAAGAACATGGGTACTACGTTTATTCATAGGTCCAGGGGAATTGTAGCAATGAATTCTAAATTTTTTTAAAAGTTAGATTTATAATGTTTTTGTTATTGAATAAATTGGTCTGCTCATTTCACTCCACATCAGCTTATACAAGTTTTCTCAGATTTTGTTTGAAGTCATTCCTTTTATCATTTTTTGCGGCACACTAATTTTCTATTACATCCACACGTCATAATTTCTTCAGCCATTCTTTAATTTATATGCATGCCCTTAGTTATTTTTTTGGGAGAATTAAGAGCAAAAGAAAATCTTATCTCCTCCTAATATATCCTGATTCTTTACTTTCCCATGATAAAAATGACAACAAATAAGTTACCTGACTTCTTGTTAGCCCTTTATGTGATACTTGACTAACTTTCGCCTGGCTTTTTCTGACTTTTTCCCCTGAAATAAACTGAGAAACTGGCTAAAGATTAGAATTATTCAAAAATAGTACACATGGCTTTGGTTGGTTGTGAGCTTCGAATAAGTGAAGGCCTTAAGAATAGACAGAATGAACAATTTTTAGAGACGATATTCTCTACCACTGGTTGTATCAGTGAAAAATTACTAGGGGGATTCAATGACCAAGTCAACTCGGAAAGAAATTAAGAGTTACAACTGGTGGACACTCACCCCATGGTACAACATGGTTAAATGTTTACATGATATTTTCATAAATTGCACATGCTAGGCCCTTATTTAAGATATTGAAAATAAAATTGAGAAAATTCAAACAAAAAAGGAGGGTTGAGTAGAGTTTATTGAATATCTGAAATTTTTTTAAAAGCAATATTGCATAAAATCATAAAGTTTTACTTTATCTCGTCCACTTTTCACCTTTCATTTTATCTCTTAATAGATCACTTCTTTTGCTACTGTATTGTTAATAAGAGAAAGCAGTGGGTGGAGAGTAACAGTTCAATATATGTTAGTTTATTTACATAAGTGAGGCAATTTCAGCCTACTAGGATCAGCCCCCTTACCCTGTTTGCTTGAGCAATAACATGTTACCACATTTAGCTATATATTGAAAGAAGGCTCTTTTAGTTTTGAGTCTCTGAGAATTGATTTTACATGAATTTTCTTAGATTTTGAGTTTTTTTTTAAAAAAAAGAACAGATGTTGTTGCACAACTGAAGAATTCCTAAATGATTAAGATAGACTTCAGTAAAAAGAAAAGGATAAATATTGTCAAATACCTTTTCTCAAAGAAGAAAAAAATAATTTTAAATGAAATAAAATAAATGCATTTAGTTGGTAATTACAAGAAATGAAAAGTATTAGGAGCTGAGGGCATAAACTGAGTGATAGCTTTGATTTTCTGAGTCCATGAATTTTGATAAAATGTGTCATAGTTATATTTTGTTTACTTGATCATATTTATGTATTTCAACATGTCGGTCTTCTCATTGATGTGGATGGTCTCCTTTCAACTCTTGTCACAACTCATTTATGCCCTTTTATTCTGTGCAATTATTGCTCCTGTCTTTCCACCAAAAAGTTTAGAGGATCTACCCCATAAATTGAATGTACCTTTTGGCTCTTTTAATATTTTACAGATTACAGGGTTATTCTTAGACCATCTATCCACTAATCTTCACTCTTGACATAGGACCAAGCCACCTCCTTTTCCAATCACAAATGTCCTTAACGTTTTCCTTCAACACTTCTCATGCACAAGTTATCAATGCATGATTCCATCTACTGCACCATGATACATCCTTTCCTTGCCCTTTAGGTCAAATGTAATCAGGATTCTTTTAAGATAATGTTATTGCATGACTTATCAAATGTAATGGCAAACACAGTGGGACTTTTTGTTGATTTTTTCTTTTGGAGTGCTTCTCAGCACAAAGGCAATCAAGTGTCTTTGATTGAGACTTCCCTTTGTTGGAATCAAGACTCTTCAATTGAATCAAGAATCTTTGATGACTTGCTTAAGTCGCAAGAAAGCATAAGTCACATGAGTTTGAGGTTGTGACACCTTCTGTGGGCTGACGCTGAAGAAATGTGTATATACTTGGAGGTTAGCATTTTGTTTTGGGGACTCATTCATCGGAAGAGTGTTAATGTGATTTGCCCAGATGAGACTCTGGGTAGTCATTAAGGAGCCTCTCGGATTTGAAAACTCAGATGTTGGTGCTTCTCTGTCTGGTAACTATGTATGTATTACTATGGATAGACAGTTAGAAGCCCTGTCTGTTGATTTGTGTTATTTGTTCTGTTTATATAATTTCTGCTTGTGTTTTCTCTGAAGTTCAAGGTGTTGAGTTTTTCCCCCGAACTTAGTGAATGAAGTATGTATGTATAATTTTTTTGGAGGGGGGCAGCAGGGCAATTGGGGTTAAATGACTTGTCCAAGGTCACACAGCTAGTAAGTGTGTCTAGTGTTGGAAGCTGCATTTGAACTCAGGTCCTCCTGGCCCCTGGACAAGTGCTCTACTCACTGTGCCACCTAGCTCCCCCTGTATGTTTAATTAAAGTGAGATTGTTAATCCCTTAAAGTTGCTTTCCTTAGAAAAGCAGATCAAAGAACCTGTGCTAGCAACCCTCCTGTGTGATGGTGTTACTGGCCTTACACCTCCACAGTAACTACAAGCAGCATTGTTGTTACATCAGTACATAGCAGCATTAGGAGAGTATTAATGTTTAACAGATGGACTAAAATGTGTTGTAGATACCTTGTATGAAGAGCACCTTTAAGGCTAAATTTTGACCTAGTTAATCAAAGTTTTGTTTTGTTTTGGAAGTGTTTAAAGAACATAGCTGGTTCTTTATGCCACTCAGTCTGAAAATGTGGTCTACTATAGAAAACTTATTATTATAGATACCTGCCTATTTCTTTAGAATATTTTCTTCAAAGAAAGCCTTAATGCACGTATAGATCATTCTCATAAAGAATTATGAAGATGATCACATAGACATATGTAGTAATAATTGATGATGTCCTCTTGGCTACCTTTTATTTTTTAACATAACACTTATACTCTTCTCCATTTCTTCGTAATCTTCCCTTCCTTTGGAGCCATCTTGAAAATTAATCTTTGAGCGCTGACAAAATTGAGTCATCTTCATCATTGAATATTTTCATTATTTATTTGTTCATGTCCAGCTATTCTTCCCAACTTATTCTTTTAAGTGTCTCTTGTTAGGTGACTTCCTCCATCATAAAATACTTTGAGAACTGAGGTGGCAGAACCTAAATTCTGTGCTTACTTTATTGTTGTTGCTAGGAATATTTTTCCATGGAAACACTTGAAGATCTGTTCAATTTCAATCGTGTTTGTGGTTCTCTTTCTACAAATGATCTTAAAGTGATTTTGCTTAGTTGAGTTTCACATCAAGCTTTTATGTATATTCAAGCATGACTTCATTGTCTTTTTTCATCAAAGCTGATATAAAATCTTTACTGAAAAGCCAGAATCCATGGTATGTATCAATACAGTAGCATTATAGTTTAGTGGATAAAAGGTTAAAGCTGGGATGAGGAAGACTGGAGTATGCCCTTGATCTATTACTAACTTTTGACCAGGATCAGTTCACTTAACTTCTTAGTTCCCTAAGGCAATTCTCTAAGATTATGCTACAGATGAGTTGCTCAAATGCTGTCAGTGGATATATTTTCCACAACAAGAGTAACCTAAATAATCCCAAACTCCTTGTCTTCCCCCTCAAAAAAAAAAGTGTACTAAGGGGAAGTAATTTACTCCAGAAATGATGAATAATTTGAAGAATTTTCATCTTTTGGGATGCTTTGCTTTGATATTGGAAGGAAATGGCCTAAATCAATTCAGTTTTGCTAAGTGTCTATGGAGAATGTATATATCTATAGGATATCTGTGAATAAAAAGCTTAATTTATATACATACATATACATGTGAAGAATTCTACATACGTTATTCCTGATCATGTTTCTGGTCATGAGAATGACATGGAATTTAAGGTGAAATCCAGATAGCCGTGTTTTGGGAAATGCTAAGGAAACCTATGATACTGTAGCATCCAACATCTGACTTAGGAAATAAAGATCTCCTTTCTAATAGATTTTCAGAGGGAGAATATAGATTCCCAAGTGATTCAGAGATACTTCACATTTTGCCATGGCCCTAAGCTCAGCAATCAGGTTATCTCTGAATTTATCTATCAGGAGTATCTTTCTTAGTCTTTACTTAAAGGGACCAAACTGGAACTGAAAAAACAGATTCAATTCTTCAATGTGTCCTCCAGTCTTTAGGGAGTTCCATTCAAATATAATAAGGATTAGGAGCTAAAGGTGATCTGAGCTTTTACCACTGAAAGAAGTCCATTGTTTAATTCCATCTATTGTAATTTTCCAGAAAAATTTTAAAGGAACTTTGTGCATTATAATCATTTCTATAAGCCAAAACTTCTTTTTTAAAAAGAAATGCCTAATAATAGATGCTGGCTTACTACCATTTTAATTTTCAGTGAAGGTTTTATTGAAGCCCACTTAATGAAGAGAGACAATGCAGTCTTGCTTGGAAGCATATCTGAAATTTCCTTTCTATTAGTTACTAACTTAGTGAAGTTTTAGTTAAAAACTCTCTATGTGTCTAATTGTTCTAGGATACTATGTGGTAGATGAACCATTTAAATATTTATCTGTGCTGTTTAATTTTGCTTTAAAATCAAATCAGTAAGTATGTTAGTTTATATACCTACATTATTAAGGGCAATTTAGAAATCTTTACTGAGGCACATGTGTACTTTAAAAAAATGCCCCACCCTCCTTTGAATAATTACTCAAGGAAATTATTTTCAGACTCTAACGTAGGTGTAGTTAATTAAGCAGTTAAAAAAATAGAACCAAGGATGACTCAGATACAACTTGTACATCTTATAGGAATAATACAATTTACAGCTGCAGTAGCAGTGGGAACAAATTGACACTAGAGATGTTTGTCATCATGTGGACTACAGAAACAGAAACTCTCCTATCATAGGATCCTGAAACAAGGTTTCTAGTTAAGGGAGGAGAGAAAATAGGCATTTATTAAGTGCCTACTATGTGCTAGACAATGTGCTAAGTGCTTTACATACAATACCTCCTTTGATCCTCACTACAGCCCCAAGAGGTTGATGATATTTTCTCGATTTTGCAGTTGAGGAACTAAATAAGGAAGATGTTAAGTGATTTGCCCAGGTTCACACAATTAGAAAGAGCCTGAGGCTGGATTTGAACTCAGGTCTTCCTGACTCCAGGCCCAGCATTCAATCTACTGAACTACCTAGTGTCTCTAGTTAACATTAGAGAAGTCCAAATCCTGTCAAATCTTGTTCTATAAAGATTTTTCTTTTATTATTTGACTTTTAAAAGGTATAAAAGCAGTGGTGGGATTCAAATAAAGTAACAACCAGTTCTCTGCCCTAATGACCAGTTTTTTGTTTGTTTGCTTGTGTGTTTTTTGGAATCAGTCACTTAGTAAGCATTTATTAAGTACTGGACAACCTCAGTCCAAATCATGCATAAGTCACTAACCATGTGAGTAGGGAGCAGATATCAGGATTTTATTTTTGCTCATCTGGGCTCTAACACTTACTCCACATTTTGACATCATCTAGGCTCTGATACTTCACAGAATTTCAGAATTATTAAGTATCTCAGTGGCTAGCTAATCAGGATGCCTTGAGAATATAACAAAAAACATAGAAGGCCCACCAGAAGCAGATACTTGAGCCATTCTCCATCACAAATAGAAGTAAAACTCTCTCTTCACTAGTCTCCCAGGCCAGTTTTTTCTCCCACCTCTTTCCCTCCAATTCATCCTGCAAACTGCTCAATGAGCCAACCTTTGTAAACCATCATTACCATCATGGAATCAGAGATTTACAGCTGGAAGGAACCTCTTAGATCATCATCTCCGACTCCCATATTATCCATATAAGAAACTGAAGTCTGGATAAGTGAAATGCCTTGTTCAAATCATGCCCTAGACCTGTTAAAAATGTGACAGTGTTCCCTAGCTACTTAGCACTGGATTATACACTATCTTTTATTCATCTCATTGCTGATATAATTGTCTTGTCTCTACTAACTAGAATCTTAACTTCTGGAAGTAAGGGATTATTTTCTATTTTTATATCTTCAAAAGGCCTGGACACATAACAAATATCTTAATATCTAGTTGTAGATTTAACTCCTGCAAATAACCCTGCCCAAGATTCTTGGGGAAGAAACTGAGAGCTGGTGTTGAGTACTCTTAGGAACATCTAGGATAATTTCATTTCAGCAGAACATCTACCATCAATTAACTTAGGAGTCCTTGAAACAAGCCTTTCCCTCCCTCCCTTTGCCTGTTTTGCACCCTCCATCTTTTGGGAGAAAATAGACTCTGACACTATCAAGCAAGAAGTAAAAAGGGGGAGAAAGTAAGCTATTTGCATTGAAAAGAGCCTATTTAGATGGAAGCTGGGGGCGGGGCGCTAAGTGTGCTGGCATGTTTTCCCTCACTAAATGTAAACCAAACCTGACAACCTTAAAAACTCCACAACACGTTTCACTGATTCACCAATTTTTAAGCGATCTATTGAGCTCAGATTTGTTTGGTACCTTTTGGAAACCTGCTTGTGTGTTTGTGGGGGACAGGGCGGGGGGAGGAGGAGGAGGAGGAGGAGGAGGAGGGGGAGGAGGAGGAGGAGGAGGAGGAGGAGGAGGAGGAGGAGGA
>CM053626.1:100394216-100412020 GCA_028646595.1 Phalanger gymnotis
TGAAATGGGCTTTCTGGGCCTGGAGTCTTTTTGTCAAGATGTTGGAATGGGGAGGCTGGTTCAAGTTTTTGCTGCGGTGGGGCCTAAATAAATTTCTTGTTGTTTTCTCCTTAGAGAATCTCTCATACCTTGCGATTTCGGACCATTCAAACATATACATGATTATATTTGAGATCATAAATTCTGCCTTCCTACTACACTTACCTGGTTGAGAGACCCAAGGAAGAAAAGCACAATTAGGTATCCTGTTAATACGTCTATTATAAAACGTAGTATGTTCGTAAGATTTTGTTCCCTGAGCAAAACTCTTAATGCTTCTTCTTTGCTCTTTCTGACTATAAAAAGAATAGCTCAGATTTGTTTAGCACTTTCCAAATAAAGCTAGATAAAGCACTTTACATACATGATCTTAGCAAATATATTATGAAGTAGAAAATGCAAGCATCATTATTCCTATTTCACAACTGAGAAAACTAAAGTTTAGATAGAGCTTCTATGACTTGCTCCTTGG
Organism: Phalanger gymnotis; assembly: GCA_028646595.1. Lineage (NCBI taxonomy): Eukaryota > Metazoa > Chordata > Mammalia > Diprotodontia > Phalangeridae > Phalanger > Phalanger gymnotis. Next base: position 100,394,728 of record CM053626.1, read on the forward strand.
TCATACATTTCATAAGTGGTGGAGCTATTCTTATGAATTGTTTGATTGACTAATTTACTTCTATCCACCTCTGCTTCTCTCTCCATTGTATCCTACAGTTAACAGGAAGCTAATGAAATTTCTTCAGGAGAAGAGTAACAGCATGACCAATACCTATGCCTTAAGAATACCATTTCAACAACTGCATGGAAGATATATTGGAGAAGAGAGATACTGGAAGCAGGAAAACCAGTAAGACTAATGTGATAGTCCAGGTGATAGAAAAAGCAAAGAACATCTGTGATAGGGTGGTAGCCATGTAAGAAAAAGAAGGGGACGAATGTGTGAGATGCCATGTAGGTAATATCGACAGGATCTTTTTGTTTTTTTAGTTATTTTTCAGTCATACCTTACCCTTTGTGAATCCATTTGGTGCTTTCTTGCTAAAGACACAAGAGTGGTTTGTCAATTTATTTTCCAGATCATTTTACAGATGAAGAAACTGAGTTAAACAGGGTTAAGTGACTTGCTGTAACGTTTCTAGCAGCTGCTGTGGCTGTGTAAGACCAATAACACAAGCACACAGAAGGGCTGCCAACGTAGGTTCTTTGATCTGCTTTTCTAAGGAAAGCAACTTTAAGGGCTTAACAATCTCACTTTAATAAAATAGACATATATCATTCACTTAGTTAAGGTGGTAAAGCCAGCACCTTGAACTTCAGAGAGAATACAAACAGAAATTACAAACATTATATAAACAGAGCAAATAACACAAACCAATCTAGCCATAGCAATATACAATTACCAAAGAAGCACCAATATCTGGGTTTTTTCAAAGCTGGGGGCTCCATAACAATGGCTATCCAGAATCTTTCAAATCACACAACACTCTTCCAGTGAGTGAGAGCCCCAAATGAGATGCTAACTTCTGAGTTTATATACCCTGTTCAGGGTCAAAACCATGTGATGTTTCTTCAGATGTCACAGCCATTGGACTCAAAACTGTGAACTAGGCTTTCCCTTGATGTAAGCAGGTCGTCAAAGATTCCAGATTTAATCAAAGAAACAAAGGTCAGGCTCATCAAAGGCACTAGATTTCTCAAGTGTTCCCAAAGAAAAACAGTCAAAAAGTCCCACCCTAATTACCATTACACTTGCCCAAGCTCATAGAGCTAGTAAGTGACTGAAATCAAAATGAACTCAGCAAAATGTGTCTCCCTGACTTTAGTCCTGGAGATCTTTCCACTGCCCACCTTACTGCCCCAACAGGATCTAGTAATTAATAAAATATGAGAGGAGGGACGGCAAGAGAGGGGGAATTGAGGATGACACAAAGATTGAGAACTTGGGTGCTTGGAAAAATGATGGTGTCATGGACACAAGAACATCAGGAAGATGGGGTTTGTTTTAGACATTTTGAAGTTGAGATGACTATAAAACGTTCATGTAGGAGTCCAGGACATAATTGTTGATGGATTGTAAATCTGATGAGAACTAGACACGGATAATTGGTAGTCATCAGCATGAAGATCACAAATGAACGCATGAGAGCTAACTATATCAACATGTCTTCATAATCTACACAAATCTATGACATTAATAGGACCTATATTTTTTTTCCCATTTTGTAGATTGAGAAAATGGTGCCCAGTGAAGATTAAGGAGTTGTTCACTGTTGATAATTAAAAGGGTTGGGATTAAAATCCATTTCTTCCAATGCTATTATGCTACACTATCTCACTTTTCAGGAAGACAAGCACACTTAGCTAACCTGTTTACATATCTATTATCAAAAGTAGTATATGTTTGTTTTAAGTAAAATTTTCTACCCTGAGCAAAACCATTAATGCTCCTGACTAATGTTACATGCTTCGAATTTCACAACCATTTTTGAATTACATAGCAGGGATCCACTAGGCAATAGCCAATCTTTTCCAGGGCTTATACCTGAAAGCACCATATAATGTTTTATTTAAAATAACAAAAAAAAAATCTTAATTCACAAATAGAAATGCAAACAGTATGTATTCATTAACTTGCTAATAGTTATTCCCTGCTGTGGGTATTAGCTACAGCCCTACATATATGGTCTAACAATGCCCCATTTGAGAAAGCATATGTACTTCAGTAATTATAAAAGCTCCGTTAAATGTATGCATGTTAAAAATCTGCATATTGGCTATCTGTGCAGATTTTTAGCTCCAAAATTCAACTACTTTCCTGTAATTGTAAATAGTCCTTTAAAAAAAATCATATTCAGGGTCACACAGAAAAGTCCACTATTAAGTAGTGTTTGTTTGTGCATTATATGGTACTTCATGAATACAGCCTGCAATGTTAGCATTCAATTCCTGTTTTGTAAAACCTAATTTCATTTAAATAAAAACAGAAACCATGTTGTAGGGAAAGAAACAAGAAGCTGAAAATCTCCTCAATAGAGCATAGCGTAATTCTTATCATTTTAGGGATTCTGAAAACATGCCATATACAATTAGGATTTGCTTTAAGGAGGATCAACCCCAATTTCTTCTTGTTTGGATAGAGAACGAAGTCATCATTAGAAATCTACTTTATCTGTTAGTTATACCATTAACAAATTTTGATTATGACTCATATTCAATAGCCTAGCTTTTCTGGAAAACAATTTTGGAACTATACTCAGAAAGTTGCCAAACTGTGCATAACTATTTTTTGAGGCAATCAAGGTTAAGTGACTTGTCCAGGGTCACATAGCTAGTAAATGTCTAAGGTTGGATTTGAACTCAGGTCCTCCTGACTCCAGGGCCAGCATTTTATTCATTATACCAACTAGCTCCACCGTGTGTAACTTTTGACCCAACTATAATACAATACTAGGACAATGAAAACATGAAAAGAGGAAAAGAACCTATGTACACGCATACACATGCATACACACACACACGCGCACACACACACACACACACCAGGTTTTTGTGGTAAATAAAAATTAAGGCAATTAAGATACGCCTCCTATCAGAGAGGTGATGAACTTGAAATGCAAAACAAAACCACAAATATAGCAACAAGCATACATGTTTGGATATGGCTAAGGTGGGGATTTGCTTTGCTGACTATGTAATTATATATAGAAGACTATTTGTTAGATTGTAAGGAATCTTAGGTATCTTCCATTCCAAACATATTTAATTCAAAATATTTAGTAAGGATATCTTATATCCATTTTCCCCCCTCTTCCTTCTCAATTCTCAAATCCTTTCAATCTGGATTCTGACTTCATCACTCAACTCAAATGGTTATCTCCAAAGTTACTAATGATTTCTCTCTTCAATTTTAATTGTTTACTATGTAATTAATTATCAACAAAAATAAATATTCATGTATAAAAAGAAAAGTCCCACAAACTTCTGTAATAATTTTCTTTTAAAAAGTTTGTGATAAATTTAACAAGATAGTAAAAAAAATGCCCTGTTTGTGCATTTTATGGACTTCTTTTTGTTTCTTCTATGCGCTCTTTAATATTTTTTGATGTGCTTTTCTTTCTTTTTTTCCCCTTTCCTTGTGGGGAAGGGCAGGAAAAGGTAACTCTATCAATGGTCTTCTAAATGCTGAATTTTCTATTTGCAGATTTTGAGGCAGTTGACCATTTCCTCCACTTGGATGTCCCTTTCTCCCTCAGCTTTCACGAAACTGCTCTCCCCTGATTTTCTTTCTATTTTCCTGACTGACCTTTTTAGGTCTCCTTTGCATGGGTTATAATCCATGCCCCATCTTACAGATATAGGTATTCCTTAGGGATCTGTTCTTGGGCCTTTTCTCTCTTTGTTCTCTCAGTGATTTCATCAGTTCCCATGCGTTGGGTTCAATTATGAACTTTATACAGATGATTTCAAGATCTTCCTATGCCTCCTGACCTTTAATTTTACATCTCTGATTGCCTGCTGTATATTTCTCCCTGAACCTTACATAAACATATCAAATTGGACATATCTGAAACAGAACTCAGGGTCTTTCTTCCCAGATCTACCCTTTCTCTTAACTTTGTGTTTCTGTCATGTACACTACTATACTTCTATTAACCCTAGTTCTTTTGGTGAAATGCAGCTGGTGATTAGGAAAGAGGCAGGATAGGCTATTTGTAATGTCACAAATCTCTAAATCCCCCAATGAGTTTTGTGTAGATCATCAATACAGAAGGTGGGGGAATAAAGAAAGGGGTTTATTTGAAGATATTGGTAATCTTACTAGCAATACCTTATGCTACTCTACTGTTTTACAATTTTGAAAGTGATTTCACACACATTATTTACAGAGATAATAATTAGGACTTTTTGCATCTGAAATAATAGGAGATTATTTGCAACTGGAAGAACAAATATTCAATTGTGGAAAGAGGGCTGTATTGTGGGGAAAATCCAACAAAACACTAGTGTAAAAGCCACTGATAGGGAATCTAATGAATAAGGGACAAGATAACTGGAAGAGGAACAGGGTAGAGGACAGCAGAGGAGGAGATCACCCTTGTATCTATCTGGCAGTTCCTCATTTCAATTACTTATTCTTATTCACTAGGAGACAATCTCTATATACTGCAGGACAAAAAGTCTTGTCAGCAGCCTCTAAAACCTTGGATATTTTTGACACCAATGGCATGAACCTAGTGATGCTGAAGGAAAATTTGCTTTGTAATATAGTGCAAACGAATGGTACTTCAGAGTACGTAGAAAAAGGAAGACCAATTAAAAGGTTATTGGAATAGTAATGAGTAACTGAATTAGACTGATGGCCATAGGGATGGAAAGGAAGCTAGAATCTTTCCTAAACACCAATAACTAGTTGGGGCCTTCTTCAAAAGATATATGAATTCAGTGATATAAATAGTCACTTGAATAGTGAAGATTAAAGCCCTTTTATGTCTCAGTAGGTAGTGTGCTGGATTATTATAGTCCCTAAATCTAAAACTACCAACTTAACACTCAAACTTTTTGAATTGAATTTCTTCAAACATCGCTAAGACACACCTCATACAGAGATCAAGTTCATCACTTGTCCCATTAATATAGTCTTTTCATTGTGGAAAGATCTGCTAGTCTTTGTGATTTGCTGGTATGTTCTTTAAGGACCCAAGCTCACAAAAATTCAATAATGAAGTACTGTAATTGTTAGTGGAAAAAACAGATTCTATGCCACGTGAATTAGTGCTGATTGCTTCCTCCCTTCATCCTCTCCATACTGACCACTGTGATAAAAGAGTATTTTGATGTTCCCTACCCAGAGGCCGATAATCTCCATGTCATTACTATAAGCCTTGTAACAGAGTGCACATGGCTAGTTCCTGGAGGGAGGGCTCAAGACTCTAATAACACCTATAGAACCAAGGATTCATCATCTGCCCTTTCATTACATTGCCTTTCTTCAGGGACTGATATTCACATTATTCTTGTTGGGTATATTCTACCTATATTTTGTTGGATATATTCTACCATCATTTTTCTGAAAAACACGGCGATCTATATTGGCTCTACTAAGAATGCCTGTGATAAAAAGTTATAAAATATCCCAAAACAAGTTCTGTTTTTTTGTACACCACTCCTTGCTCCCCTGTACCCATTCATGAAAGCCCCATTTCTCCAATATTCTCATTTCACTGTGTTGTTAACAAAGTACCCTTCATATTGACATGTGTTTTCTCCCTGGGAAATACTTTATATGTATTTTGTATTGATTTTTATGTACACATACTGTTACCCTGAATAGAAAATTATCTCCTTAAGGACAGGGGCTATTTTGATTTTTGTATGTGTTCTTAGGGCTTAGCTCATAGTTGGCATTTAATAGATACTTTTTGAGTTGAAAAGGAATTGAGTAGAATAGGAAAGATGAGTTCTGAAATATTACTGTTAGTTACCTGTGACTGTTAATCAGTGGGGTAGAGGCACATGATATCTTCATTCCAATTAGAACTAGGACAATACTAGTTTGGTATCAGTTCATTAGTTCTGTTTGTTGAAAGAAATGTTATCTTTTCTTATTATCCGTGATCTCTTTTCTTTCCTCCTTTCTTTTTCGTTCAGAGGCATTGCACAATCAGATGTTAAAGTATTTCATTTATTGAATAAAGTGGAAGGCAGGTTCAACATTGCCTGGTAATGGTAGCTTCATTCCCATTGCTGTTGCTTGGAGGTAATTAACATTGTGGTCATTGCCTGGCACAGATCACTGCCTACAGAAGATTCGCAACCCCACTGGAAAAATATGGTCGTCAGATCCAAATTATTCCTATTTTGCCTCTGTTTAAAAGACATTCAAGATGACCAATGGTCTTTGTATTTCAAATCTATGCTTATTTCTTATTATTAATAATGAAAACAGTTTATGAGCCATTATAAAGTTGAATAGTACATGTGGGTGCTATGTTAATAGGATAAGGAACTAATAGAAAATGTTCATATTACTTAGCTAAGGTTTAAATAATTATTACTTCATCTATTATTATGATAAAAAGTATTGATTATAAGATAAAATAACAATTATGGTTTAAAAACATAACACATTTATAATCTTTCCTTTTCTTTTTGTTATTTATATTTATAAAAAACTAGAACATGAGTTATAAAATTTTAGGGAAAAATGACAAGTGTTATAATGGATAGTGGTATATTTGCTTGCTGTTCCAAAATTCAGTCTATTAATAGTATATAATACACTAGTTTACTTATATAGGCAACAGGGAGTTTAGCACAATAAATATGTACTTCCTATATTTTTAGTGTTTAGGAGTAACATTTGGGGAGTTGTATGTTCAAAAGAATGTTTAAATACTATTAAATCTTTAGTATGAATTTTAACAGTACTAACTTATATTTAAATCATTTCAACACTTTAAAACACATATCAATATATTGTATTATTTGTATATCTAAACATAACATATTGAATAAGAAGTCTGATTATATGTATGTATATATATGTGTATATATATATGTATATATATATGTGTATATATATGTGTGTATATATAAACACACATATATATAACCATGAATATGGCCATATATAACTACATATAAAATGATACATATATAAAACTAATATGTACATTTATGCATATCTAACATAATTTTACATAGTTAAATACTTAAGTAGATGTGTTATCTCTTTGATTTGGGATTTTCCATAAATGATATAGATTGTAGCCATATGTGCTGTTCATGCTCTCCCCAAAGTTTGGGAAAGAATATCCACCCAAACAGCTCAAGCTCTTGCTTGATTTCAATTTACATTGTATGGGTAGTTGTAGAGCACTTTGTTGTTCACAACAATTTGGCTAGCAGCTACTGTGGCTGTGTAAAACCAACAACAACCAGCACACAGAAGGCCGCTAACACAGGTTCTTTGGATCTGCTTTACTAAGGAAAGTACCTTTAAGGGGTTAACAATCTTATTTCAATCCAGCACACGAATATCATTCACTTAGTTCAGGAGGAAAAGCCAGCAACCTGAACTTCAGAACAAATACAAACAAATTACAAACTTACGTAATATAAACAGACTAGGTCAGAGTTCATAGTTACCAGAAAAGCATCAACATCTGAGCTGGAGGGCTTTGAAAGTGGCTGCCCAGAGTCCCATGCCACTGTTCCAGTGGCTGAGAACCCCAATGGAGAATGTTAACCTCTGGGTTTATATATCTTGTTGAGGGTCAAAGGTGAGTCCACATGTGACTCACCCATGTGACTTAAAAGGGTCACAAACCTGGGACTCAAACCCATGCAAACCAGACTTTCCCTTGGGGCAAGGAGGTCATCAAAGATTCCTAATTTAATTGAAGAAACAAAGGCCAAACTCTTCAAGGGCACTTGGTTAAATAAGTGCTAAAAGCCCACCTTAATTACTGATACTCTGTCATCCTTCATTCTTTCCATGTGACCAGCTCATCTTCTCTTCATGTCATGTAACTTATTAATGATGGTGTTTAGTACCATTCTTCTTCAGAGTTCTTTGGGTTATAATATGTTTTAGCCTGCTCACCATACACTCTTTGGTGTTTTCTTATGACATTTATTTTTAGCTCTTCAGAGGAAATGGTAAATATTACTATTGAAAAAAATGAAGATTTGTTTTCATGGAAAGCTTGGAGTTAGTAAAAGAACATTATAGTTACTGAAAGAAATCTAGTTTCTTTTCCTACTTCTTTTCATTCCTACACTCAGTTCATTGTACATCTGCCCCAGATTACACATACACATTACATACACACACACACACACGCACACACTCACTCACTCACTCACTCACATATGGGGCAGCCAGATGATGTGCACAAAGCTCCAGGCCTGAAGTCAGGAAGATCTGAGTTTAAATCTGGCCTCACATATTTACTACCTGCGTGACCTTGGGAAAGTCATTTAACCCTGTTTGCTTCACTTTCCTCATCTATAAAATGAACTGGAGAAGGAAATGGCAAACCACTTCAGTAGCTTTGCCAATAAAACCCCAAATGGAATTAGGAAGTCAGACATGACCAAAATGTCTGAACCACCAGAACAATAAAAATACACATATGTAACTGCATAAATGAATGTGTTTGTGTATATCTATATCTATATCTACATCCATATTTGCCTATCTTACAGAGAAACCAAACCAAACAAAATACCTTAATAGATCTATGATTCACTGAAATGATTTTTCCTTCCAAGAATATGGGTCACAGCAGCCTCATATCCCGTCTGAATTTTTCACATTGTTTTTTCTTGAGGCAAATGAAACCAAAGCTTCTAAACAGCAATGCAAGTGTGGCTTCTATTGCTATTTTTTTAGGTGACAAATTATAAAATTATGTTATATGTGCAGTTTAAGATTAAGCACTCTTGTAGCAACTCTTGATTCAACCAAATGTGAAATTTATAACGATGTAAGACAAGACCCTAATCACACCAACTGCATCAGTGCACGTCAGAGAAATTAAAGGAATAGCTTCTAATATAAATACTGTCTAGGGTGTGTGCAGAGCAGGCGCTCTTGGTAATGACATTTGCAGAAAACAGAAAATGCACAGATTGCAGTAGCTGCAGATTCAGTCAGGCATGTATGCTAACCCATGCTCAAACTCCACAGGGCTGTACCCATGCTTTGTGCTTTTGCTAACTCAAGCAAAATACTGATTCTGCAGGAAGAAGGGCCACTCTGAGGAAGAACAGTGTCAACAGTCAAGCTTCTGGCTGTGTTTCTGTTATTGATAACCCATTAAGCAACCAGCAACCTGGATGCTCTAGTACATTAAACTGCCTTCTAAGATTACTGTTACTTTGGAGAGTTGTTGGGGGTTTGGGTTAGCAGTGATTCCATTTATCACTACAGTAGCACTGGCAAATAATTATCTACAAGAGAATAACAGCTGACATTTATACATCCCTACTATGTTGCAGACATGATATAAGCACTTTACAAATATTATCTTATTTGATCTTCACAACAGCCCTGGCAGGCTGATACTATTATTATAGCAAACAAAAATTATATATACTATACATGGTATATGTTATATAGTAGGTGCTATTGTCATTATATGTTAGTATATATTTCACATTTGATAAATCTGAAGTTAAATGAATTACCCAGGGTCACATAGGAACTGAATGCCTGAGGCAATTTTTGAACTTAGGTCTTCCTGATTCCAGGACTGTAGTTCTACCGTACAACCTAGTTACCTGTAAGAGACAATAAGGGAGCACCCTGTACCGTTGGTTATCCCCTTGCAAGATGTCTCCACGACTCATATCTCCAGACTCCTTTGGATTTTTTTAAAGCCTTGTAGCTCTGGTTAAGTTAACAGGATCTGATTAAGTTAATTAGAATTGGAAAGAATTCGGTGATCATCTTGCTCCTCCTCCACCCCTCATTTTAAAGTTAAGGAAACTGGGATCCAGAGATGTTAAAATATTTTTTCAAATCACACAACTTATGACACAAGTACCCTGTAATGTGAGAGAGACAGTACAGGCAAACTTCCCTTTTGTCCTGCCACAAGGACAGATGATAAGTAGTTGTTATATTTTACCTTAAAACTTCTCTCTTTTTCTACTGTCACTTTAAGAAAAGTTACTTGTAGCTCTTAAATGAACATGATTATATGTTCATATTGTCTTCAAAGAATCACAAACTCAAACTTGCATAAATCAGTTGTATAGTTAACTGTCTTACCAAAAACTTCTTTTGGGGCAGCTTACATGAGCACTGGGCTTGGAATCAGGAAGACATATCTTCCTGCGTTCAAATCTGGCCTCAGACACTTGCTAGCTGTGTGAATCTGGGCAAGTCACTTAACCCTGTTTTCCTTGGTTCCCCCTCCATAAAATGAGCTGGAGAAGGAAATGGTAAATTACTCCAGTATCTCTGCCAAGAAAGCCTCAAATTATGTCAAGAAGAGTCTGACATAACTGAACAACTACAACATATATGGTTTGGGGAGATAGCTTCTTTTGAGTGCCTACTTTTATATCCCAGTAGAAAAGTAGACTAAGAAAAGCAAAACAAAAGCAAACATACCAGTAATTTCATCTGGGAAATAGGGCCTAGGTCAAAGTGAGGAACTGCCGTGAGTTCTGCATCATAAAAGCTTCAGAGTGCAGGTGGACCAGTATGGGCATCAAACTTATTGATAGGTTCCAAAAACAATATTCCTCCCATGGTGTAACAACAATATGGCTTGCCACTACTGTGTCTGTATAAGACCAAGAACAGCAGCACACAGAAGAGCTGCAGCACAGGTTCTTTGGTCTGCTTTTCTAAGGAAAGCAACCTTAAGGGTTTATTCACTTTAATCAAACATACATATATCATTCACTTAGTTCAGGGAGAAAAGCCAACACCCTAAACTTCAGAGCAAATGCAAACAGAAATTACAAACAGAAAATATCAACAGACCAAATAACACAAACCAGTAGACAGGCTTCTGGCTTTCTGTCCAACATTTCAGTACATAGTTACCAGGGAAGCACCAATACCTGGGTTCTCAATCTGCGAGGCTCCTTAACTATGGCTATCCAGAGTCTCGTCTGGTCAAATCACACAACACTCTTCCAGTGATTGAGAGCCCCAAACAAAATGCTAACCTCTGAGTTTACATACTCTGTTCAGGGTCAAAGGGTGTCACAACCATGCCACTCAAAATCAAGTGATGCTTCTTCAGGCATCATGGCCATTGGACTCAAACCTATGTGAACTAAGCTTTCTTGTTTCTTAAGCAGGTCATCAAAGACTGCCGGATTTAATCAAAGAAACAAAGGCCAGAATCATCAAAGACACTTGATTACTTCAGTGCTCCAAAAGGGAAAACAGTAAAAAAAAGTCCCACCTTAATTACCAATATATATGGTAACATGACAACAATAAAAACATCTTAAGTTGTTTCTGCTTTTTTGTCTTTCTTTCTTTTTTTCTCATAGAGCTATCTGGCAGCTCTATCACCTGAGTACTAACCAGAAATGCAAAATTAAGAAGAAAAGAAAACATATTAGTTCTTTTCTGGTTACTATTACTACTAATGTTATATTGCTAAACTTTTCTGTGTAATGGAAGATCCTGAGGAAAGCAGATTTCTTTTTGATGTGACTGTGAGCTAAGAGAGAAAGAACAGAGTATGTATGCAAAAAGTGGAGATATTTACTAATTTCATAGTTTTCTAGTCCTTTGGCCAAGAAAACTTAAAATGGGGTTACAAAAAGTTGGACACAACTGAAAGAAAAAAACCAACAATAAAAATCCTCAGGTAAACTTGCATATTTACCCATTGGAGTAATTTGGTGGTAAGTAGTTTTTGTTTTGTTTTGGATTGGTTTTGTATTTTTCAGTGTTTAAAGTAGTGCCTGGACCTTAGTAGGTGCTTAATAAATGTTTTTCGATTCTTTAATTCAGGGTGTTCTAGATAGATGCACATTTATATTATAATAATACGGTAGTCCTCTATTGCCTATTTCCTTGACCAGTCTTTCTCCTTTTTTCAGAATTCTCTTCAATGAAATCTCCTTTTCATCTCCTTTTCAATTTCAAATATCCTCTTACTTTCTCCAGCTCAATCGTTAACTAGATATTTTTCCTTCTTTGTAAGAACATACATTTTAAATCTATCTTAGGTAAATGTCACAGCTAATTTCCTATTTACAAGATGAACCTTATTATAGTGAAATAGAACTAGTGAATCATAGAATTTTGTATCTGGAAGAGTTCTTAGGGGTTATCTAATCAACCCTTCTTTGAAGACATAAAGAAAATAAAAACAGTAGAGCTGAAGTGACGTATATGTAACCATAGAGATATCTGGGGGAATGGAAGACTGGAACTTAAGCATTTCCTTTCAGTTCCCAATCCAATTTAGTCTTCCTAGGCAGATTAGAGCCTTTTGTTGGGGATTGGGAGAAAACCACAAGTTTACTCCAAAGTGATCTAGGAAAAAAAAGTGTTTTTTTATATGTTTTTTTTTCTTTTTTTGGAGGGGAGAAGGCAGGACAATAGGGGTTAAGTGACCTGCCCAAGCTCACACAGCTAGTAAGGGTGTCAAGTGTCTGATACCAGATTTGAACTCAGGTCCTCCTGATTCCAGGGCTGGTGCTCTATTCACTGTGCCACCTACCTGTCCCTGTTATTTTATATAGTATACACACACACACACACACACACACACACACTCTCTCACACACACACTAACACAAACACACACAAACATCAGCAGTTTTATGGTATAAAAGAATGAGAAGCAAAGTGGGAAGATATTAATTGAGGAACAGTTGAACAAAAGGCACTTTATCAATGTAATCAAATATTATTAGGCCATAAAGAATGTCTGCTTAAGGCATTCAGAGAGCTACAGGAAGTTTTGTATGGACTGATGCATAAGGAAGTAAGTAGTGCCAGCAGAACAATGAAAGGCAGCTGAACTAAGATTAAATGAAATAACCATTCTTGGCCTTAAAATGGTAGGGAACTATGATAGTAGAATGTTGCTCTTGAAGTGGTTGCTGTATTAGTCGGTTTTGCTTAACTATTTTTCTTTGTTTCAAGGGAACATGCTCTTAGTGGATATATCAGGAAATAATGGAAATGCTTAACAATGGTCTCTTCTGAAAAAAAATACAACAAACACTTTTAAGATTAATCTGCATTATTAACATTTTTCCTATCATTTCTTAAGAATAGGCAATGAACAAAACAATAAATTAAACTGTGATTTGTACCTGAAGTGTAATTGTTTATATTGAAAAACCAGTTTGAGACGGCTTTAGCATATGCCTGATAATAAGAAACAAGAGGAATAAATTTTAACTTTTGAGAGAGAGAGAGAGAGACCATCAGCACAGGCAGTAACCATTTAATTGATGGTTTATAACAACAATAACAAAAAGCTACTAATGAAAAGATAGACAAATTCTTTAAAAAATGTTCTTTATTAGTATTTTGTGCAAATTTTGCATTTTACATTATTATGCCATATCTCTGTATTGCTTCCTTCTGCCACAAATTGCTTTCACCAATTAGGGGGAATGAATACTAGTACTAGTTCTGTGGTGTGAAAATGTGTTGTGCAATTTTTATTGTATCTAGCATTATGTAATTAGCAGACATGAACCAACACATTTTCACTCAACAAGTCATTTAAAGGAAACTATTTGAATTTTTTCAAAACTAAGCTGAAATTTTACATTCATTTCCACTTTAAGAATGGTGTCAAACATTTAAGAAGGGAAAAAGAGAGTTGATTTAGCTCATTATGTAGTGGAAGTGTTAGATTACACTAACAATCTCATTGAACTTGGTTATCATGTGTTTTTGAAAATAAACTTATAGGGTATATATTGTACAAAATAATTCTCATAACAGAAAAAAAGCAAAGTTTCTCTGTTCATTAAAAAATGAAATTTTATGAAAAATTTCAAATATGATGGGTTGACATGATAGAGTATTTATGAAATAATAAACATAGGGAGAAATGCATATGTTAACATTATACAAGAAATGAGTGATGAGTTTCAAATATAGATCACAGAAGTGTCATGGGAGCACCACATTGTTGTAGTAGGAGATCTCAATACATGGCTTTCTCTGCTAAAAATCAAACCATCTGATAAATTTCTCATGTTTCCTTTCTATCAATACCTTTATTTTTCTAAAAGATGGAGGAAGAAACAAGAGAAATTGTAAACGATGCTTACCAAGAAGGATAAAATGATGGATATGTGGAAAGGACCAGAACATTGGAAGTAAGTGCATATATTAACATATATTTCATAATCAAGAGAATTTTGAGTGTTGGTTGGCATATACGCTAGGTATTAATTTTTACTAAAATTTTTAAAACTTCAAAGAAAAAAGAACCAAAATTTCATGATTTGAGACACTTGAAGTCAACTAAAGAGTAATGACAAGCTTTGTAGAATGAAATTCTGACAATGACATTGAAATTATTCCCAACAAGAAAGAAAAAGGTGAGATGTTTGAAAAGAATGATGTGTATAGACAATCAGCTTTCTACTTAACTCAGATATTAAATAATGTAAAAAAAAACAAGGGCTTATAATCCAGGATTAATAGAGAAGATGAACATGACAAAATCAGGAAACTAAGTTGAGAATTTGCTGAAGCTTGCCAAAGGAAAAAAGAAAAACCTGCTAAGTAGAATTTTTAAAAGGGTTTGTGTCTCTGTTGTTTTAATTTGTTTTTAGTTTATTATGGAATGAAAATTCAAAGAGGAAGAGGAGAATTGAGCATCTCATTTGGAATAAATATAAGAAAGTGATTACAGAGAAATTCCAAATTAACTCACATTTTTCTCGCTTTTATTTTTTTTTATTCTTGTTTTCCTATCAAAGAGAATGGCCTTCAAATTTAAAAGGACAGAACAAATATAGGTGAAAAGGAAAAAAAAATAGGAGATACAGAGTTGAGTCCCAGATTTATACAATTTCGGGTTTAGAAATTCCTCTGAGGAATATCCTCAACTGGTGATTTAGTTTCAGCTTGAAGAATTAAAGTCTTGTCTATGAGGACAACATCAAAGATTTTGCCAAATGCTTTGGTATGATCAAAATCTGCATTTTATTGAGCATTGCTTTCATATGACGCCATAACTTTGTCTAAAAAGGAAATGTGGTTAATGTGCCAAGGCCTGGTCTTCATGAAACCATGCTGGCTTTTAATGATTACTACTTCCCTTTCTAGATGATTATAACACATCTTTTTAGTAATTAATTCTAGAATTTTGCAGTGAATTAAAGGCAAATATATATATATGTATATATATATATATACATATATATGTGTGTGTGTGTGTGTGTGTGTGACCACTTTTTTATCAAAGATCCTCAGATGGAAAAGATGAAAACAAAAGTAATTTTTGAAACTCTACCATTTGCCCTTTAAAAAAATCAGGACTACATTTGTTATTCCCTAATCATGCTGTAGGAACTTTGAAAAATGACCAACAGTAGCTCAGCAATTATTTCTTGCCAGTTCTATCAGTGCCCTAGGAAATAGTTCATCCAGATCTGTTGAATTAAGCTTGATGAGAGCAGCAAGGGCTCTTCCTGTTTCTTCACTTCTTTGTACTTTAAAAAAATTGTTTTCTTGCCACTCAAAAAAAAAATTAAGAGACAACAGAAGAAATAAGTTCAATAGTTTTTTTAAAACCCTTCTGTTGTTCCAGTATAGTTTAAAATATATGACATTTATTGTCTTTACAAATTGAGGAGAGGAAAGAATAAGAAAGAAGATGAAGATGTGAGAGAAGCAGTGAAAAGGAAAATGAAGGTTTAAAGAAAGTAGGTATTGTATCAACTCAGAAGTTGAAGACCACTAGACAGTTTGCCACAAGAACTGTCCACAATAACTTTGAACAAAGACCTGATAATTCATTTAGAGGGTAGAAGATACAAAAATAAAAGGAAGAAGGACCAATGGTGTAATTGATAGGAGTCTTTTCCCGTGGAAGAATGGTGGGGGTGAGGAGAACATTGTTTCCTTGGAGGAAGCAGTGGCTCCTGTTCTCAAGGAATAATGATGTGAATCCACAATGTCCATCAGAAGAGAATTCATGCAATATACACCAGTGGAAGAAAAAAAAAACAATAAGCCAACAATCTTTTATGAAAAGGGGTAAAGTGGAGCCACTATATTTTATTGAGTGGGGGATCTACGTGGCTGGGCATACACTTTCAGAAAATCATTTTGGAAGCTGTGTGGAAGATGGAATGGAGTGGGCAGAAACTTGATAAATGGTTAGCAATTAGGATGCTATTACAGCAGTCCAGATGAGAGGTGATGGGGGGGGGCCTCAACTAAGGTGGTGGCTAGGTAAGTAAAGAGGAGACATGTACAAGAGATGTCATAAAAGAACTTATAAGCACTAGTAGTTAATTGGTTATATGGAATAAATGAGTTATGGGTGATATTGAGTTTGTTAACCTGGAATACTAGGCAACCTGGACAAATACAGGGGTTTTTAGAAGATAGATAGGGAATAAGTTAATGAGTTCTCTTTTGGACATATTCAGTTTGTGATGCCTATAGGATATCTAGTTCAAAATGCCTAATAGGCCATTGTTGATGCAGGACTAAAGTTAAGGAAACACATTGGGCTAGATAAATAGATTTGAGAATTATTTTCATAGTAATAATAATTGAACCTATGGGAGGTGCTAAGATTTCCATGTGAGAGAGGACAGAGAGAAAAGAGATAAATGTCAGAAGAGAGCCTTGGGGTCAACATAGAACTAGCAGTAATGACAGAGATGAACAACAAATTAAAGAGACAGAGAAGGGAAAACCAAGAGAGAATAAGATCCCAAAAACCTAGAAAAGAAATCTAGAGAAGATGGTGTCTTGGTAATTAAGATGGGCTTTTAGCACTTATTCAATCAAGTGCCTTTGAACGGTTTGACCTTTGTTTCCTTGATTAAATTAGGAATCCTCGATGACTTCCTTGACTCAAAGGAAAGCCTAGTTTACATGGGTTTGAGTGACATGTTTGTGATATCAGAGGCTCTTAGACAATGTGGGTTTAAGTCACATTTTTGTGACACTTTTAGGTCACGTGGGTGAATCGCATGTGTGACTCATCTTTGACCCTGAACAAGATATATAAACCCAGAGGTTGGCTTTCACCCTAGAGGCTCTCACTCCTGGAGGAATGTTGACAGGGGACTCTAGGCAGCTGCTCTAAGAGCCTCCTGGCTCACCCAGATGTTGATGGTTTCTTGGTAACTATGAATTGTATTTGGTCTGTTTATAATGTATGTTTGTAATTTGTTTGTATTTGCTCTGAAGTTCAGGCTTTTTCCCC
>CM053626.1:100412520-100441327 GCA_028646595.1 Phalanger gymnotis
GGAGGAAATGGGGAGAAAATTTGTAATTCAAACGCCTGTGAAAATCAATGCTGAAAACCAAACATGTCAAAAATAAATTAAAAAAAAAATTAGAAGCTAATGATTATATGAAACATCAAGAATCAGTCAAACAAAATCAAAAAAATAAAAAAAAAATAGAAGAAAATGTAAAATACCTCATTGGAAAAAAAAGAAAGAAAAATGACTGACCTAGAAAATAGATACAGAAGAGATAATTTAAGAATTATTGGTCTACCTGAAAGCCATGATCAAAATGAATAAATATATAAATGAAAGCCTGGACAGCACCTTTCAAGAAATTATCAGAGAAAACTCTCCTACAGTCCTAAAACCAGAGGATAAAATAGCCATTGAAAGAGTCCATCAATCAGTTCTTAAAAGAGAACCCAAAATGAAAAATCCAAGGAATATCATAGCCAAATCTGAGAATTCTCAGTTCAAGGAGAAAATACTGCAAGCAACAGTATTTTAGATATTGTAATTCAGATATCATGGAACTACAATCAGGATTAGCAGGACTTATCAGCTTCTACTTTAAAGGATCACAGGGCCTGGAATATAATATTCCAAAAGGAAAGGAGCTTGCATTGCAACCAAGGATTAAGTATCCAGCCAAATTGAGTATAATATTTCAGGGGGAAAGATGGACATTCGATCATATAGGGGACTTTCAATCATTCCTGATTAAAAAAAAATAACCAGAACTCAAAACAAAATTTGATCTTCAAAACAGAAAAGAAATATATATATATGTATATGTATATGTATGTATATTGAATAAGGTTAAAATGTTTACATCCTTTCACAAGAAGATGGTACTTGAAACTCTTGAGAACTGTATCTTTATTATGGCACTTAGAAGGAGTATACATAGACAGAAGATGTGGGAACAAATTCAGTTTAATGTAATGATAAAAATAATTAATTAAAGGGTGAAAAAAAGATTGTATTTGCAGAAGAGGAAAGGTGAGGCAGAACAGGATAAATTACATCACAGGAAGAGGTGTAAAAACCTATTACAGTATAGAGAATAAAAGGAGGTGGCGTAATCATTGTTTGAACCTTGTTATCATCAGATTTGGCTCAGAGACCTGATAGTTCTGGAATTTGGCCACAATATTCCTTGGAATTTTCATTTTGGGATCTTTTTCAGGAGTTGATCAGTGGATTCTTTCAATGACAATTTTAACTCTTGTTCTAGGATCCCACGGAAGTTTTCCTTGATAATTTCTTGAAAGATGCTGTCCGGGCTCTTTTCTTTTTAATCATACCTTTCAGGTAGTCTAATATTTCTTAAATTCTCTCTCCTGGATCTATTTTCCAGGTCAGCTGTTTTTCCAATGTGATGTGTAACACTTTCTTCTTTTTTTCATTCTTTTGATTTTGCTTGACTGATTCTTGATGTCTCATAGAGTTATTAAATTCTATTTGCCCCAATCTACTTTTTAAGGAATAGTTTTCTTCAGTTAGCTTTTGTATCTCCCTTTCCATTTGGCCAATTCTATTTTTTAAGGAGTTATATTCTTCAATTGATTTTTGTGCTTCCTTTTCCAAGCTATTTGCTCTTTTTCATAATTGTATTGTATAACTCTCATTTCTTTTCCCAGTTTTTCTTCTACCTCTCTTACTTGTTTAAATCTTTTTTGAGGTCTTCCAAGAGGATTTTTTTGGGCTTGAGACCAATTTATATTCCCTTTTGTGGCTTCACATGCAAGCATTTTAACATTATTCTCTTCTGAATTTGTGTTTTGATCTTCCTGTCACTCTAGTAACTTTCTATGGTCAGGGTTCTTTTTTGTTTTTTGCTCATTTAAAAAAAATGTGCTCTGCTCCCAGAGTACAAGGGGACACTCTCTCAAGCTTCTTGCTTTGGGGAGAAGGGTTCTTGTCAATGATTTTCTGCACTGGGGCCTCTGGGACTGGTGGTTTGACCACTGTGCTAGGTTGGTTTGGCCTAGTCATGCCTGTTGTTCCCTGGCTTCTGGGGCAAGCAGTTTGCTTGTTGTGCTGGGGCTGGAGGTCTCATTGCTGGCCTGCTGTGCCACTGGCCTGCTGAGCCAGAACTTCGAGGCCTCAGTTGCTGATCTGTGCTGTGGCTAAGAGCCTCCCACTAGCTTGCCCAGACACTGCCTGTGCTGGGCTGTGCTCCACTTTTACCCAAGTGAGAAAGCTCTTTCCTGAAGCTCTTCTAAGTTGTCTTGGTCTGTAAAATTATTTCACTACATCTTTTATAGATTCTATCACTCCAGAATTCTTTTAGAGGTCTGATTTAATGTTTTCTAAGGGAAACTGGGGAGAGCTCAGACAACTTCCTGCCTTGTACCACCATCTTGGCTCTGCCCTGCCCCCTCCCCTAGGCATATACATTCTTTAAAGTGCTTAAACACATTTCGGTTTCACACATAATTAGTTGAATTCATTTTGTCAATGTGCCTATAGTAACATGACACTAAAATAGTTAATCAGTTCAACTAAATATAAATCATATCTAGGAAGTAAAAAAACAGCCCCCCAAACAAAAAGTTATTTCAGCATATGGCTCCCTTCTCAATCCATTGTGTTTTTTTTTTTTGTTTTGTTTTTGTTTTGCTTTTTGATTACTGTTTGTACCACAACAGATTAACAACAAAGTCCTTTGCTCAGTAGCTGAATATATGCATTTGGTTTCAGAAAACTGATATTTTTATCTTCTCTTCTATCTAGCAGCCATGTATTTCTGAATAGAACTTCAATGCTGAAGAAAATGAAATTACGGAAAAGAAGAGTTAAGGAGGGGAAGGGCTAGAACAGTGAGATTTCTGTGGGACACAGAAAGAAGGGTTGAGAGATCAGGTATAAAATTTTAACACTTCCAGAGGAAGATTAAGAATTTACTCAGAGATGAATGAACAGTAAGCAGTAGAGAAAATGACAGTCTGCTTGTGTTCATAAAAGGACTCAATCATCCAAAATGGGAAATAAGAAAAAGCAATAAAATATATTGGTTTCCACCAGGTCATTAATGGCATATACTTGAAAAGGCCTCCACAAAAAAAGGTCCAATTTGAGAAAATTTTATGGGAAATCTTCATAAGGCAAGTGGTTCAATTTAATTTATATCATTTCAACAATTTCTAAATCCCTATTATTTACTGAGTACTTTGCTAGGGGCTAGGAAAAGAAAGATGAATTTGAAATATCCCCTGCCTTCATGGAGCTTAATTTCTATTGGGGGAAATTTTATGTATGTACACACACATACATATACATATATATGTATGTATGTATATATACATGTTAGTAAATTTTTAAAAGACATAGAATGAATAAAAAGTACTGTAATTGGGAGAACTAACAAATGAGGGGGTTAGGAACATTCTTTTGTAGGAGGTGGCATTTGAATTTGGAAGGAATCCAGGGATTCTAAGAAGAGGAAAACCAAGAGGAAAATGATCCCAGAAATGAAGGTCAACCCATGCAAAGACCGAGATGGCCAGTGAAATGCTGTGTACAGGGAAGAACATGGCTTGAATTTCAGACTGTGTGAAGGGCCGACGGTGTAATGCATAATGGGTCTGTAAAGATACATTGGAACTAAATTGTGGAGCATCTTAAATTTCTGAGACGATATTTTTTTTTTATTCTAGAAGCAATAGAAATCCACTGAAGTTTTTTTGAACGGGACAGTGAAAAGGTCATACCTGTGCCTAACAAATATCACTTTGGCAGCTTTGTTTAATGTGGATTGGAAAAGGAAGAGCTTAGAAACAAGGAGATTAATAATGAGCCTATTGCAGTAGTAAAAAGGTGGTCCTGAGAATTTGAATTAGTGTGTGAGTAGAGAGAAGAGCACTAATGATATATTGTAGAGGGACAAGTGAAAGGATCATAAAATTAAACATCTAAATAGTTGGGGTACACAGATGATTCTCTCCCTTATTAAATTTTCAGTAACCCTTAATGTACAAGTTTAAATCCAAAGGACCCTTGAAAAGGAATAGAAGTGTCAGCCAAGATGGTGAAAAATAAATTAGGGTCTAGTAAATGGTTTCAAGCTTGAGGGAAAGCCAAGTGGTTCCAAAGAAACTCAGAAAGAAGCATTATGATCATGACTTTGAAAATATGTTCATCTCTTTTTGTTTGTTTTTTTTTTGTTATTGAGTTACTCAGTTTTTCATACTAAGTTAATGACTATACTTGAGGTAGTAGAGTCTGAGACATTCATCAAAATCTTCCCCCCTCTCCCCTAATTTAGGTAGTAGGCAATAATAAATATTAAAACCAAAGAGAGAGGAGAAGGAAACTAAACATGATTGACACAGGGAAGTGAATTAAACAGCACAAAGAAAGAGTAAGAATAGGTATAAGAGAGACCTTTTGGGGATGAAAATGTCGGAAAGAACTAGGAAAATGAATAATCCTAATGATCATGTTACAACTTCTGCTAGTTGATGAATATATTAGGTACCTCAGGGATACAGCATTTACCAAGGAAAATAGGTTAGTTCTATAGCTTTGTGATCTTTCACTATTGGAAAATAATAGTTGACTAAATATTTCTCCCAATCAAAAATAATTCACAAGTTCCAGATTATTTAGTTTACTATTTAATTTACTCATATTTACTTATATTAATATTACTTTATTACTATATTAATATATTACTTATATTAATACTTATAAAATACTTATATTTACTATTTAATTTACTTATTAAAAAAAGTTTGATAGCTTATTTGAGAGGCTTGAAAATTTAAATAGACTGAATTTCTAACTATAGCCAAATAAGAGGACAAAGAGCATGGGATGTGACATCAGGAGCCCTAGATTCAAGGTCAAGATTCACCACTAATATATTATCCTCAGGTTCCTCACTTATAGTATGGTGATATTGGAGGTATATGGCAGGAATGGAGTACTTGATCTCTAGAATCTATACATCAATGAATCTAAATGAAGGAAAAATGGGAAACAGTCTAAGGAAAGAGCACTGTATTTGGATTAAGATGTCCTGGATCCAAATCCTTTGTCACTAAATTCCTATATGATTTTGGACCAGTCGTTTAAACTTTCTGGACCCCAATTTCCTCATTCATAAAATGAAGGGACTAAATGGGCTAGATGAACTATGAGGTCCCTTTCTAGCACTGTCTATGATTCTAAAATTGAGAAAAGCTAGAATGCAATTCAAAAGTAAAACTGAGAAGAGAGGAGAGGTAATTCTGGATTGGAGTCAAATTTCATGAGACTCTACTCCTAGACTTTGCCTGTCCAAGCAACTTAAAAAACTTCTCCTTACTTCTAGTTCATGAGAAGATATGCTTGTACTTAGCTTTCTTTGCTTCCATTTGGAGACAGCTCAAATTTTTCAGGAGGAGGAGATGGCTTTTTTATAGAGATAGAGAACCAATCTTCATTCTATCTTAACTTCAGATATTAGAGGTGGGGGTTGAACTAGGCCTAAACCATTAAATGCCAAGTGCTCATCTCTGACTTCAGAAGTTGAAAATGGTTTATAACACAGCTAAGTCCTGGTTAGTACAAATAGTTAGTACCTGAAGTGGTTGTATGTATTTCAATTTGCATTCCTCAATGTTATAATTATGTAAAATATGGCAATTAGTTTCAGCTCAATGGAAATATGTAGTGTGAATTTGAATAATGTGACCACTTCAAGTTACTGATTATTCACACTAATCAAGACTTAGCTTATTGTATAAACTACCCTGATCTGTGTAGTTTGCAAGATTTTAAGATGTTTATTTAAAGGTGGAGAGGTCAAAGAGGTGAGTAAAGGGTACAACATTCTGTGACCAGATATTTTATGACTCATTTAAATATAAATAATGAATTTTGTGATTTATTTTTTAGAATCGCAGACTCAATAGATGGGAACATACTTTTTTTGGATGTGTGCAACATGGACTCCTGAATATGAGTGGTTCAAATGCATTATTGGTTTATTATTTTATTTAGTGCTCTGCCACTAGCTGACACTGATACAGTACTTTTAAAGTTTTCCAAAATGTTTTATTTTTTTCACAGTATCCTGTGAGGGAAGGAATAAAGGTGCTATTTTTGTTATCTGCAGATGGAGAAACTAAAGTATACAGAGATCAGGTGATTTACTTAAGTTCGTAGAGCTAAAAAAAAGATAGTAGAACCCAGATCTTCATAATCGAATTGCCTTTCTACCTATCTTGCTAGCTTTCTGAAGTATTCACTCTCTATACAGGATAACAGGAAATCATTAACATTAACAGGATTTTAACTCGTTTCTCCAAAGATAACCCTGTAAATTAGTTCCTTTCATTGTCATCTGGATAAAAACTACATAGAACCATAGTTTAGATTAAATTATTTCTAATTTTGATTCTTTTTGTGTATCACACTTTTCAAATCAGTAAAAAAACAAATATTTATTAATTATTATGTGTCAGACACAAATACAAATGAATCAGACACAAATATAAAAAACAAAACAATTTCTATCATCAAGGAGTGTAATTTTTAATGGAAGAGAAAATTCATAGATGAGGGGGCATGGTCTCTCACCAAGGACAGGTGTTTTGGTCTAGGAAGTTACAAGGGCGGTGAATAGAGTTATAGAGCAAAGAATCATATGTCATGTTAATTTGCAGTGTTAGTGTTAGTTCGATTGTTCTTCCTAAAAAGAGTTAGAGGGGTCAGTGAATTGGAGATTGAAGGGTTACATGGTAGGAAGACGAATGAATTGTAATGGAATAAGTCTGAGCCTTGCAAGCTATGATGAACTCTTAGCATTCAGGAGAATATGGCCCCAGGGGAGGAGTAGAACAAGATTGGAGGTACAATGTAGACTGGGGATACCAACATGGTGGGAAGATGGCCTGAATATGTCCATCTTATTAATTTAAAACATGTATTTTCCCACTAATTGTAAATAAAAATCAATGCAAGGCACCTCCTCAGAAGGAGTTCATCAATATCTACTTGTTTTATGGATTTGATTTTAACAGTCTGATATGCATACCCCTCATATCTTTATTCTGAATTCAATTAAATTCAGCAAAAATGTATTAAGTGCTTACTTTTAGGAGAATACAACATGCACACAACTAAATAAACACACCACCTAGATAAAACAATACAAATCCATTCCAAGACAGTGTGCTAACAAGTGGGGTAATAAAAATGGCCTACTGCAGTTTTAAAGCTAAAATGCCAACTGTGCTTGTACAATGTCTGGGTAGCAAAAACTATTCAGAATTTGAGTCTAACGACTGATCTTGAATACCTGATCTCAGTAAGTTTATGCTAAATTGATAGCCACCTCTACTTACTCCTTTATTTAACTTCTGCTTCTCATCTAACTAGCCTAGAAATGAAACTTTTTTTTTAATTTGTCAGTGTGGAAAATGTTCAGATAAAGTATAAGCCATTGTTCCTAAAATCTCCCTTGGCAATTTTCTCTTTATTTCATTGCATCAAACGACTACACAGGGTGTGGTTTAATTAGTGTTTTTAGTATAGGAAATTACTTTGAAATTTTCTTCATCTGAAAATATGACATTTGCTTTCAGAGTGTGTACAAATTCACTCTTGGGAATGATATATGTAGGAAAAAGCATCATGTATGCTACTATGTTCATTTATTTTAGCTTTTTTTACATTCATTCCTATATTTCCATCTAATATTTGCATAAATACTAAGTTAATCTGAAGATAATTTCTTGCCACAATAAAACATGTGACATGTCATTCATAATAAAATATAGAAAAGGAATTTATCTTACCCTTAGTTCTAAAAGAATGATTATTCACTGGTATTACTTGGAAGGTTTTTCAAAAAGTTTTTATATAGCATTTTGTTTAAGACTTGTGTGGAGATTTTTTAAAAAATAGGTGTTTATATTTTTAAAAACACTTTTATGTTCATATAAATAAGTCAGTAAATGTTCAAAAATACCAGACACAATTTTGAAAACTATTTTACTTTTGGATTCCTGGCCATATTCATTTGAATATAAGCTCTTTGTGAGTAAGCAGGTTTATTTCTTGTCTATGTATTCATAGCACCCAGCATAGTGTCTGCCATCCAGTACAAGCTTAATACATGCCTGTCAATTGTTTGATTGATGTCCTACTGTTTGATGTCACAGAAGGATATCCTGAGATGTGAACCATGATAGCTTTTTGCTCCATAATGGCTTTTTGCATCAATTCACTCTGACGTGTTAACTTCTGGAAGTGAGAGCCATAAATGACATTGACACTCTCAGCTTGGATTATAGGCACATGCCATTCACCTACTTATGAGGCAGATGGCAAAGCGGGTACTATATTGGACTAGAGTCTATAAACGCTGTGGTCAAAGTCCACCTCAGATAATTTACTAGTTATGTTAGCTTTGGCAAACCTATTAATATCTCTCAGGCTAAATTTGCTAAACTTTAAAATGGGAATAACTATAATACCTACTTCACAGTGTTTTTATGTGAGGATTAAAAATAACATATGCAAAGCATTTTGCAAAGCAAAAGGAGCTCTGATAATATCAGCTATTTTTTGTTATATATTCTGACTGACTACAAACATTTGAAACTATTACACAACTTCAACATCTATATGCTTGAAATATTGTAAGAGCACATTTTTATTTGAAGATCATCTCTACTGCAGAAAAAAAGAAAAATATTTAAATTAGCAAACTCATATAACTTCAAGATTTGCTATAAGACTGGGATGGAGGGAACTTGTATGTTGCAGAAAGAGTCGTTGATTTAGAGCAGAAGTTCCCAAACTAATTTGGCCTACCACTCTTTTAAAAAAAATTACTCAGCAGCCCCCTGGAAATCTACTTTCTTTAAACCTTTAATTTTTTTTAATTTGCATCATTTCAAAAAAATTTTTTTTAAAGTGGCATCTTAAATTTAATAATTATTGTAAATTTGTGGGGTTTTCTAGTATTGAAATTTTGATGATGCAATATTGTGTCATGTAATTGTATAGTATTGTATTGTTAATGTCATGACATGGATACATTTCCTGCCCATGCATGCTGGACTTCCCAACAATGCACAACACCCTCACCTGCCATGATATACTTATTAAGACTTGTTGGTAGACTTGACCACTAATCAGTTATAACTTGCCTTTTTTGTTTTTATTTGGAAACTAATGTGATTGCTAAGACTTTACCTCTGTTACATAGCAGACAAAACATGTATGAATGGGTTTTCAAAATTTTCTTATCTTCTTTTCTCTCCTTATGCTTCCACCACCTTCTTACTTTTATTCAATGACCTCTAATTGCATCTGAGGTTACTACCACCCCTCTCCATCATTCCAGTGCCCCCCCCCAATCAGGGATCAGTATTGCCTACTTTGGGAACCTCTGATAGAGTCTAAAGTCTTGTGTATGAGTCTTGCTCTGACACTTGCTAGCTCTGTGATGAGGAATTGACAACCTCTGCAAGGCTCAATTTTCTTATCTGTAAAAAAATGGGCAATCATATTTCTTTGGGAGTTTAAAAAATATTAACCTTTCCCAAGAAGTAAAACCCTAGTTTTCAATATCAATATTCTGCTTTTAAGGTTTTATGTTAGGATACTGAAAGGCCAGTGAAAAGAAATGATGTATATAAGTGGATTATGGCTTTTCCAATAATGATTTGCGCTCCAAAAAGTTGGACATAAGATTTCATCAAGACATGTATGACCTAAAAAGAAAAGGGGCCAGTTATGTAGAAAGGGAATGAAAGCCTGGATACATGCTAATATCTATGAAATATTTAAATAACCTAGAGAGAGTATTTTTATTTGTGTCTGTATGTGTGTATGTGTGTTTGTGTGTGTGTGTGTGTGTGTGCGCGCGCACAGTGGAATCTTTTGGCAGCCTGGTGAAGACAATTGATTCATCTCAATGATGTTATTAAATGCATAAAATTGAATTACAAAGGAAATCACATATTGTGAAATACAGTTATCAAAATATTTTCTAAAAAAAAAAAGGTTCATAGCTCCCAAGTTAAGAAAGCTTAATGCAGTAGAAGGCTCTTAGCACTTTGGATAGAAATCATCCATATTATGTTTATGGAAGAGCATAGAGAAAAAAAATGACTGACGACAACCACAATCACAACCACAATAACAAAACTCTCAGAAAATGAGAAAGTATATATGGATGGAACAGGGAAAATCCACATGGATTAGATCTTGGATTCATAAGAATACGAAAATGTACACTTCATAAGTTTGCTATAAGGAAAACACCTTTATAAAAATCTGAAATGGTTATGGAAATGAGTGTTGCTGTTGGTGCTGGTGATGGTGATGATAATGATGATAATTTTACATTTTTCATTGCAGTTTAGACTTATACCAGGTACTCGTACAAGTCACTATCCTGCTATTATTTTTTGTATTTAATGTTCTCTTGCCAGTTACACAGGTGGATAAAAGAACTGCTTTTTGTGGTTGAATAACTATTGGGCTTTATGCTCAACTTCTATATATTCATTGAGGAAAGCATCCTCTTGACAACTCTAATATCTGACAGAGACAGAGTGATGAATATGGTATATACTTCATCCTATGACCATATAATTTTGATTTCTCTTGCTAGATTTTTATATTTTGAGAGGTTTTCATTGCAAATTGTCTAAAGATTATGATTATTTGGCATGGTAAAAATCCATTAAAATGCATTTTTTAATTTTTTTAAAAGTGAATCAATTGTACTATGTGAAGGAATTGATCAGGACCTCTTTTATCAATTGATTTCCCTTCAGCTATGTCGAAGAAATCATGCAAGATGAGAAAAAGCAAAGATTAAAGTTAAAGGAATAAATCAGTTTCCACTTGTTATGTATCATTACTTGATATAGAAAATCTCATTAATGATATATTTATTATGCACCTACCATCTAAAAAGCTGTGTGCTAAGTACTGTGGACATAAATATAAACACAGAATTGTCCCTAGCCTTAAAGAACCTAAATTTTACAGGGAAATGAATAACTGAAAAAAAATCCTGATACAATAAACCTAAAGCCAGTGTTGGGAATTTTGTCCTCCCCCTCAAGTCATTGCTTCTCAGGATTTTGGCTGGAATGTTCTCTCTGCTCTGCTTTCAGACACTCAAATTCTTAATTACAAACTAGCTCACTGGTTTTATATAAGCCCCATAGGGCATAACCACATCCAGTTGAAATACCTGTAATTGATTGATCGATTGATTCAATTAGAGATATCCAGTCCTAGTTCAAACTGAGTTGACATCTTATATTGACTAACTCACTTCAAATGTACTCTAACTTAATGAAGGCATCAGTTGGATAGGGATGATTTGTTTATTTACCTGATTGGCCGCCATAGTTATATGTATTTCAGGTGATTCTTCAAAAGCTGGCAAAGTATTTCACATCAAAACTAAACAAGCCTCATTTTGAAGAAAGCAGAACATATGAAAAGTGTGAGCTGGAATGCTAGTGTATATTTATGTATTTAAGACTGTTGAATGAGAAAATGCTGAAGTTCAAAGATTAATGGGAAATGTGACAATAGTGTGGAAGAAGTGAGAAGGATCAAATCCATTATGTTGCTCTATCTGCTAAGAAATTTCAAGATAAAACCTGAAGTTTGGTTGAACTAATTAAAAAACAACTCGAAATATAATTATGGGAAAGGTATTGTCATATAATAGAATTAGAGCTAGATTTAGAATCAGCAGAGGTGTGTGATAAAATGCCACTTCTAGTACTTGCTATTTTTGTGACTAAGATTATAGGGGACACACACAAAGAGTTCAAATGCAGGAATCAGACATATTTGTTCTGAGCTTAGATATGCAGTTGTGGTAAGTGACACCTTTATAACAGAGTCCCAATCCACTCGTGATATCATTATAGTGCTGTTTTTCTCTGCTGGGCCTCATGTCTCCATTATCCTTAATGGACAGATTTTTCTCCACTATTTGATGGGTATTTTCATTGGCCTCATGGTCACTAAGCTGTTCTCTAGTACTATCAACTGGTTTTCAGCTTCTTCAGGTTCATCTGCTACTCCATGGTCCATCTGCTGATGTGTAGTGGCTAGTAAGTCTCTGCTTGACAGTATTTAAGTGCATGGCCAAAAGCTATAAGATACCAAGCCTGGTACCTAAGAATTGCTTTCATACTGTCCCAGTCTAATATTAAATATATTCTTTTGACTGCTTTTTTCATGTTTTGCCTTGAGATCTCTGGTCCACGTGAACTATTTCATATGGGTTTAGAAAAGTCTTTACATCTGAGAAATCACTTATTTTTGAAATCTGGCCCCATGACTCACTTAGCAGATTCTACCACACATAAACTATGAGGAGCCTGGGATGATAAAGATCCCTTCAGCTCCCATCATTCCGCTGACATGAGAATAAAAAAAAACTAGGTAAAATTGCTCGGACCATCACTTGTTCATGTTCCATATTCCTGCCTTTATACTCTATGTCTATTAGCAAATATCTTTTGTGCTGTTTGGTGGCCACAACAAACTTCTACTGTTTCTATACATTTATATAGAATAGAGTGCCTCACATGACGGAAGGAAAGATAAATTATATCTTGTGGTTGTTTGGGAATTTTGAGCTATAGTGTAAATCAAAAAGATTCCTTCAATATTTTATCTATATCCTGAGATTATTTTTAGTCTTAAAATTTGAAAAATTGTTTATCATATCCTTCTACAAAATGGCCCAAATGATTAACAATGAATGAGCAGATCTAAAATTGTATCTTTATATTTTTTAAAAGCTGAATTTTATAGACTTTAAGGTGGTCTAGTTGCCATTTGTGGCATTTATTCTTCACATTTAGCCTTTTGAATCTGTGCTGCACTTCTGATGTCAAGAAATGTCCTAGGTATGACTTTTGTTTTTGAAAATCATGCAAACAGCCATTTGAAAATGTTTAGAACATATTGCTTAATTATCTTTAGCTTTTACATTTAGTCATTTCTTAGTGATTTAGTCTGGCTGCTACCTCACTCTTTGAGGTTTCATACTGTGCTTTTTTTCCCAGTCATTCAGAATGTATTACATTATACTATTTTTCTTGTTGCCATACGTAACTTTTTTTTACCTCATGTCCCTTCTTCCCCCACTCCCACATATACGACTGTGAATTCTCTTGGAAAATAAAAACATTTACAAAATTTACCCAAACTGTGTTTCTCTTAATGAGGATAAGGTAGAAATATTAAAAATTAATTAGTTGTGTCTAAGATGGGAGCAATATATATTATAGCCTTGCTTAATGTAGACTAGCCTTTTTTCCCCTTTAAAAAGGACTGAAGTCATCCTTGAGATTTAATTCACTCAAAGAAGAAAAGCATTGATCAATTGATATAGCTGCCTAATGCCTTTAGAACAAAAGTAAAGGCAGTAGTAGTTATGTGGCTTTTCATACAGGTTCCAACCTTGAGTCATGATGCATAACCCAGTGGTAGAGAAAGAATACCCAAATGAATCAACACTTTATTCTTGGGCAGGATCCTTCCCCTGCTAAAGCAAGGTAAAGCTCCTTTTGTTAACTTTGGGATTTTTAAAGAATATATAATACATGTCTGTATACACACATATTTACATGTTATGCATATATAGTGTATATACACATGTGTGTATGTGTCGTATATACATATATAGTTGTAGTGTTTCATGATCTTTCTCATATAGATATGAAGAGCATGAAAAAATCTTACATACACATATGCGCATATATATATATGATCACAAAAACACTAGAACTACTAATACTGTTATCTTATATTAATGTTACAAAGTTTTCTTTATGCATTCAGTAGCTACAAATCTTTAGACTACAATAACTTAGAGAAAGGATTCTTTGATATGTTGATGGATCTATTATCTCATCAATGTGGATAGTCACTCAAACAAAACTGATGGCAATCCATTTACTCCCTCTCATCCCATGCAAATTATGTCCACATTCTTCAAAAAATACCACATAGGTTTTCCACCCAATGAACGAAGGGACTTCTACCAGATCCCTTAACATTCCATGGACTCTAATGATGTCACACTATTTGTTCATTGCTTATCTTCCCCATCTCCCATTCCTTTCACCATGTAACTTCCTTATATTCTCTTCTGGAGAGGCCTCTGTCTGATGACATCCTTTCTATCTCTTCTCGTATATTATTATTTTTTGATAAAATGAACAGCCAATTCACAACACTTATGTACCTTTCCATTGCCTTTGCATGACCCAGTTAATTCTTTAAAAACTGCGGTTTTTCCATCACTTGCAAACATACAAAGGTTAGCAAATTACAACTATTTCAAATAAATGTACTGATTACATTTCTGAATAAGATCATTTTATGAAGTACATAACATTTTGAGAAACATTGTTCAGTTCTCTTAATTTGAAGAATTAATGAAACATACATGTTAAACTTCTTGCCTTGAAGGTAGCAAAGCAGGGAAGGAATAATGAGGGAATTTGATTTTAGACCTCCTGAGGGACCCATCTGTTGTTCAAACCTCTAAGGAACACTGCTTTCTGAACTCACTCAATATAAATATGAAACTTAGGCCTTAAGCCTGCCTCTGCTACTAGATGTATAACCTTTAGAAAGTCACTTAAACTTCCTGAGTCACAATTTCCCTACCTAATGTGATGAGATTAAATTAGAGGTTAAATATTGAGTAAGATAACATTTAAAGCCTAACATTTCACATATTTAAGGTTTAGAGAAAGCACAATACTGGACTTGTCCTTTACATCTTCACCATACATAATCAATTCAGGGCTTTTTTGAAGTATCTGCTGATTTGTAAGGTTCATAAATTAGAAAGAAGAAACACTTACTGTCTAAGTTACTGTTTACCATTGAACAACTTAGCAAATGCCCTGAAATAATGAGTTGTTGAGAAGAATATATGCCTGAGAATTCAACCAGATCAGTTGATTTGCTGTTATATTTTACCTTTAATTTACTTAGAAGAATCTGGTTTCTTGAGTATATTGGAAAACAAAACCACAAAATATCTGAGAATATTAGTATTCCATTCATCCCTTAACCTAGAAAAAAAATATTTCCTTTGCATGTTGTTTCTTGTTCGTCAGTAGTAATAGAACTTTTGATATAACCCATGCTGTCAGGTAAAACAAGATGTGAGTAGAGTTTTCATTTAAATAGCTTCCTGGATCAATATCCTTATAGTAAAGCTTGAATGGATGAATAAATGAAGGTCTAACTGCAAAACAATGAAGGGGAAAGATGTTTTGGATTCATTTAGTGTGAGAGCCCCCAAAAAGTAATATTGCCAAGAAAAAGGAAATTAGACATTTTATAACAAATGGAATTGTTGAAATTCTCTGAACTCTATTCTCATTTGTGCTGTGAAATTTCAAAAAAAAATAACAGCCTTACTTAGTTTCATTTTTTTAAATACCCATCATTTAGTTTAGTCACTTCTTTTAAAGAATAGTTAATAAATATATCTAAGAACCTGATATTTTCTTTGATGATCCTGTCTGACCAAATGATACTATAAAAGGAGTATATTGATTTCTGAAGGTATATTAGGCATTGTCAGCTCATACATAGACAGTACTGGCCTATGTGGAAGTGCATTAGACAGCCAGACATAGAAAGGGAGCTCTTTCCCTGTCCCTGGGGTAATCTGTAAAGTTTCACGGGCATAGCTTCCTTGAAAATAGCAATATTTTAGAAGATAAAACATTGAACAACTGTAAGGAAGTGGGTGCTATACATGCAAAGATTTTAATTTTAATATGTTACTGTTTTTCAATGGTATTCAAGCCTTTGAAACCCCACTTAGGGTTTTCTTGGGAAAGATACTGGATTGGTTTGCCATTTCCTTTTTCAGTTCATTTTACAGATGAGGAAACTGAGATGAACAAATCAATTGTCCAGGGTCACATTGCTAGTTAGTGTCTAAGGCCATATTTGGACTCAGGTCTTCCTGACTCCAGGCTTAGCACTCTTATACACTGCGTCACCTAGCTGCCCTATAAGACACATTTACATAAGCAGGAAAAAAACTCAGATTAAATATAATGGATAAAGATGGTACTCACTTATTGAGGTTGGAGTCTTCCTTGCTTCGTCTTTAAAAAACAAATGGTAAACTACTGATATGTAAGATTACAGTTCATATCAATGAATTTCAATGTCATAACTATTTGAGGGGATGATCAGAGTTGAACTGAGAATACTTATGTTTAGGCCAAATTCATATTGGGGTGGAGGTGTCTTTTTGGCACAGGGAACAATCCTACTTCAGTTACTGTAAGATACATCTTACTATATATGTCACTATTTCACCTCGTTTTGGGGAAGTCCTCCCTCTGTAACAGCTGATTATAATTTTTAAATTATGCTTATATAATTATATATTGCAAACTAACTATACATTCAAAATTATTATAATTATTTGTGATAATTTTAAGTTAATATACTACTTCCAAAAACCTTTGAACATCTTTATTAACTATTCTTTAAAGAAAGTCACTAAACTAGTAATGTTTATAGTTTAATAAATAGAAAAATTATGCATAGATAGATCCATTAGCAGTGACTCATCTCTCAGTGAATGTGGCCCATGACACTTGGAAGTGGAGGGTTACTGAAGGGAGACCTGTGAAAAGACACTGAACTGACTGTCTGACTCCCTGGGTGGAAAGAAGACCATAAAGCAAATTAAGTGATCTTAGATATTAATCATCTCAGGGAAAAAAGTTTCAAAGCTTGCTGTCTTCAACAACAGGGCAAACATTGTGGTCCTAAATTATTTATGTGCTCTAAATAGCTAGGTGGCCCAGTGGATGGAGTGTTAGGACTGGAGTCAGGAAGACTCTTCTTCCTGAGTTCAAATTTGGCCTCAGGTATTTACCAACTATTTGACCCTCAAGTCCCTTAACTGTTTGCTTCAGTTCCTCATTTATAAAATGAGCTGGAGAAGAAAACAGCAAACTACTCCACTATCTTTGCCAAGAAACCCCAAATACAGTCATGAAGAGTTGGACATGACAGAAATGACTGAACAACATGAATTGTACATTATGAAGGATTTAGTTATGAACACACTGGAACATACTGTATCAAAACAAAATGCATGTGAAAATGAAAAGAAAATGAGACCAAATGTTTTATTTTCATCTTCTCTAAATATATTTAAATAATTTAGAAGGGGAAAAAGCCCCTTCTTAGTAAAGGACTATAAGGTGCTCAAAACTATCTGGGGGGAGGGGCGGAAGGGAGAAAAGAATTTGGAGCTCATAATATTAAAAAAAAGCAATGCTTCAATACTTTATGTATAGTTGGGAAATATTTAATGAAACTATGTGTATATATGTATGTATATGTGTACACACACACACACACACACAAACTATTTATCTTTCTAATTTATTACCAATATTTTTTGAAGATTGGCTCCCACTGGAACAAGGACTTTATATCAAGGGGTAAAAACAAATAAAATGGTTCTAGAAAAAGGGTAAATAGTAATTACCAATGCTAGAAGCTGTTGCCTAGCTGATTGTTTCCTGATTGGAAAGTAGATGCTCTGTAATCTTAGGTAGATTTAAAAAAAAAAAAGAAAGGAAAAGAAAGAGAAGCTGCTTCTCCTGCTCCCTCCCTTTGTTCAGAATTAGAAGGATAAAAGATACTGATGGAAACTTCAGGGAACAATAACATTATTTCCGTTTCATAGGCTGGTTTTCTAGGTAGACCAAGGAGCCTAAGGTGAATGCATCTGGCCTGATAGATAAGGTAAGCATAAAAACATTTGTTACCACACAATGGCAATAGGACAGTTGAAGCAAGAACAGAAAGGAAGCCCCAATACAGTAGTCCTCCAACTTCTTATAAGTTGGGTGCAGATGACCATGCCGCATTAAGTAGGTTGAATGAAATTTGTGAATAGAGTTTACTCTTGTAGTCAAACAAAACTTCTAAGAAAATTAACCTGAGGAATAACTAATGGTAAATACATTATCGTTCTGTATGTTTAATACCTAGGTCCCTCATTCACTAATCTGTAATATGAGAGGATTGGACTAGATGACCTCTCAAGTCTTTTGTAGATCTAAATCTATGATTCTACATTAGAGTCTTATCTGATTAACTCACAAAATGGCTGCAGATATTAGTGTTGCCCAATCAAAAGCATTTTTCCACTTTGATTTATAATTTATAACCTCAGTACGGACGTCTTGTTATGTCTGCTACCCTGTCTCTGTTATCTTTAACATCTTCTTTTCTTCTTTCCTTATAAATGCAAATCTTTCCTAGCTCACATGACCTCAGCCCCAATGAAATGGGACTGGGATCTCTGTTCTGTGCTGGTTGTCTTCAGTTTTAGATGGTGGCAAATAATCCCACCAGAGCAGGAATTTGAGCCAATATGACCTTGAATTCAAGATTCCAGGCAGGTGCTGCAGCCACCCAGCTCAACTATAGAAACCATGAGAATCCAGAGTGTTGGTACTCCAGCTGAAGTGGGGTCGACTTGGAACTGGGACCACACTTTACGAATTGAACTAGCCTGTGAATTTAATCCTCTCTCTTCCCAGAGACTAAAATGGGACAAGGGGAGGGGTTTTATGTCTCCTACATGTTGAGGGAATAAATTTGCATATTTGTAAGCATACTTTTTAAAATAAGTATTCCTTTTTAAAAGCCGATCCAACTGTTAATAGCTTAGTAAAACCAAAGTGAAGGGGATCACCCTTCACATTTAATGGAACACCACTGGTGGGTGCTAGAACTATTAGCAGAGAGCTTAGAAACCCCCAAATGTCCCTAAGTGTATCAAAGAATCTGGGGGGAGGGGCGAAATGTAGCCTACCTGGCCCTTGGGCCATGGAGACCAGGGTAGCCAGTCAGGGTCACTTACATATGTGTATATGTGTTTGTAGATACATATATTCCTACAGGACAGCTAGGTGGTACAATGGATAGAGTACCAGTCTTTAAGTAAGAAGGACTCTCCTTCCTGAGTTCAAACCTGGCCTCAGATACTGATAGTGTGATGGGACCTGGACCCTGCATTTTTCTATACATTTCAGCAGCCCAGGTCACCAGTCTCTGGCCAAAGATCTGGCCTATCCCAGCCAACCTAGATACTCAATAATCTTTTTAACAGTACTTTCCCAGCACCCCAAACTGAACAATACTTTGGATCTGTATGACACTGGGTAATTACTAACCCTGTTTGCCTCAGTTTCCTCATCTATAAAATGAGCTGGAGAAGGAAATGGCAAACCGTTCCCATATATTTCCCCAAAAACCTCAAATAGGGTCATGAAGAGTTTGACATGACTAAAAAGATTGAACAACAACAACCACAACAAATATTTCAAACTGTCACTGGCCCACCAGAACATTGGACTCCAACTGAGGAACCACTTTGGGCTCTTTTACCTTATCTAGCTGGGACCCAGGCCTGTACCTTACTTCTCAGGCAAGATTTCCAAACCATGGCACACTTCCTGACTCTTGATTTCTGGTTTCCCTTTTGTAATATTCCTATTAAAATGTTAGTTCCTTGAGGGCAAGGTTTGTCTTGTTTTCTTTTATTTGCAATACCAATACTTAGGAGTGCTTTATTAAGCATTTAACTTATACTTTATCATTTATTCATTTAACAAACATTTATCAAATATTTACTATGTAGAAGACATTGAATTATTTAAGGAGGATATGAACATAAAAAATAGCCTTAAAGCTTTGCCTCCATTCTCAAGTAGTTTATAATTCAGAAGGGTTAAGGAATGAAGGAATGACACACACACACACAAAAAGAAACTAATAAAGATAGAAATAAACATCAGTGAAGATAGAATGTAAATGGGACAATGAATGTATCTAGAGGAAAAACATCTGTAAATTGCTTGGCAAAAATTGGAATAAGGAAATAATTGTATAAGTAAATGACTTTGAATTGATAGAAGGAAAAGAAAAAAAAAGTGGTTAGGAAAACCTACAAGGGAAAATGGGGATGCCTGCAATTGACCTATATTGAATGTTTTTCATTAAGGGAGTAATCAAATATTTTAAAAAATCAAATTGAAAATAATTTGATTCTCATGACTCCTACATAAAACAAATTTACTTATCAATAGGTTTAATATTACTGTAAAAGCACTGTGGTAAGGAATAACCACAAAAACATTCTCTCCGATAATTGCTACTCCTTGATCAAAGCTCTGGGCATTTTGATGCCATCAAATTGCTCATCACCTAATGCTGCTGTGACCATTCCAGCACGGATGAGGCACACTTGTGTCAGTGCCATGGTTTTTGCAAGATTTTTTTTTTATTATTAACACTTCTATCATATTGATCTTATAAAGCCAGCATCTGCTCTTCTGCTTGTTTTAATTATCTTTGGCTTGTCAAATTGGGTCATCATAGTAATATGATGCTAAACCTACACAGCATTTGTCCCTTTGGCTCAACTTCTTTGATGACACAAGAAAACAAATTCCTAACTCTTACCCACACACATGGATTTAAATGCCAATTTTTTGAGGCACACAAATCAGTGTGTTTTTTGAATTCTTCAATTCAAATAATTTTGAATTCTTGACATTATGTTAGTGAGATCCAATTTTTTATCAGATTTGAAAAATAATCAAATTTCTTTTTTGGCAATCCTATCCTCTATTGTAATTTAAATGATTGCTTCAATGCAGATGACCCCTGAATATATATTTTAGCCCAATGTCTTTTCCAAACACCATATTTCAAAATTCTTGCTAACAATTTTTGTACCAGGCCAAAATCTCCATCTCCTCTGAAATCTCGTACTAAGCATGTGCAAAAAAATTCTCTTCCCTCCAAAACTCTTCCTTTTTTCTCTAGTAATTCTGTTAATATCATCACTCTTCTGCTTTTCACTCAGTATTTTTAATTCTTTTAATTTTTTTTCCCTTTTCTTTCCTTCATATTCCACATCAAAATCTCATTAGTTCAGGGCAGCTGGGTGGTGCAGTAAGTAGAGCACCAGCCCTGGAGTCAGGAGGACCTGAGTTCAAATCTGGCCTCAGACACTTGACAACTTACTAGCTCTGTGACCTTGGGCAAGTCACTTAACTCCAATTGCCCTGCCTTCCCCCCTCCAAAAGCAAAAAACAAAACTAAAAAAAAATCCCATTAGTTCTATTTCCAAAATATTTCTCACATCTACTCAGTAGGTTTTTCCTCAGTCTTTACCTTGTGGCTTTTAACTCTGTTGACACATTTTCCTATTTATATGATTTCCTCCCTTGGTTTCTCTGACATTATCCTTTTCCAGTTCCTCTTCACCTTCTCTTATTATATTTCTTATTAATTAGTTTCTCTGACAATCTCTAAATGCATTTGTGTGTCAAGGTAACATAAAATGGTTGACCTACCACACAATAATAGAGAGCATTTGCTACTAAACTCCAGGGAAATGGGTGGGAGAGTCTGGTCATCTGTCTATCTTCTGAAGATTTTTTCCCTTCACACCCAGCACAGAAAAAAAAACAAAAACAAAAACCAGAGGATGAGGTTCCATACATAATATAACATTCACATCAGCACTTTTTGTAGTAGCACATAACTGAAAACAAAGTGGAGACCAATCAACATTGGTTGAACAAACTGAAATATGAATATGAAGAAATATAACTATATTGTTGGTAAAGGTATAATGATTTGATCTGTTATTTCATAGGCATACTGAAATCCCAAATTAGGAAACTTTCTCTACGAGTATTGGTTGGCACCTTCTCGGTAACTATAATGACAAAGAAAGTGTGACTTTTTGTTTTGCTTTTTTTTTCTTTTAGAGTTCTAGTTCTTCTCAGCACTAAGGTAATCAATTGCCTTTGATTGAGACTTGCCTTTGTTTGAATCAAGACTCTTGAATTAATCAAGAGTCTTTGATGACCTGCTTAAGTCACAAGAGAGCCTAAGTCACATGAGTTTGAGTCACATGGTTGTGATGCCACTGACCATGAAGAAGTGCATATATACTATGAAGTTAGCATTTTGCTTTGGGGGCTCACTCATTGGAAGAGCATTCCTGTGATTTGGCCAGCTGAGACTCTGGGTAGCTGTTAAGGAGCGCCCCTCCCCCACCCACTTTGAAAACCCAGATGTTGGTGCATTGGTGCTTCTTTTTCTGGTAACTATATATGTATTGCTATGGTCAGACAGAAGCCTGTCCATTGATTTGTGTTATTTTCTTTGTTTGTAATTTATGTTTGTATTGCTCTGAAGTTCAGGGTGCTGACTTTTTCCCCTGAACTGAGTGAATGGTATATGTATGTTTAATTAAAGTAAAATTATTAATCCCTTAAAGTTGCTTTCCTTAGAAAAGCCAATCAAAGAAACTGCTAGCAGCACTCCTGTGTGCTGGTGTTATTGTCCTTATACCTCTACAGCAGTTGCAAGCAGCATTGTTGTTACAGTAACATATTTTTAGAAAGTTGCCTAGATCACAGAGAAGTTAACTTGCCCCTGGTCACATGGCTGACGTGTGTCAGAAATAGGAATTTAACCAGGCTTTTTTTTTTATTTTAGAGCAGCTCTGCACTCGGTATGCCACATTGTCTCTATTGTATTTAAGAAATGTAAAAAGAAAAGGGAACTAAAAAAAACAAACGAAATAGTACAGGAAGATTTGTGTAAACTGATGCTAACTGAAGTTAACAGAACCTAGAAAATGACTATAAAAATGTAATCAAAAGGAACAATATGATGAAACAGAATAATATTCATTTATAATAACCAGTCTTGGTTCTATAGAAAAAAATGAAGAAATTCATTTTTCTCCTTTACTTTGGTTGTAAAATATTGCATTTGTGTGATGTGACGCATGTGATATGGTCAGAACTATATGCACAGCAAAAGAGAAAGCAGGCCCTGTAGAGTAATAAAATTTCCAGGACAAATCCTTCAGTTGTGAAGCAAATAATGTTATGAGCCACGTGAGAATTAGAGAATGTGACTGACCAGTAATCTTTATAATGTAGGTGGCTAGAACATGAAGGTCTGTTTTTCATGTTATATGGTCCTTGGCATACACCTGATCACATTAAAAAAATTACCCAGGAGAGTAGAGTACTTCTCTTCCTCACAGTTGGCAAATCCTTTCCTTTTTGCAGGACACAATAAACATCATTTAGAAATAGAGAAGGAAGTCTAGTACAGATCAGTGCTTAACAGAATAGAAGCTATTTGGAGTGGCTGGGTGTCAGAAGGGAGTAAGCATTCATTAAGCTCCTATTTGTGTCAGGCATTGTGCTAAGCACTTTACAAATATTATCGCACATGAGCACAACAATAACTCTTTTTAGGGGGGGTGCTATTTTATCCCCATTTTATATAGTTGAGGAAACTGATGCAGACAGAAATTAAACTACTATCCCAGGGTCACACATCACACATTTCATAAGTGTTTGAGGCCTGATTTGAACTCATGCCTTCTTGACTCCAGGCCCAGCGCTCTGTCTATCTATAGATAATCTTTGATTGTGTCAGGTCAGTCATTTACAACCTTCTGAAGGCTGAGGATGGTAGGGCTTCTGGCATGATAATATGATATATGGTTGAGGTAGTGATTATTTACCTTTTTTTAGAGGAACGTTCATTAGTGTGGAGATGTATAAGAGGTTTAATTAGAAAATTAATTTTATAAAAACAAAAACATCAGTAAAACTTTAAAAATTCTATTCTGATGGATTTTAAAAGGTTTATTATTGAAATCACTAACATGTGGA
Source organism: Phalanger gymnotis (assembly GCA_028646595.1). Taxonomy (NCBI): domain Eukaryota; kingdom Metazoa; phylum Chordata; class Mammalia; order Diprotodontia; family Phalangeridae; genus Phalanger; species Phalanger gymnotis. Next base: position 100,436,289 of record CM053626.1, read on the forward strand.
GACATCTCAGATGCTAGCACCTATCTTTTATATTTTTCACTTCAGAAGGTCATTGATTGGATGAATTGGTCAAAATAAAATAGTTTGATTGAAGGTTTCTTAATCTGCAGTCTATTTTCAGACAATCTATAAACATGAATGCGGAGGAAAAAAAACTGGCATTATTTCAATTTTGAATGTAGGAAACAAAACATTATCCTGAGTAAGGGTCCACAGGATTCAATAGACTGCCAAAAAGGCACATGACATAGAAAAAGTTAAGAACTCAGGTAAATATGCTTAAAGACATTTGCCCCTGATATTTCTTATGACTCAAGATCTTATACACATGGACGGCATGATAAATAAACCTATTTACTTCTGTTGAGCAAAAAACTTGATTGCAGTTTTTTTTAAATGGTTATATTCTATTCATTGTTATTTAAAAAGATATTTGCTTATATTACAGACATTTCACACATTTCCCTTGTAGTTTCTAAATTATTTTTCTAGTAGTATACTCATTAGTTTCATTTTAGTATATGATTAAATAATTATGGGTACTTTTCAAAGATAAATCCATGTACTAAATTTATTTCATTAATATTTAATTGTGGAGGATATCCTGTGCAAAGACTGAATCAAAAAAAAGATTATTTCTTTCCTCATAGATGTTGAGGACTTTCATCCGTTCTTGTTTGTCAATGGCATTACGATGATTTCATCAGGCCCAGAATATCAGAGGCCTTTCTCAATGTCACTTACAAGGACACAAAAGAGATTGGCTTTAAAATATGTGCAAGGAAAATTTAAATAAATAAATGAAACAAAGATACTTCCTAACACAATTCTGACCATGTCAATTAACTAAACAAAAAACTCCAGTCTCTTCTTATTTATTTTAATATTAAAAACAGACTCCTCAATCTGAAGATCATAGGCCTATGGCCAGCTGGCTAGAGACTGGAGTCCCTGGATCTCAATTTCTGAGCTTCTTTAGCCCTTCTATTGTCTTTTCTGAGCACAGATCTCTAATGATCTTGAGAATGGATGCTTCCAACCCTGGGCATTTCTTTGTGAGTAATTCTGGGTTCAATACAGAGTACCGGAACTCAAAAGTTTATGTGTTTGAATTTAATTTCCATCATTGGCCTCCTAGCTTGAAAAAACTGTCTCAACAGCATGGATACTGCAGCAAGGCAAAATTCATGCCATGAGGGGCCAACAGCCTTCCAAGATGTGGCTGTGAGTTTCTTGTTTGGAACATCACTACAGTAAATGAGATCCTTTTGTTTACTGTAAATCATCTTAGCCTTTGGTGGCAGTATAACGAGTATAATGGATTGTAAAAATATTTTGTTTTCCATATTTGCTCATGTCTGACTGTCATGCCGTTCTTTGCACCATATTAATTTTCTGTATTGAAAGATAAAAGGAGCTGTCCTATACTCAAAAAGCAAAACAAACAAAACAAACAAAAACAGTTACTTCTGAATTTATTTTTTAAGGTTCTATAATTTTCTGTTTTAAAAAATAACAAGCGTTATTGCATGCCTTCCCCAGCAAAGTATTTTATAAAAGAAATTTGCTCAATTGTAGAGAATAAGTTCCATCAGTCAATTGACATTGCCTTTCTAAAATACCAATTGTATTAAGTTTGCACTTACCCGATGTTCATGCATAAGTTAATGCATTTATTCTGTGTTTCTACTATGTGTTAAGCATTTTGCTATGAGAAATATAGGTATGTACTATGTAACAGACACTGTGCTAAATCTAGAAGATATAAAGACCCACCCCCAAAAATCCCTGTTCTCAAAGTACTTACGTTTTTGGAGGGGCTGGGGTGAGGGGGGGAGATAATGAGTCAGATGTACAGAGATAAAGCAATACAAACCATAAATGACAGAGTCTAGAGTTCTTCTTTCATTGGTGCAACATGCGCTAAGCACGGTGTCTGGCATAGTAGGATCTTAAATGTTTATTGACTGGCTATTGAATAAGGAATTCCCAAGTAGGAAAATTCTCTCTGCCAAGATATCTATACCTATATCTATATCTATATCTATATCTATATCTATATCTATATCTATATCTATATCTATATCTATATCTATATCTATATCTATATCTATATCTATATCTATATCTGTATCTGTCTATGTCTATATCTGTAACTATATCTATAGATATATCTATAACTATATCTATATCTATACCTATATCTACATCTACAACTATATCTATATCAACATCTACACCTACAACTATGTCTGTATCTATATCTATAACTATATCTGTATTTACATCTACATCTATATCTTACATAAAAACTGATTAAGTATCTGCTCTGTGTCAGGAACTATGCTTAATGCATTAGCAAGCAGCTAATGTTCTAATGGTATACATAAATATTAAATGAATGAATGCATAAATAAATATATACAAAAAGGAATTAAATCTAAGGTAGTTTGGGAGGGAGGACTCTAGTTGAAGAGATCAAGAAAAGCTTCATACAGAAGATAGTGCTTGAGCTAAGCCATAAAAGAGAGGGATCTATGAGGTTGAGGTATGGAGGGAATGCATCCCACACATGTGGGATAAAAAGAACAAAGACACAGAGAAGGGAGGTGAATTACACCTGAGTGGAATAGAGTCAGTTTGATTGCAGAGTGTGGGAAGAGGCTAATGTCCAAAAAGGTTAGCTGAAGAAGTTGAGACCAGATTGTACATGCATAATAATTAAAGCAGGAGGGTGCCAACAAGTGGAGGAATACAGGGAACATCTCTTCTTGAAGATAATATTTGAACAGAGCATTGACAGAAGTAAGGCAGTCTAAAAAGTCAAAAAAAAAGGAATATACCTAAGTCAGGGCTGTCCAAAATACAGCCTGTGGGCTGCATGCAGCCCGAAGTGCAATTTTATGTGGCCTGCCTGTGGGTTTTAATTTTCACGAGCGAAAAAATAAAATAATAATTTGCATGGAATGCATATTAGATTTTTTAATTCCATCACTAATAAATAACCTTGCTGATGTTAATTTTCTTTGGTGTTTTTAAGCAGTATTATGGACAGAACGTATTGCAAGGAATTTTCAACAGATCTGTGCAATGCTTTCCGTCTGTATGATGGAGACTAGTAAGTTTGCACCTACCTTTATACTACCGTGTTGTCGCTTTGTTGTTTTGTATTTGCTTTCACCCTTAGAGCCTTCACCTGTATGTTGACAAGCAAAATGTTCTTTGTTTTCTTTGAGTGGCTTGGTGTATTTCGTCCAGCCTTGCTAAGTGTTAAGCCCCAGGCCCAGAGCCCTGTTGGATGTGGAACCTATGTGGATGTGAGCTTCCCAGGATCCTGTCCAAAGGGCAATCAAACTGTGCACATAACTTTTGATCCAGCAATACCACTACTAGTTCTGTATCTCAAAAAGATCATAAAAAAGGGAAAAGGACACAAAGGTACAAAAATATTTATCGCAGCTCTTTTTGTGGTAGCAAAGAAATGGAAATTGGGGGAATGCCCATCAGTTGGGGAATGACTGAACAAGTAGTGGTATATGAATGTAATGGAATACTATTGTGCTATAATAAATGATGAGTGATAGATTTCAGAAAAACCTGGAAAGACTTATATTAACTGATGCAGAGTGAAGTGAGCAGAACCAGCAGAAAACTGTTCACAGTAACAGCAACATTGTTAAATGATCAACTATGATAGACTTTGCTTTTTGCAGCAATACACTGATCCAAGACAATTCCAGAAGACTCATGGTGGAAAATGCTGTCCAGAGAAAGAACTATGGATTTGGAATGCAAACTGAAGCACACTATTATCACTTTTTTATGTGTAGTTTTTCCCTTTTATTCTGTTTATTCTTTTATAAGATGACTGTTGTGGAAATATGTTTAACATGATTGCACTTGTATAACCTATATCAGATTGCTTGCCTTCTTGGGGAAGGGAGAGGAGAGAGAGGGAGGGATTTTGAACTCAAAATCTTATAAAAAAATGAATGTTGAAAACTATTTTTATGTGTAATTGGAAAAAATAGTACAAAAATGTTCTGGGGGACCAGACCAACGTGGCAACTTAGACAATGACAGTACCAAGAAATATTCTGAAAGTTGAATTTTCAATTCTTGATATTTAATTGGATAAAGTGCAGTGAATAAGATGGTAGTGTTGATGCTTTTTATTGTAAAGGTAGAGAAATCTCTTCATTAACAAAATTTTCATTTTAAGGTTAAGAATGGTTGTGTCAAATGACCCAGAGCTTGGAAGAATATTCTATATCACCAGTGATTCTTCCTATTTTCTGATGGGAAAAATTCATAAATAGTAGTAGCAAATTTTAACATCTACTTGTAAAGTTTTCTTTAACAAGTATTTGAGGAATCTTTATTGGCTCACTGATTTAGAGACAGCACTATAGATATCATCTAATCAAACACCTTCCATTTTTAGATAAGGGAAATGAGACCCAAACAAGTTAGGAGATGTTAGATTACTTGCCCAAGATCACCAAGATAATAAGTAGCTTTTCTGCATTCCAAAGCAAAGTTTCATGACCAATTTTCTTTACCCTTATACTGTCTTATAATTTTTGCTTTTTTAAAACCTGAGTGTCTTCATGCCCTTGAATTATGTTTGTGCTGTGGAACAAAAAATATCTGCACTGAGTATGCCATATGCTACTTGGGTGGCTAAAGTTTAGAGGGGAAAAACTTTAATAGCTCAAAGCTACATTAAGACTTTTGTAATTTATTTTTTAAAGTGTTATCTATGAAAAGGTATGGCACAATACTCAGAAATAGCAGGGAAAAGAATACTAAATGGATCTATCTATCAAAGCATCTAAATGTTAGTGATAAAAGTGTCCTTTACGATGGGGAGGAGCCAAGATGGCGGCTGGGAAGCAGTGACTGGCGTGAGCTCCCCACCAAGTTCCTCCAAAAACCTATAAAACAATGGCTCTGAACCAATTCTAGAGCTGCAGAACCCAAAAAGTGGCAGAGGGAAGCAGGGCCCCACCCCAGGACAGCCTGGATGGTCTCTGGGT
>CM053626.1:100441827-100465322 GCA_028646595.1 Phalanger gymnotis
CAGAATGTATGCCATCTTGGAGTGGGGGGGGGAGGAAATGGGGAGAAAATTTGTAATTCATACCCCTGTGAAAATCAAGGCTGAAAACCAAACATGTCAAAAATAAATTTAAAAAAAAAAAGTGTCCTTTACGCTGTCCCAATGTGTATTTTATTTAACCTAGACCGCTTTCTAGTTTCCCTTTTCAACCAGTTCTGCTGAAAAGAAATTGGTGATACATTATGGGTAAGTCATTCACAATTTTTAGTTTCTCTGTTCCAATGTGCTCATAGAACAAGGCCCAAGTTCTAGTTAGTAATACAGTTCTAGATTCAGAGAAAAAACAAGGAAGCATGAGGAAAACTATCAGAGTGGTATGAAGGCCACTTGGTATATTCCACTCCTACTATAACAATTACTAACTTGCTGCGTGACCTTGGGCAAGTTGGTTCACCTGTCCAGCACCCTCAGAGTGCTGATAAATGCCTAACAATCAGCTCTCTGAAAAAAAAATGTATTTAAATTTAATTTGAATTTAATCTGCATTATTAATATTTTTCTATGACATTCTTAGGTCTAAACAATCAACAAATCAATAAATTAAGTCTTGATGTCACATTTGCTGAATTCCAAGGTTTAAATCCTCTTACTGAAAATTTAACAATCAGCTCTCAAGAACCAGTTATAAACTGGCTCCAGCATACCTCTGAGACTTCTCAGCTTATTTTCCTAAGGACACTACAACTGTAAGGTGCTTTCCATCTCAGATGCTTATTATCCTAAAAGAATATAGCAAAAAAAAAAAAAAGGCCAGGAAGGACGGAGCTAACTAATCTAGCCAGTTGGATTAAATTTAGGTTTTAATTCTGTGCTGATAGGCAGGAGAATTTTTTGTTTATTTGTTATTTTTTACCATGCTATCTAGCTCCTTGTTAATATCTTTTCTATGATGATTAAATTTTAACAAAAATATCATTATGGAAAAAGATGTGTTTACGACACACATTTCTTTGTGTGTGACCATAATTTCCAAATTTCAGAGGAGGAACACAAGTTTCATAAGATTGCTTTTAGATTGCCTGAGATTCATTCATAGATGTGCCATAAACTATTTGTATCTCTCGTTACCCTTTGTGAAAAAGGAATTCATAGTATTTTCATAAAAGGTGCATGTAGCACAGTATTAAAATTATCCTTGCAATCAAGAATGAAGATTCTCTCAAAATGAGGCCTTGAGGGGTATGCTATTTCTACTTGCTAGCCTTCCAATACTTCTACAAGGAGTTTCCATGGCAACCATTAGTGCAATTATCATATAGAAAATGAAATTATTGGTCAGGCACTAAAAGCACTGGCTCAAGAATAGACTAAGATAAAAATGATGACTTGGAGCAAATGTTCTTATTCATGGGCAATATATTTATCTCTAAAAATATTGAGTTTCTGAATGTTTAAGAGATTATAATAACACAAGACTATACTTGGTTAAAGTGAATATTGGAGAAATATATTTTGTTATTATGTTGTCATGTTATTGCAAATAGCGTACCCTAGTTGGTATCCATAGTAACCCTGAGGATCTTAAAAGATCCATGTTCATTTAATGGAAAACAAGCAGATTGTTCACCTCCTGGCAGAGGGGTAAGATCTCCCAGTAGTTTACTATGCTCTTTTAAATATTCCATTGACAGTTTCCTTCGCTTCTCTTTGGGGTGGATCAAAGAGACAAGTGAAAGATTTTATATTGAAAGAGCAAAAAATATGTATTGGAGTCAAATGAAAGAAAAAAATAAAGAAGACCAACACATCTCTTTCCCTGTATTCTTTAAAGCAGGAATTTGTCGCTGTTATTGACTCCCATGCTTTGGGACTGAAAAATGTCTGAACACCTGCACGCAGTAGACTAAAGAAGCCAGGTGTAGATTGCATGTTTATGTTTCTTCAGGTTCAATTAAGTCAGGTTAGTAGTTCTTAGTGCCAATAACTGCCAACAGCAAAGACAGTACTGTCAAGTATCCAGTGCATTGGAGTGAAAAATAGAGAGAGGATTGAGACATGGGACTTGTGGTTAAAGAGATTCTCTGGTTCCCTAGGGTCCCACAAGTCTGAATGCGGCACAATATCTAAAAATGTGGTATGAGAAATTCTGTCTGTTCTAGAAGACTGTTCAAACACAGAGTGGAGGATAATAGAAAATTTCTAGAATAAGTCACGAAGACGGGGTAGCTTCCCTGTTTGGTCATGACCTTTTTCAATGCAAATGTTTCTTCTTAGAGCTTGCACTACAATTCCATTTGTTTTTTTTTTTTTTGGTGTTACATTTCTTTGATGGCATACTTTCCATTGGTTCTCCTGCATAATTACTTTTTTGCAGTGTGTTATAGCATCTTCATACTTATTATGTGTCCTCTCCCCACCAGTGATGTTTCAATGATATTCAATTTTTATTTTTTGGATCCTGTACCAATCTATGATTCAACAGAACTGGAAGATCATTGGTTGTTTCTCCCACGATTAGAGAACAGGCACTGTCTTGATTTTTCTATGTGTATACCTAGCACTTATCACAGTGCTTGCCACATAGAGAGCATTTATTCCATTTCAATTTATTAATTCATTCAATTAGTTAGTGATCCAGTCAGTCAATCATTAAAGTAACTTTACAATTTTCAAAGGCACTTCAATCTGCTATTCTTCTGCTCAGTTCTGGGCTCTTCTCATTATTCGTATTCAGTATTTGTCCATGAAACGCCCACACACATATGCACACAGAGTTGCATGGACATACACATGTATGCTGTGTTCATAGGGGGAGGAAATTTCTGCTGAGAAGCTTACTCTAACAATTTTGATATGCACCTTCTATGCAACTTATAATCTTAGAAAATTGACAATGTAATCGAGTAGCAAAATGACTTGCCCAAGATCACATAACTAATACTTATCACTTCTCTATCTACCTGCAGCTATAGCATGCTGCTTATTTACTTATTTATTTATCTAGTTATTATCTTCTTCTTCTTCTTCTTCTTCTCCTTCTTCTTCTCTCTCTCTTTCTATATATGTATATATATATGTACATTTACATACACATATACAGATACATATAGACGGACAGACGTGTGTGTACGTCTATGTACGTATAGAGAGTCTAAATACAACACAATACAAATTAGAATATTATAACAAGCATCTAGGTGGTACAGTGGATAAAACACTGGAGTTGGAGTCAGGAAGACTCATCTTCCTCAGTTCAAACCCAGACTCAGAGACCAGCTAATTGACTCTAGGCAAGTCACTAACCCTTTCTTTCCAGAAAAATCTTTTGCTAAGCTTGTAGAATGGGGGTAGATGGACCATAAGCCCCTAAGCCCCTAAGCAGGAGGAGAAAGAGAGAAGGATTAGGGAAGAAAAAGTAGGTAGTAGGTAGAGAGGCAGATTGTGTCTGTGTCACAATTACACTAGGACCATCTATGGCACATGGGATGAAGAGGTAGGGTTTAGGAGAAAGGGGGGCAGAGGAACTAGCTTTGAAGTCTGAAGATCTATTTAATTCCTGTGCTTTTCTTCTTGAGTAATTCTCAATTTCTTTGATCCTTGATTTTTTCATCTGTAAAATGGTAATATGATGATTGTATTACTTATCTCAGGGTTGCTCCAAAAAAAATAAATTGTGAAGTATAGTTTGATATTTCAAAAGATTAATAATTTCATTGGTGCAGGTAACATTTTGACTGAAGCCAAAATCTCTCCTCACCTTGTGTGTGGGGGGGAGGAAATTATCACCTCATGTTGAGTATTCAAGATATGTTAGCTTGCTCTTCTGATATCAGTTCCAGGACTTACCAGTTTTTCGTAGTTCAATAGGCCCTAATTGGATGATTCGGATATAGTATTTAACAACTCAAAGTCACCTTCATTCCTCAATGAGAATTTGGAATAGAATTTTAGTAGAGAAGTATAGAAAATGTATTATATTTATTATTTTCAACATATGGATAAACTTTAAGCTACAGTGATTTTTTAAATGGCTTGAAATTCTTACAAAATCATCCAGGTGGTTTCCAAATTCACCTGCTAAGAAAGTGATGAGTGAAATTATTGGGAATAATTCCTGCCCACCATGATGCATTCCTCTCTACTACAGGATTTCCCTTCAGTAATGATTTTTTTTTGTAAGAAAGATCATCTACACTATGTAACTAGATGCTCTTTCAAAGAGAAATATCTAAAAATATTCCATGCCCAATTAGAAATTATGCTTGGAAATGAATAAAATTCATCAGCTCCCAAAGACATCTTATTAAAATTCTCTTTTATCTGGTTGTTTTTTAAGCAAAACACAATTTTTCTTAACAATTGTGCCATTTGATCTCCTGACCCCAGAGTATGGCATGGTGATCAGATGAAAATTATAGATTATTTGGTGCTTGAAAAGACTTAGATATCGTATATCCAAATCCTTTTATTTTACAGATTAGGAACCAAGGCCGAGGCAATTTGTCGTGTAATTATGCAAGGCCATATAACAATTTAGTTGGAGAACTAGAATGATAAGCAGGGCAAATATTTTTTTTTCCTCTACTATATGATATAATCATTGATGATGATGATAGTAGTGGTGGTCTTGTTGATTGTAATTATATAAGACATTAATTTGAAAAATAATAATTTTTTGTCAGGCAGCCCAAACCACAAATATGTTACTTCAAGCACTTTTTGACCAGAGAGAAACACAGAAACAAAAAACAACCCCCCCCCCAAATAACCCAGACAAAAACCTAATTCTTCTTGTATAACATGAAATGCACCCATATGTTTTATTCCCTTGTGTTTTCTTTTCCCTGGCCATAGAATCACAGAAAGTGATGAGCTCAAAGTTGGAGGAGACCTTAGAGATCATCTAGTCCAACCTACATATAACGAAAAATCTTTTCCTTATGACAGCTCCAAAAAAAGATCATCCCTGTTTTCTTCAAGGGCCTTCAGTGAGGGGAAACCTGTACTTCCCCCAGCAGTCCATTCTATCAGCAGATAGCTCTAATTGTTAGGATTTTTTTCTCTATATACTATACAACATTAATCTGCTTCATTGCATTTCTAGTTATTGTTACTAGTTTTGCCCTCTGGTGCCAACAGAACAAGTCTTATCTTCCTTCCATGTAACAGCTTTTCAAATACACAAAGATAGTTTTTATTCTCTCCCTAACTCATCAACTCCATGCCCAATATATTTTTGCTCTAGGCCAACCAATCCCAATTATCCATTTATTTCATTTTTGGGGACAGATTTCTTAAACTGTTACATCAGATAATTGCTATAGATACAGTTTAGCAAGACTTTAGCAAATCATTTGATGTAGATGCTCATACTATCCTTGTTGAGAGATGTGGGCCAGATATTAACGTATTTTAGTTATTGATTTCTGAATAATTTGAACGGATAGAAATAAGATTAGTAATTTGGTAGTTTGATGTTAATTTGGAAGGTTTCCAGGACTGTGCCAGAGGAATGAAAGCATGGCCCTGTACTGTTTAACATTTTAATCGCTGCATCCAGAGCCATTGCCAATCTTGACTTCTGTCTTGCCACTGGACTTCGATGTCTCTGGAGGAGAAAATGAGGTTAATAACTTAGCTCAGCTTTGCCTCACTTAAATCCAATTCAAGTGCAAGTCAAGACATTGCTCTTGTGATTTCATTGCTCCTCTTTGAGAAAACAGGACAACATTTTAATCAACTTGTTGAAAAAAAGCATAGATATCACATTTATTAAATTTGCAAATGGCAGGAAGCTGAAGGAAGCAGGAAGCTGTTCTCGAAATTTTTTTTCTAGCTATTATTTTTAGTAAATTCTCTTGTATTATTCTCTCTATTATGAACATGTTTTTTAAGGATTATGATTATGAATTCTCTTCCTAGAATTACGTGACAGTTAATTTTATTTAGGATTAACCTCTGACGGTGTCCTCTGTATTCTTTCTACCTGCAAAATTTTGCTTAATCTTGACCAATTGGAAAGGTTTTCTCTAATTATGTCCTCAACTACTGCGTTCATCTTTTCTCATGTTTTAGTTTCTTCAAGGACTATAATTAATCTGATTTTGTGCTATATAGAAATCATTTATATGGTTCTATTATAACTTAGGCTGGTTTTTCAATTTTACTGTTATTATTTATTGATCTGTGCTTGACTATATTGAATTATTCAGATATAACTTCCCAATTTTCATAGTTTTCATTTATTCTTATGTATATATACATGAATATATTTAACTCAATTTCAGCCATTTTTATTAACATAATGTATCTAATTTATAAGCCTTTGGAATTTTTTCTATTCTATCCATTGTTGTCCCATTTTATTCTTTAAAAATTGACATCTTTTGATTTTATATCACTTTTCCAAATGTAACTTTCTCTCTAACTCTCTTTAGAGAGTCATCCTTTATATTAAAGTATACGAAAGAAAAGTTCAGAAAAAACTAACCAGCAAATCAACTATCTGATTGTATATGCAATATTTCATGCCCATAATTCTATACTTCTGCAAATAAGAGAGCAAGATGCATTTTCTCCTCTCTTTTTCATGATCAAGCCTGGTCATTGCAACTATATATAATTATATACATGATTATAAATAACTATATCAGTTTTAATAATATGCCTTTTTTCAGTGATAGGAATGAATGCATGAAAGAAATGTCCTTTATTAAATTTGTACTATGTGCTAGTCAGTGGGCCAAATGTTGGTGGAGAAGGAGGAATTGATGTTGTATGGGAGGACTGGTACCTAGCCCATTTCAGGGCTGCTCATACACGTTTGGTGTCTACCTCTCACTCAACTCACATCTGAGGCTCCAAGAAACTGTAGCATGCACAGTGGCCACACCCCAGTGACCAGTAGACAGCTTAAACCAGGTTGAGCATAACCAATGGGCTGTAAACCCCAACATGATTTAAGGTAGTATCTACCTCAAGCATGTGAAGACTTTCCATGGCAGTATCGGCAACTTTGTTCCAAGGACCATGAGAGCAACTGAAGCAGGCACTGTGGAACATTAGAACTTGGTCAGACATCAAAGATGCCAAGGTCATCCACTGGAGGTTAAGTCATCAGGCCCATGATGTCATCGATCCTCTTCTAAAACAAAGCATCAACAACAACAGCTAAATGCTGGGGATACAAATATGAGGCAGACCCTGACCTCATTCTAAAAGGGGGGAAAACATATAATGGGATATTGAACTATAGAAGAGTGCATTGGTCTTGGAAATCATGAAATGGTGAATGGCATCCTTTGTGCAATTGAGATACCCTTTTTTAGAATCAATGTTAATATTTACCATTGTCCATTCTGTTACAATAGCTCTTAACTGATCCTCTGCTTTGTGTCCTCCACCTCCATTTTCCCCTACCTTCTTGAGCTTCCTAAAATACAACTCTGATCATATCACTTTTCTCATTAAATGCGTTCAATATATTCTCATTGACATGGTGGAAAAAAGCCAAAAACTAAAAACAAAACCAAAACAAAAACCTTTGATTTCTTAGCCTGGAATTCAAAGTCTGCCCTCAATGAATTTTCTAGCTTAATCTGTTACTACTCTCTATTGCATCTTCTCTAGCAAACTGGACTGCCTGGTGTTTCTCGTAGATGATCTGCATTTTCCCACCTTCTTTTCTTTCCTCACTTCTTTCTCTTTGTGAGAAGGGGCTTCTTCCATCATCTCTACCTATCAAAACCCAATATATCCTTCAAGGCTCTTATGAAACATTATCTCTTTCATGAAAACTTATCAGATCTCTCAGGTTGAAGTCATTTTGTCCTCCGCTACATTCCTGTGATTCTTATTGGCCCTGATAGCCCATTATAATTACTTTTATATGTTTCCTATCTCTCATTAAATTGAAAGGTCTTTGCATTCTTTATGGTGCCTGCCTTAGTGTTACACATCATAGGTTCCCAATAAACATTTTTAACTAATGAATATGTTAATTCTTTAAATTCATGACAAAAAACAAGCCTAACACCACTTTAGCAATAATTTCCAGAAGAAGAACACGGATGATTTGTTTCCCTGTGCAACATCATAAATAGTTGCCTAATAAGAAGCCTATGCAACTCTATAGTCTGAAGTTACAAGAAATTATATATGGGAGGAATTTTGAAGACAAAGAATAATGTAGAAGATACCAAAATTTTCTCTCAAGACCACCGGGATTTTCATCATATCACAAGTTGACTTATTGTGTGATAATGAACAAATCATCTAACTTGCTGCTTCTTATCCCCTTACCTTTAAATTTGCTTTATAAAGTATTTTTCCTCATGGAATAGTTTTATCTTTTTTGATCACTATCATTGATATTATTACATATTATTAATATATTATTACATTATTATGTTATCATTATTATATTTTACTGATATAACCTGCTCATTATTTACTATGAGAGAAAAATCATCATTTCTACTAGCAAAGCTATGGGTAATAAACCCATAGTAATAAACATGAATGAAGAACTTTTAAGGCAAAAACCATAACAGCAGGAAAAAATGCATGATTAGAGAAAGAAGTGGATCCCCAAAATGAAAAAAAAACATTTTAGAATCTGACAGGAAAAAAAGCAGATTATTAATTTATCATAACACAGTAGAGAAAATTATATTTTTTCTATAACATAGATGCAAAGCTATAAGGCAAACAAATGTTTTAGAAGAAAATCTTAAACTATATAGCTCTATTGAGGCATTATGCCATATAAAAGATGTTTCAATATTCAAACACTTGCAATTACCTGTGAAACAGTATTTGTGATATACTTATTAGGTCATAAGCAAACATGTTACATCCGGTAGGAAATATCCTAAATCTCATTATCTGGGGTATGGGTATGGGCTTGGAAGGAGTGATTAGGGCAGTGACAATTAAGCTAAAGGAGCTTCTCCCTAGACATAGCGACTGCCATCTTGTAACTGAGGAATTTCTTCAGACCAAACTCAATGAACACTGTTCACTGTTTTCATTATGTTATTGAACAAACCTTAAAAAGGTTTTAGGGAGACTCAAGTAAACACACAAACACACATACACACACAGAGTATGATTAGAATTCTGTATTGCATTTGTTCCAAATCAAAAAGTCATTATTCTTGAGGCAGTTTTTTGTAGCAGGGAAGATAAGGCATAATGACTTCATCATCCAGAAAACAAAATAAAACAGAGGATGAAGGGACATCCTGGACAACTGACCATTCTACAGGCCACAACCTGGACAGAAAAGTTGAGTGCCATTATTGGCATTGTTAGGTAGTATTGTAGACTGAGCACAGGCCATATGGGTGAGTTTACAGAGATCAATATAAATGAAATTTATTGGGAGGAGTTAGACAAGAGACTATGTATTAGCATACTAAGCAGCAACTAGGTGGCACAGTGATTAGAGCACTGGCCCTGGAGTCAGGAGGACCTAAGTTCAAATCCAGCCTCAGACACTTCACACACTAGCTGTGTGCCCTTGGGCAAGTGACTTAACCCCAATTGCCCTGCCTTCGCCCCTGCAAAATAAATAGATCTTATGTATTAGCATACTAGCGTATGCCTTGATGAAACTGGAGATCAATATAACTGGCTACCTTGACCACTAAAGTCATGGGGGGGGTGGCTAAGGGTTCAGGGGATAGACTGTCACAGTTCAGTATTAGATTATAGACAAATATCATTAGGACCTGTTCTTAAGTGGATAGTATGGGGCACAGATATGACTGCTTATATGTACAGACCTGCATGTGACAGCTTTCTTTGGAGAGCTGCTCAGATCACTCTTTGGATACAATGAAATCACCTTGCTAAGCATTATTTCTAGTAATATTGAATTATATTCAAAGTAGCACCTCTCTTGCTGTGTATATTTTGCATTGCTTAATAAATCGATATGCTCAGAAGCTTGAACCTTTGTTTCCTCAGTCATTTCATCTTTCAACCTCCACACTATGGAGAAGGGGCTTTCATTATCACTGTTAGCAACACTTGCTAACCAACTCTCATCCACAGGCTGATAGGCACAAACAAATGCTCTATTCCCATTCTTGAGTCTGATCAAGGTATAAGAGCCTCACGGGTGGAAGCACCCCTTCCCACCTCAGCCATTCACCTGTCCTGCATCTAGTCCGTCCCTTATAGTCAACATCTGGGGAGGCAGCTCATGCTGAGAATGGGTCAACCATGCCTACTATCTGTAAATCAATGGCCAAACATGACAGGTAAGGTAGCCTAGAGAGAATCGGAGGAAGATAAGTGGCAGCTTGTGCTAGGCAGGTCAAACTACTATCACTAACTTACCTAACACTTTTCCTAAGACCTAAAGGAGACAGCCCGAGATCCTGAACAGAAGAAGAGCCTTTGGATTGTCAGAGGTTCCAGCCTAATGTCGTTAGCCATCACCCTAGGAGGCAAACCCTCTGTAGATAAAGCCTGGTGGCTGCTTCTATAAGTAATACAGCCACAAATATTAAAGACCCAGAAAAGAAAATTCTTATCACCAAAATTCTAGGCATCAGGAACTGATGTGATTTTATCAGTGGAAATGACATTAAAAAGAGGTATAACATTCTGTTTTATTTCTGTTAACTGGAGGATCAATAGGACATTTCTGTTGGGGGTCTATATCACCCACCTCCTGCTGCTGACCAGCAGGAGGGAAGAATCTCACAGACAATGAATGAGGCGGGAGGCAAGATGGTAGGCAACTCCGTTTATTGTTACAGCAAGTAGGATTTTTATGCAGTACTAGCTTTTGTATCTGCGTGCAAGCAAGCTCTTGCACGATCCTCTAAGACTATCAGGAGCCCCAGGGCCATGCATCACAGCTCGTGGACAACTCGTGTCCAGTGCTTATTTGGAAAGGGGGGCATGTGCTGTTCACAGCCTGCCTTATAAGAGGAGGAGGAGCCAAGCCAGACTGTGTAGCCCCAGATAATTCCTATTTCCCACGGGACTGTCCTTGGGCCTCAACTCCCAATCTCGTCAGGCTCTCAAGAGCCCCTTTCACATTTCCATGTGTTTGTAGCTGAAATTTTCTATATGTGTTATCACCCTCATTAGATGTCAGCTCCTTGAGAGCAGATACTATTTTACTTTTCTATTCTTATCCTCCACCTAAATATGATACTTTGCATTTAGTAAGCACTTAATACTTTATTCATTCATTCATCGCCCCCAAGTCTCATTTCATTATATTCAATGCATTGTTCTACTTTTTCAACATCTCTTTTTAAAGTTCTTGACACTGCCATCCAAACTCAATTTCAGTTATCCAAACTTTATAAGTATTACAACAAGGGCTTTATCTAAGCTACTGAGAATGATCTTGAGAGAATAAGATCAAAGACAGAGATCTATGTCACTACTAGAAAGGACTTTAAAGACTTCTTCACTTTGGTCTGTACAGATTTCTGAATCCAACTGAGGGAAATATCATATGGGTTGCACTTTTTCATCCTATTCACAAGAATATTACAAAAGATTGTCTAACATCTTGCCAAAATGGAGGTATGTTGAGTTTATTGCAATTCTCAAATCTGATTTTATAACTTTGTCAAAACAGAAATTAGGTTAGTTTGACAGAATGACTCGTTGAGATCACAACTTCTGCCAGATATTGAAGACTGGTCTATAGTTAAATGAATCTACCTTCTACCCCTTATTAAAAATCAAGGCCACATTGACCCAGTAAAGCATTTTTCTCTCCAACTGTGGAGTTTTTCAAAAATTGTTAGGAGGATCTCAGCAGTCTCCCAAAAGGTTTTTCAGTGCCCTGAGATGTCATTTATCCTGACCTGATGACTTGGATTCATTTAGAAAAGAAAGGTATCACTGTACCAATTCCTCTCTTATCTTGGTTTAACAATTTTAGGGTACATGTTTTACAATCTGAGGATCATTTTCCTCAGTAGGGACCACAAAAACAAAATATGAGATCAGTAACTCAATCTTTTCTTCATCATACATCAACATCATTCCATCTACATCAAAATCTAAATTGGTCTAAGATTTCCCAGTGCAGCTACCTAGCTCTTTTTAGACAGTCCACTCCTACCTTGCTGCTACCAATTCTTTCTGTCAGCATTTAATTAATGTGTGGGTAGAATGTTTTTTTTCTAGGACATCCTAGTCTGTTAAAAAAAAAAGGTTTTCTAATGTGACGTAGCAATATGAAATATAGCAATAAAAATGAACAATGCCTAGATAATATGAAGAGATGTATTGGGCAATATAAGAGCTAAATATGTGCTCATATTTGTATAAATTATTACACATGCATAACATATATTCACATATGTATAGGCATGTATATCTATACATCTATATTCTTAAGGGATACACACATATATTTATCTCTCTCATCTATCTTTACATATAGGCCTCTTCTACATGAATATAAAGATATTTATGTATAGGCATCCTCTACATAGAGGCAGGTAGATGGCACAATAGAGTGCCGGGTCTGAGTTCAAATGTGACCTCAGACACTAACTGTGTGACTCTGGACAAGTCACTTCACCCTATTTACCTCCATTTCCTCATCTGTAAAATGAGCTGGAGAAGGAAATAGTAAAAATCACTCCAGTGTCTCTGATAAGAAAACCCCAAATAAGGTCATAAAAAGTCAGACAAAACTGAAATGACTTAACAACAACAACAATCCTCTACACAATGTTTATAATCCTTTAGGTAGGAGAGGAAAAAAATTTTGACAGCTTGTAAAAAAGGATTGTTGCTAGAAGGAGTAGACTGAATTATGAAAGGAAAAAATGATGCTGAATATTAGTGCCAAAACATGTTCTTATAGTTATATCTTATTTCAAGATAAAAATAGTGTAAGAGTTACGGATCAAAATAGTTCATTTAGCATTTTTATGTGTTTCCATTCAAGTGGTAAAGTCTTTTTGAAAGGATCTACACAGCACTTTTACTAGAACTTAACAAGTATTTTCTTAAGTCTCTATGAAATGATATAAAAGACTTTCGCTATATTTATATGGTAATTTGAATAGATGCAAGAGCTGAAAAGGTAATTCAGGGAATAGTAACTACAAGAGAATAAATTTTGACTAGAAAACTGAAAGATTTTCCCCTTCTTTTCTCTCCTTTAATTTCTCTATAATTAAGATCACTTTATTTCACAATAGAGATATTTTTAAAAAAAAACTTATTTTTATTACTTCCCAATGGGACTTTGTACTCCAGGCAAAGCAACTTATTGCCTACTACAAATGACTGAGTTCTTCTGATAAGTGCACATGCAAATTCCATTAGCTGAAATATTCTTAATGTTTCTCCTTGACAGTATTTGTCCCTTTCTTTGTGCAACATCTGGCTCAAGATTTTTCTTTACCAAAAAGAGTTTTTAATGAACCCCACCCCTCCCTACCATCTCTTTGGTCACTCCTCTTCTGTAAGCTATCTTAGCACTTAGCTATGTGGTTTGGACTGTATTAATTTTCTTTCTAAGCATTCTTAAATCATTTCACATTGTATGAAGTCAATCCAAAGGACAAACAACAATAGGGTTGATGTCTCCCATATTTAATCATTCTTCTTACTAATTAACTTCCCAGTGTTGATTAAGAGAAAACAAAAACAAAAACAAAACAGACATACAAAAACCTTCAGAGCTAGATGAATTAGTGTGTCTCAAATCAGAGTCCACAAAAAGTGTTATTCATCAGCTGTCATGCTTCTTCTAGTGGTGAAGCATTTTACATGTATCATTTCATGTAATATTTGCAACAACCTAATGAGATAACATGCATATGCATGAAAGATCAGTAATTTTCTTTTCATCTCTAGGCATGATGCCAGTAACAAACCTTGTATATTTTAGTAGGCAGTTCAATTGGTTTCTGTGTCCGGAAAAAATAATGAGTTAATAGATGATTGTCTGATGATGAGTATCTCCAAAGTTCTTGGCTCATCTTTGTACAACAGTGATATATTTTGTGGTCACTCAGCACTTAAAGTCATCCCAGTTTGGCAAGGTCAGGCATCACTTGTGCTCTTCTGGCTTGGCCTTTAAGAATCCAGTACAATGTCTAGTCCATGATGAGACTTAGAGTTCATCAGTGAAAGGTAAAGTGAGTATTATTATCTCCATAGTCAAACCAAAAGAGAAAGGAAGGAAGGAAAGAAGGAAGAGAGGGAGGGAGAAAGGAAAGAAGGAAGGAAGGATGGAAAGCAGGCTCAGAGAAGTTAATTGATTTTCCTAGGACTAAACAGATAGTATGTGACTTATTCCCCCAGGCCATTCGATTATACATACAGTAATATTTTTCACTGGATCATATTTCCAAACCTCGTATTCCCAATGAGATTTTTCACTGGTCCAAAACACAATGCAATTAGGTGCTGGAAGGGCTACATATTTATAGCAGAAATGTAGACTGAGGAAGTATAGAAGGATTTTTCCTTCTTATTTCAAATCTGATTCCTGTTCAACTTAACTTACAAGCCAATGGGAAAGATGTGTGGTGGTGAGGTGGGCTTTGTAGTCCCAACTTAGATATTACTTTCCTGAATAAGTTGTGGCAGAGTCCCAGAAATGGGTTTGGAATGTAACAGAAATTAAAATACATTTCTTAACCCTAAATCAGATAGTTATCTGGGAAAATGGACTTCAAATCAACAGCAGACGTAGTCAAAAATTTCTGCCATATAGTAATTGCTTAATAAATACTGACTGATTCTTAGCCTGGAGAAGTCTGGTTGCCTTTTTTTGGCTGTCTGGTTTGGTATGGTGCCTCAAGGCCTCATTCGCAACCTACCAAAAGAGATCGGTCTGACCTTGTAGTGGAAAGGCTTTCTAGCCTGAAGCCCTGAAGCCCAGAAGACAGAAACAGTGATGAGCTCAGTGGCCAGAGACTTTTATCTGCAACAGATATACCCAACAGAAAGTGGTAATGAAACACAGGTGATATTACCAAATGATATTAGAAATGTGAGTTTCCCTGGCCACCTGTATACCTTCCTTTACTCGCCATGTGTTAAATAATAAGAGTATATCCTATTGGTCTGTAGGAGAGGGATAATTTCTTGTTCCTTTATTTGCCTTGCTTTTTGATTTAGTGTCTTTCATGTTGAACAAGTTTCTCCTCTGACTTGCTGGTAAATATAAGTATCATGGTGAAAGCTATAGTACTATATTTTTAGTGGAAGATGACCTACAGAAGTACTGAAACCAAGATAGTTTTTTTCCCCTGAGGGCCATTAATAAGACAGAAGCTGCCCTAGGTCTAAGTGTTATAGACAAAATATGCCATCACAGTTCAAAGAAAGCAGAAATCAGGGTAAAAGTAGTAAAAGAAGGTTTCATTAAGATGGGCTTAAATTCGAAGAAATTAAAGAGCTATCTAGCCTTATTTCCTCTTTCTCTTTCCTGATTTCCATCTGCCAAATCCCATTTATTCTATTTTGACAGAATTTTTCACATCCTTCTTCTCTCTCCACACATCAGCCTAGTTTAATTCCTTACCATTAATCACCTGAGCTACAGACATATAGTCCTAATTGTTTTCCATTTCTTTCCCCTTTCCAATTCATTTTTTCACATAGTTTACAAAATAATCTTCTAAAGGCACACACAGGGCTATAGATTTAGAATTAAATGGAACCTTAGAGATCATCTAGTATAACCCCTTCATTTTCAGAGAAGGAAACAGGCCTAGAGAGATTAAGTGACTTTAACCAAGACATGGAGAAGTAAGTGTCCAAACTTAGGTGGAAACCTAGATCCTCTGACTTCAAACCCAGGGCTCTTCCTATTAAACCTTATTTTTATGTTACCATTTCTCTGATTAATTTTTTTTAAAAAAGTAATGGTTCCTTAATTACCCTAGGATAAAGTGAGCATTTTTTTTAGCTTATTATTTAGGATTCTTCACAATCTGAGTGAAATTTATCATTCTAGTGATATTTCCCATTTCCCTCTCCACAGTAAATCTACTCTACATTATAAGCAATATGGACCTACTAACTGTCCCTCAAATATAATGTCATTTTCCACTTCTGTGTGTTCATACATATCCCCTATTCTTAGTAGACACTCTTACTTATTACTATTACTCCTGAGAGTTTATCTTTGTTCAAGAACCAGGTAAGGTGTTAATTTCTTCACGAACACCTCCCTGAAAGCTGAAAGTTTTTTTTTTAATTTCTTTACATTTAAAAAAGTATTTCTATTATATTTTGTCTGAATCTCTCTCTTAGTACTTTAGTACTTAGTACTTAGTATCCAGACATATGTTGAATCCTGCTCCCTTTCCTCCCCTAGTGTAAGTTCCTCAAAGGCAGGGACTCACATTTTATTCTTTGTAGCCACAGATGCTTGCATATAGTATATAACTACTAAATGTTGTTGAAGTGAAATAAAATAAACAGAATTAGAAAATAACACTACTATTGAATATCCAATGTTGTTTACAGATGTTGCTGAAAAGGCAACTATTTCTTTTTCTTGTACATAAACTTTATTTTGTATTTCATATTATAGAGCTCAATTTTGTTTGATATGTTTTCTTGTTCTATCACAACACATAAAATATTTTTTATCATTTTAATTTTTTAAAAGTTATTTAAACATTTTGCAAGAGCAAAAAGCATGTTTGTAAGAAACTTCCCCACTCTCTGCTCCCTAAAAATTCTGAAACTTTTAAATGTAAACAGCTTTCAGAAAAAAAAGGATCTACATGTTTAGCTATATCCTGCATTTCTCTCAAGGACTTCTAGATATGTAATTCTAAGTAACTCTCTTAACTTCTCTCAGACTCAGTTTCCTCATCTATATATTAAGGATAACAATAGCACCTATCTTTCAGGGTTATTATAATAATTAAATTCAATAATATATTTTAAATATTTTAAACAAACAGCATCTCTCATTTTTAAGTCAACTTCATAACTATAACTCAGGAATGCAGAGATGTTATTCTACTCTTGGGATTTGTCTTAAGAAAAATTAAATTCATTAACTCAGCACCAACAAACACAAACTATACTTTGGTTTATGTATTAGGAAAATAATCACTACTCCAGACATATGCATGGAGAAAAGAATCATCCTCTCTCACAACTTCTCCTGACCTGTCATTTTCACTACAATCACAAGATAGTCACTAGTATCAATTGGCACAGAGAAAAGATTTCTTTATAAACAAAGCTGGAATGGTTGGTTGGCATCATAAGTTCTGCCCAGCACCAATGTTCTACTCATTCCTTCCTCCATTCTTCCAGCTGATTCTTAGTCAATTGAGCCCAGTGTCCCAGTAAGAACTAGGGAAGAGTGACGGTGTTAGCTATGTATATCTGGGTATTTCCCCTTTAATAATCTGAATGGGAGTGTGATTACATAGTGTTAAAACCATCACCAGAATGCTTCTCATTTACACAAAGCTATTCACATGATACCCCCAAATCTTAAAAATAAAGTATTTAACTTTAAACCAATAATAATTATTATTATTAAATAATGAGATAGAGCCAATCCAATCATAATCAATACATCTCAATTAGAATGGACACTGAAATCTAGCAGGGAGGCACATGAGCAAGAAAAACACATATGCTTAGAGCAAATCACAACTTTGTACTAAAAATTTTGCTAGCCTTACTCTCCTTCAGTGCATTGTGCAACACATGAAGCTACTTTTCTGTTATCTGCTTTCTTTTGGGGCCTCATCACTCTCTCT
Organism: Phalanger gymnotis; assembly: GCA_028646595.1. Lineage (NCBI taxonomy): Eukaryota > Metazoa > Chordata > Mammalia > Diprotodontia > Phalangeridae > Phalanger > Phalanger gymnotis. The sequence continues at coordinate 100,459,554 of CM053626.1, forward strand.
ATGAGCAAATATTCTTCTTTGCTCTAAAATAGATGGCATAGTGTCAAGCTCTTTAGCTCACAATCACCTGAAAAAAAAAACTGCCAAGGGTGCTAAGAAAAGTGTTACATTATTATAGTGATAAACAATTCCCTTAAAGCCAGAGTACTGCAAAGCCACTCAGATTGCTGCTCTGAGTTATGCACTCAAGCCTTCACTCCACAAGGTGCTGCATCATTCAATCAGCTCGTATTTTATGGTTATAGTCAGGCAGCTTCAAAGCTTGGCTTTTCTCTGTTGCCTTTCCTTCTCAAACCAAAAGAGGCAGAAGAGAGAGAGCAAGCCAGAACTGATAAAAGTTTCCACTTTCTCAAAGTGTATGGTGTTGAAGGTCCACAAATTAAACTGGAGCAAAGTTCAGCTCTTTTCCAATGAACAAGGTCTCAGGCTTTGCTTCATCCAATCTTCGGACCAATGTTTCCCTTTCATTAGCATGCTCTAGATTTTAAGAGCTAAAGATTCCTTAAAGGATCCCTCTCAGCTCCTCTCTATGTTCTTTAGTGCCAGCTCAGATCAAAGCCTCTTGGTAGTGAGAGAGTTATCTTTCCTCCATGAGGTAAATTAATTTACCAAATCCAACTTTCTTTACTTTTTTTAATTGCCATTTAACTTCTTCCTTCGTTCCATTTTTTTTAGAGGGGGAAAGGCAAGCCACTTGTGGTTTAAGTGACTTGCCCAATGTCACACAGCTAGTAAGTGTGTCAAGTCTCTGAGGCTGGATTCGAACTCAGGTTCCTCCTGACTCCAGGGCTGGTGCTCTACTCACTGCACCACCTAGCTGCCCCAACTTTCACTAATCCAACTTTCACTCATGAAACCAACAACCCTCATTTAATATTCTCAAACTCTCCAATTTTTTAATTGATAATTTTGTGAATTTTAATCTGTAATACTCTAAAAATATTCATATGCAAGTGAGCTGAAAGACCACTATGTGCTGAAGCCTCTGTTATTAATTTTTTTGACCTCGACAAATTTGAATGCATTCATCTGAGGAGCAGTTCTCTATTTTGTTCTCCTTTAGAATCTACATGCTTTAAAAATGTATTTTTGTTCTGAAATTAAACACTAAGAAAGGGTATTTCCATATACTTATCAGAATACAAAAAGATTCTGTATAAAGCAGTTACTCTTCTCATAAGAATCTCATAGAATAAGGTCTGTGAATATACTGAAAAAGTAAGTATTATCCCAATTTTATACTTGAATAAATTGTGTCTCAGAGACGATCTATAATTTACCTAAAATCAAAGCTCTCCAGTGACAGTACCAAGATCAGAACTTTGTACTAGTTTAGTCATCTTTCCTCTTTACTGGGCAGTGACGGTCACTGGTGAGGAAGACTATTAATCTGTACCCAGAGGCAATGCCCTATGCTCTAGAATCTTGTGTGTGCATATGTGTGTTTACATGTATATCTCTACATATGTGTATATAGACATATATCCATATTGATATATATCTATATCTATATCTATATCTATATCTATATATATATATGTATATATCACTTAGTGCTTGAGATTCTTGGAAGCAGGTATTTATTCCATGTGTCTTACGAAGTCCCAAATTCATTGGAAGCTTTTAGTAAATGTCAATAATATACTTGATTAAATCAGAAACCTCACTTGACATTCAATAAGAATAAAGTGTTCAAATTCATTTCAGTTAGTTTAATTATTAGGAGAAAGAAATAATAGAAATCTAATTCAGAATTGCACATACATCTGGAATGTTACTATCAATGTTGGGACAAAATTTTCATTGGTTAAAATGAACAAAATGTAATATGATTTATGTTATTGTTTGTATTTCACCATTTTAATAACAACTTTTGTTATGAGTATGCATTAAAAGCTAAATTCGGTTATAGAATCTCTTTATAGGCTTTTATATATATTTAAATAACAACTAAAAAAAAAACCAGTCACCTATTGATTAGAGAATCCTGCATAGGGAATTAGGAGAATGAAATCTAGCCTCTGTTTTTTCTGACAATGGTGACCTAGATTTCCTATTGATTTTCCATCAGTAAAATGGGGGGAAATAATCTCAATTGCAACTAATTCATTGCTTCTGTTTCCAGGTCAAAGGAACATTATTAGACCTAAAGAAGTAGGTTTTTCAGTTTCATATCTAAGCTATAATTTCATAGAATGGGTATAGAAAATTCCTCTGAGACCATCACTTAAGTTTCAAGTTTATGTGGATCCCTAAAGATTAAAAGTAATATTAAGGGTTCCTTTTTCAGTACCTCGTGAGGCCCCTCCTGAGCCTCAGGGCATCCTAGAGTCTCTCCTCTTATCTTGAGTTACCACATAACTTCCCCTTATCCTTGACCATGGAATTCTTTGTCTCCTGCCCCACTCTAGGTCATATAATTTCTGTTCTCCCTTATCTTGTGTCATTTGTTGTCCTCTACTTGTGTCCTTATCTTATCCTTTCCCTAAATCTCCAACCCCCATAAGAAACCCTAAAATCATCCTACAGGCTGTATAGCTTTTTTGTTTATATAAGTCTTGCTCTTTCCCTACATCAGAGCCTTTGTTTAGCTCCTTGCTAAATCTCAGGCCCTCTGCTTTTGAGTCAATAAAGCTCCCAATGGCTACAGAGAAGGTCTAAGTAAATTCTTTCATATTCAATGAACCAGCTCTCCCAACTCTGACCTCATCAAAGTCATTCTTTGATTTTGGAATGGTCTTTTGCCTGTTACTTGAAGTAGCAGGTAAATCAGGAAATTATCACAAGGGACCAAAGTACAATTTGGTAAGTCCTGCCTTGCCAGATAGATTGATATGCAAGAAAGAATCAAGTTGTAAGATATCATAAAAGAATGTTCTTCTTAATTCAACAAGTCCTTATATTAATAGATAAATAATCAAACTTCTGCATGACCATAAATTAATTAGCATTAGAGAAAGTCATTAATAATTTAATTATGTTGACATTTCTCCATCAGTACTCATCTGCTCAGGCATTAATAACTATCTGTCCTGGGCAACTACGATCGCCTTTTTCCTATGGTAAGCTCCTTAAGGGCAAGGAACACTATTTTTTTTTTTATTTCTCTGACCTGCGTGGAGCACACTATTTGACACATAATGGGTATTTAATAAATTCTTGTTGAATTTAGTAGAATTCAATTAGTCAGATAGTCATCTAATGAGGGCCTATTTATAAAGCCCTAGGTGTTTCCTTCTAGGTGCATGTGGGAGCTTAAGGACAATAGCTTAGGAGTTTAGATTTAATATTGAATCAAGATGAGTCACTTGAAAGTCATTCAACAGTTAACAAAAGAATACTGGTCAACACTAAGGACATCTCAAGTTGATTCCATTCAATGAGGCTCCCTAGCCTGTTACACATTGTGATCCCCCAGGCAAACTTCTGATCTTAAGCTCTTTTGGCTGCTTTGCACTCAGGTGTTAAAGAAGTGATGTCAACAACCTGATAAACAAGTTTCAAGGAATGTTTGAAATCCTTTCAAGGAAAAATTAGCCCAACTGGCATAGAAGGAGGGATTAGGCTATTGCTTCTGCAACAGAGGGGAATAGGAAAAGTTTGCAACATGGCTCTTGCTCATAAAACCTTATAACATAAATGGGAAGATAGCTTAGATAGCTAACATCATAACTAATGGCAAAAATTCTACCAAATAAATGCTACAAACAATTTATTTCTACTTCAATTGAGAGTCTAGAACTCATTTTAGGACTCATAGTTTCCCAAAGTGGGTGATACCACTCCCTGAGGAGCACTGGAATGATCAGGTAGCCTCAGGTGCAATTAGGTAGCCATGGATAAAAATAAGGAGGTTGTAGAAGCATGAGGAAAGAAGAGAAGAAAATTTTGAAAAACTGTTGGTATATGTTTTGTCTGTTGTGTAACAGAGTTAAAGTTGTAGTGATTACATTATTTTCCAAATAAACCCACAAAATACACGTTTTAACCCATCATTGGTTAAGGTCAACAACAGGTCTTAAGCAAGTGTTGGCAAGCAAGTGTGAGAAACTGTTGTGGGGATCACAAGACTCCCTAGGCAGGGTTAGACCCTGAGGAAGGCCCAAGTCATAGCCCCTTAATAGGGCTGTGGGGATCACAAGACTCCCTAGGGTTGAACCCTGAGGAAGACCCAAATGATAACCCACAGGACTCTCTGAGGAAGGCTCAAGTGATGGCCTCTTAGGATGACTATAAAGACCACAGGGCTCCAGAGATAGGGCTGGAAGACCCAAGTGATGGCACCTTAAGAAGGCCATGTAGACCACAGGACTCCCTGAGGAAGACCCAAGTGGTAGCCCCCTGTATTGTGGATCAAGATGGACTCTTAGCACTTATTCAACCAAGTTTCCTTGAAGAGTTTGGCCTTTGCTTCCCTTGATTAATTCGGTGTCTTTGATTGAGTCTTATTAGGGGCTAAGCCCCAGGCTCAAGCCCCTATCTATTAGGTGCTAAGCCTATGTGAGTGTGAATTGGTTACTAAGGTGGGGCTCCAGGTGAGGCCAATGAAGGGAGGTGCTAAAACCAGGGCCAATAGTAAGTGCTTAAGTTCTGGTCCCTCAGATGAGGTTTGATGGTGGCTAAAGAATGCATAAAAAGGGAAGACAGAGCTATTTGCTTAGGGCTCTCACTCTTGGTGGTATGCTGATGTGGAGACTCTGGGCAGCTATAGTTAAGAGCCCTACAATTTGTAAACCTGGTTGTTTAGACTTTGTTAAACTCTGGTAACTATGCATTGAGATTTGAATCAGACAAGGTCTGTCTGTTGATGTTTGTAATTTGTTTGTATTTGCTCTGAAGTTCAGGGTGCTGGGTTTTCCCTTGAACTAAGTGAATGATATTTGTATACTGGATTAAAGTAAGATGGTTAACCGTTTAACATTGCTTTCCTTAGCAAAGCAGATCAAAAGAACCTGGGCTTGCAGCATGGCGAGCTGGTTGTTGTTGGTTTTATACCCCCACAGTAGCTGCTAGCCAAATTGTTGCAACACCCCCTTAACACTGCTGTGGTGATCACAGGACTCCCCAAGGCAGGGTCAGGAAATAAGCTCGAGAAACACTTCTGCAGCTCATTGCTTTATGGGTTGCATAACCTTAGGAAGAACCATATTATTTGGCTATTCTCGCCCAAAGAACTCAGGACCAGAGTGGGTGGAAAAAGGCTTTTCTTAGACTCCTTGTGACTAGGAATACTCACACTGATACAGAAGCAGGAGTGAGGGTAACTTGTTCTTCCATTCTTGTTTGAGTTGGGTTAGTTTACATTCTTTCCTTTTCTACATACTTTTCTTAACTTATAGAGTTTACCTAGGTAGGATAGTAAGAAAACAGAAGCAAAAGTGAAGTTAATTAGTTCTATCTTCCTTGTCTGAGTTAGGATTAGTCTGCATTCTTTATTTTCCTACCTTCCCTCTTTAACATATGCAAATTATACAGATTAGTGATCTGGATATTTGACTAGGACCTGACCCTTGAACTGACATGATAAGCTTTCACTAGTTTAACCAGTTTAGCCTTTCTAACCTCCCTGACACCAGGATGGCCATTGTGTTGGTAAGTAAACTTTAACTCAGCTATATGGATAGCTTCTGTGGGAGCAAAACCAGATACCATACTATCTTTTCTTTTCTTTTTTTTTTTTTTTGCTTTTTGGCAGGGCAATTGGGGTTAAGTGACTTGCCCAAGGTCACACAGCTAGCACATGTCAAGTGTCTGAGGCCAGATTTGAAC
>CM053626.1:100465822-100485389 GCA_028646595.1 Phalanger gymnotis
CTGCGTGTAATCCAACGTAGGTTCTACATAGACCTTCACATTGAACTTATTTACATAACAGTCCAGTTGTATAACCAATGGAATGAATCATGAGAAAGAAGAAATGAAACCAAAAAAGAAGGAAAAAAAAAGAAAGCAAATAACTGGCCTCAATCTGCATTCAGACTCCGTAATTCTTTCTCTGGATATTCATAGCTTTTTCCATCATGAGTTTTTTGGAGCTGTCTTTGAACCTTGCATTGATGAGAAGAAGCAAGTGTATTCTGATAACTTCTTGCTAGGATATAAATGAATAGCCTTGTCTTCCATGCTTTTAGTCTAATTGACATTACAGTAAAGAAAACTGGCATAGCTTCAGAATAGCAAAGAAAAAAACAAACAAACAAATAAAAAGAAGTAAAATTCAGATGTCCCAAGGAAATCCTTAGGTAAAACACAAACCAAAACATAATTTGTCAGTGTAAACCCAGAGATTGGGTTAAAAATAAAACACAAAATAAACAAATGGTTCAAGAATGAGAAATAGTTTCCTTTTAATTGCGTATAAAATCTTGCTATTAAGTAGGCCTTAATTAATTGCTAAGTAATAAAGGAATGCTTCACCTTAAGAAACTCAAATCATATTTTAAACTTTAGAAAATTGAATAGTCATTTTGGAAACTAATTCTTGAAAAATATAACTTTTGGATTCTTTGAAATAGTCTTTTTTCTTAGGATTGAAACATATATGAGTTGATTTGCCCATGAAATTTCATGAATATATCTGTAGTATAAAGAAAGAAGAGTTTGCATGAAACTTTGTATTACTAATATGTTTAGTCATATTAGATTCCAATTAGGCAAATATTTTTAAACAATTTATTAATTAATTTATTCTTATTAGGCCCAAGCAAATTAAAAGGAATATTTATTTATTTTAAAGTCACGGTATTGCAGAAAATTTATGTTTTATTTGTGTTTTATTTCTTGGCTACAGAATTTGCACATCTATACTTTTAAACACTAGAGCTCTGAGTTGTTTTCTCAGAATTTGGACAAGATATTTAATTGCAGCATCAATGTATAATCACAATATATCGAAGAAGTATAAGAAATTTTGAATGAAAATGATTATATTTTACATTGTGAATATTAAAGAAATTTAAAAATTATAACCTTGTATTAAACTTGTTGGCAGTAATGTATCAGTAAGAGATGTAGCAAAAGAACTTTATTAACTTGGATGTATATTAATAAGGGGTGTGACTATAAATATTAATACTTTTATGAATAGTGCAGAATAATTTAATCTATGATAAAATTTTATAGTTGGTCACCTTAGGAGATGAAATATTTTTTCCCTCATGACTACTACTCTTACTCCCAATTTGTAATGAAAGAACACTGAGTACGGAGGCCAAAACCCTGCTTTTGTAACTATTTTCTCATGTACTACCTCTGTGATATTGGGCAAATCTTTTCACTTCTACAATCCTGAATTTCCATATCTGTAAAATTAAGAGCTTAGACTAGATGATACTAGGCTCTAAATCTTGTGAACCTTTATGTATTGCCTTCAGTTTCTTTTGTGTACTGTCAGTGGTGGCATATCTTTGTCTTCGGGAGTGTATTCCATTTTAAGAAATAGTGAACACTCAGAAATCAAATGGAAAAGGTTTAATGAACAAGCTAGGTAATGCCAATTTTGGTTAAAAATATTGTTTGAATTTTAAAAAAGTGGAATGGACTTCCATCTGTTAACTGCTAATGGGATCTGAAGAAAATTATCAAAGATGGTCTATGAAAATGATTTGGGGAATGGTAACATTATTTTTAAAAAATATAGTTTCCAACTTAAAAATATTCTACTACATTTGCTCCTTTGTTTTGTTTTAAAGGAAGTGACAAGAGGTTAAGAGAAGGAAAAGAAAAGGAGTGAAAGTCATTACTTTATGGTCAGTTCTCAGTGAAAATCCTAAGGCAGCATGGTTCCTGGAAAGAGCACTGGTTTTGGAGTCAGAAAACTTAAACTCAAATTCTGCATTGACACTTACTACGTGAGTGACTTTGAATAACTCCACTTAATTTCTCTGCGTTTTGATTTTCTAATCTGTGAAATGTAGGGGTTAGGAAAGGGGCCTCCAAATTCTCTTCCAAATATAAGTTTATAGATAGGTTTCTTATTCATGACAAAGATGTCATAGAATATGGATCCAGATCTTTGCACACTCAACCTTGGCTCTATGTCCATCTGTGATTAATGCTTTATTAACTTTGAGGATAGTGAATTTATATTTTGGACCACTTTCCTCCTGGACCTGTTTTTTTCTAACTTCCTTTGGAATTCCAAACTAATCCTGTGTACTGCTTGGTAATTGGAACTTGCCTTGGCATCTGGGGCCTTATCACCTTGGAACAGCCTACCACTCCTGCAGCCCATTCACCATGGAATATCATTCTATAAGGCCTTCCTCCCTTTTCCTATTAGTGAGTTCATCCTGAAATCTCTGTTTTTGAAAGGGCTGAGGCCGTCCTGCCTTTTATCCCCTCTCAAGTTTGTTCCTGACTTTTTCTATACTTAAAATCCATGCCCCTGTTGCAGGTTCTTTCACTCCACTCTCTGCTTCTGCTTTACAACTGACTTGCATGTTGTCTTTCCCAATTAAAATGTAAGATCCTTTAGGGCAGAGACCATCTTCCTTTTTCCTTGCATTTATCATAGTGCCTGGCACATACTAAGTTATTAGTAAAATATGTTCTTTTTGTTTCCCTTCCTCTTTTTTCCATTTCCTTTTCTTTTCCCTTCCCATCCCTCTGCCTCATTCTTTCTCCTTTCCACAAAGAGGTATAAATAGTATTGAACTTAGTGGACCTATGCTGTAAGTGATTCTAGACCATTATCCACTTCATCACAAAACATTTGGGTTCCAGTTGGCTAATCAATAGCACTAGTGAAGATACTAGACCCTTTGACGGAAGTTGAATTCCTTAATCACACACAACCAATATAATACATATACATATGACAGCTATCCATTCATACATAAAATCTCTATGTGGATACAAGCTTTACACAAACATTTCAAAGCAATAGAAACAAACATAAGCACAAATAATAACAGTTGTACAGAGGCAAATACTAATGTGAAGTAATCTGGGATTTAGACAAAAGGAAGAACGAAAAGTGTAGAGATTATAAAATTTAGGACAGAAGAGCAAAAAAAGGGGAAATAATTTCTCAATTTATATTCTACTTCCTTAATATCACTCTTTGTACATTAGCAATTATGCCTATCTACTGATAATCACATGAACATTTCTTGGTCTCAAAATAGGGTTTTATATTTATCCATATGTATCACCAGTTTGCCTCCTACATTTATATTGTGTAATGAAAATCTACCGGATAAAAGCATGTTGAAAACAAAGCAATGTGTATAGAGTGGGGGAAAATGAATGGGGAGAATTTTCATTTACCTTCACTATAAAGAGCTTGACCTTCTAATATGCATGAAAGTAAGTGAAAAATAGCATTTAGCACATGGGCTCCCCAAAGATAGCAGTTTCAGCACCTGCGCATTTTTTTTCTTGAATAGTTAATGACCATACCGAGTGTCAGTCAGCTTTAAAAAATATATATTTCTATCAAGTTCAAATATAGACATCTGTGCCATCTTGAACATTCTGTGTGGGATTATTTCTGGGAGATATTCTCATATGCATGGCTTAAAACAATGAGCTATTAACTTGTGTTTTACACAAGAGTAACTCTGATCAATTCTCTCTGCACTTATAAATTCTGTCAGTGTTGGAGAGAAAATGGATGTAATACAAAAGATTGAAATGACAACAGCTGTGGACAGGCTGTGCATCTGGCACATTTAACTTCTCATAGATGTGTCCTGAAACTGACAATCTCTTTAATCATGCAATTGTATACCATACAGTTTAAATGGTTTTTCTTTCACTAACCTGCTTTTTTAAAAAATAAATGCTAGAATGGTCATTCTTTCTGGTTCACCATAGTTTATTAGGATGTTATCAAATGAAAATAGGTACATGGATTGCAATCTACATTGTTGGAGGGAGATACCTTTAGCAATGAGAAACATGATCAATCATAGTGTTGAAGTATTCATTGTGATCATGTATTTGACCCTTCTGGCAAAAAAATAGACTAAATTTCCTATAGCTGTAAACATAGTTATTCATATAGCTACGTCTATATATCCATCCACTTATACACATATAAACAATGTATGTATTATATGCACACAGCTATACATATACATGTGGATACATATGCGTATTGCATACATTTTCACACATATCTGTGCAAGTATAGCTATATGAACATGCATACTCACACCTAGACATGCAACACACCCATGTAAATCTGCCTTGCCATAAAATTCACACATATGTCTATATATATAATGCATGTATGTGTGAATATGGATGACACGCATAAATGTAAATGTGTCTGTAGTATATTCTTATGTATACTAATAGTATATGTGCATCGATGTTCTCCAGTGTATATATGAACATGTATGCATTTGCATGTATCTGTGCGTGCATGTGTGTATATACTCATATTGGGGCTTTGCCCAGAGATAGTATGCAGTCTCATTACATAGTCAACATATTTACTAAGCCCTTACTAAACACCATGAAATAGAAAATCATAAAAGACATTTAAAATTATGATACAGACAAGCTTTTTAGGAGGTAAGACAATGAAAAGAATTTTATAGTGTGAATGAACCAAATTCTCCTCTGTGATAGTATCCACTTTATTTATCATGTAAGGATAAATAGAATATTTTATTTATTTTTAAAATCGACATTCCTTACTCTTTAAAATACAGTAAAGGCTGTTTTTTCATGTGATTAATTCATATTTAGTGTCTTTAAACACATGAGAAGAATTGTGGTTCAATGGCAAGAGTTAAATTTGGAGTAAGGAGATCTGGGTTTCAAACCTGGCTCTTCTACTTATTACCTGCATGACTTAGGTCATTACTTAATCTCTCTGAACCTCACTTCTTCATCTTCAAAAAGGGGTTTGGACTAGATGGACTCTGCTGTCTGCTAGATCTAAATCTATTATCCTATGTCTTTGTCAAGTTTTATTCTTCCTATCTATGATTGCTCTCGAGTGGCAAATCCAATCTCAAACAAGGGGAACAATACTCATCTTGTTTTTTCCCTTATCATCTATGGTGTAGAATACTGGTTGGTGGGAAGTGCCAAAAGTCGGGAAAATATTAAATTGCTCAGTGAACTGGAACTTTGACCAGAAGAAATGAGATAGGGCATAATTGTGAAGAAGGGTAGAATGTGGTGGAGGCTTTGAATGAAGGAGAGCTTCACGAAGGAACAGGGGATGGAAGGTGCAGAGGAAAGGAAGAAGGAGGAGGAATCAGTAAGAGAACACTGTGTTTTTCAATTTTTGTCTACATCTCTTGTGACATTTGATATTACAGTGAACATAATAGCATGGTACCTCATTATTTACCAGCATAAAGTCACAAAATTAAAGCAAGCCACTCCCCAGTATAGGGGCATCGAGGGTTATTGCCTGTAGCCATTGAGGAAAAAGGAGAAGGTCTGAGGATCAGAATGGGTTGCAGATTCTGGAATTCTTCCTAAAGCAATATTGGAAGTATTACAGAGGGGTGGTCAGTTTTCATCCAGAAAGAGGGGAAGATGACACAGAAATTGATAAAAAGATAGGGAGAAAAGGGTACTCTGTGGCAGTAGCTCTATAAGGTTTTCTATCTCCTGATGAGTTTTGAGCCCCTGGCATCTCTGAGGATAGGAAGGGAAAGAAGGCCGCTCTCCTCTTTGCTGGTTTGTTTACCAGAAAATGGGAAATGCATGGAAAGAGATGAAGAGTTTAAGAATATAGTAGTTACAGGGAACTTCCAATTGCTTGTATGACTGCAGGAGGTCTCTCTCTGCCCAGAACAGAGAAGTTAATCATTTCTTGGCTTGCTTTAATAAAAACAAAATCATTGTTCAAAAGTGCTATGTTATTAAAATGGAAAGATCTTTTCCATCCATTAATAGCCTACGTGACTCGCTTGAGTCACATGGAGGCCTGAGTCACATGGAGCCTGTGGTGGGAAGAACTTGCCAAATGGGTGGAACAGGTAGGGGTGGAGCAGGAAGTTGGAGTGAGTCAGAGCTGGGAGAGAGGCTATGGGAGCTTCATTTTGGAGAGAAAGCTAGATTTTGGAGAGCAACAGCTAGCCTGAATGAGAGAGGGAGTGATTTTGCTTAAGGGAGTCTGCTTATAGGAAGGCTGGCAGAGGAAAGACTTGGGGATGGTGGTGCTCACTGTATTGATAATATGTACAGATTTTTTTATTGTTATGATGGATTTGGCTTTTTGTTGTTGTAATAAATGTTTTGGTTCTGCCTCGCATGAAAAGAGTCTGTTATATTTTGTTGTTCAGAACTATGCGGTATATTCATAGCAGCCATGGCAGCTGTGGGTATCTCATTAGCGCTACAAAAAGATGGAGTAAGAATTGAAGGAGATTACTATTCCTTATATTATTCACACCAAGGGAAAAATAATTGGTGGGAGGGAATCATGGAAATCTTGGAGGGGATATCACTCTTTTCTCTTAGAATTTGTATTAGAGAAAGAGAGGAAAAGGAGGCATAGTCTGACATGCAACCATGGTTTTGGGAACTCAGATTTCAAAGGTTTCCAAACTATTGGTTGGACCACTTTGCCTAAAAGTCCATGAGGAGAGTTGGCGCAATAGGTATGTGAAGATAGATATCAAGAACAAGATTAAGAAGTCACGAAAGGAAATATTATAAGGAGGAAGAAACCAAAGTGACTGATACAGATTCACAGGAAACTCATTGACCAACTTAGAAGTTTTTAAATAAAGTCATTCATACATACCCAAAACGTTTATACATGCATGCATACATACATATAATGGAACCAAAGGTAGGATCATGGAAGATGAATACAAGAGTGCATGGTTCTATAATTACAGTGTTAACAATGCTAGAGTAAAGAAGCTGAAGCTGAAAATGGTTTCGGTTTTTTTTTTCCTTTTTAATGTAGCTATATTTGGGAAGAGGATAAAATCAAAGATGGAAGTTGCTAGGTTGCTCAGCTGCTTTTGACTGGCAATTATCAGTTTACCACCAGGTCCCAATGCAAACAGAAGGTGCCCACAGTTGTCTTGGAGACATTTTAGAGCATCCTTCTTACATCCTTTCCTGCTGATCAAATTTAAACACCTCTCCCTGACTTGCTGCTTCCCTGTCATATTTCATCCTCCCTCTCATGTTATAGGTTGGGAATGTTTTCTTCCGAATGTCAGAGAGTTTGTTAAACTGAAAAATTTCAGGCCACTTCAATTCAGCCCTGTGGCCCCTGTGCAAAATAGTTTACTCAAGTCTAGTCGAGCTCCTCTGATTCATACCAGTGATCCTTCTCCCCATTCCTCCCTAACACACACGCACACACACACACACACACACACACACACACACAACTGCTGTCTGCCCAACAAATTCAAATTTTGACTAAAAAAGGAGAAATGAAATGGAACCACACATGGTGACACCAGAAGTAACATAGACCAATCATTTCATTATATAAATGAGGTAAATGAAGTCCATATGGATTAAGTGACTCATTAAAGACTAAATATTAAGTTGGTAGGTGTTCTGTCTCCCAGGCTAGGGTTAATTTCATCATGCTACTATCATTGGGAAGAAAAAAGGAAAGAAGAAAGATAGTAAGAAAGGAGTAGGAAGAAGATAGAAGAGGTGGAAGGAAGAAGGGAAAAAAGAGAAGGAAGAATAAAATAAGGGGAAGGAAGGACTGACAATCATAGTAATAAAGGAGAAATATGCCCCTGTGTAGGATCGGAAAGGTGTCTGACACTGTTCCTTGGTCATTCACTTTTATGTCTACCTTCTCCCTTTCTTTATTCTTGAACTCAGCTTGAAATGCACCACTCAAATCATGCCTATGAAGCTTGAGATCTCCACTTTCTGACTGTGTTTCTAGTCTTTTCTCCATTGCAGTAGAGGTGGCTATTGTTTTGGTATGTACAATTTTCTATTATAATAGATTATATAGAGTATTCTCTGCACACCATTCTGTATGCATAAGGATCAGAAAAATATTAAGATTTTTACATTTTATATTTCCTTTATTAACCTTTTATTAGTCTGTTCCTACACATTGGAAAGAGAAAGGTGTCCTTTATGAGAAAACCCCTCTTTTTCAACTTTGCCACAGTGCCAAACTCCTCTTCAAATCCCCAGACCTCTTGTCACTGTTCCCCACAGAAATGACAGGATGTTTTGGCATTGTGTACACAGAAGCACAATCTAAAATATTTAGTAGAATGGTCTCTAACAGCTTTCCCATAAACTTTATTTCCTGGGGAAGGAAAAAAAAACAACCTAAAATTCACAAACATTTGAAGATAGCACAAAGTTGTATTAGGCAAATTTAAGCATTGTAGAAGGGAATGAGACACAAATCTGGATTCAAATTCTACATCTACATTCACTTCCTGTGTGACCTTGGGCAAATCACTTAACATCTTAGGGTCTCAATTTCCTTATCTGTAAAACGAAGGGATAGGAGAAGGACTCTAAGATCCCTTCCAGTTCCATGTCTATGAAGCCATGATCTCTAATTTAAGTCCTCTGCATCCCAATGCTCATCATACCTGATATATATCAAGTCTTGAAATCATTTATTATTTTATCATTTTACCTACTTACAGTAAAAAAAAAACGAGAATCCAAAAGTCAAAAGTAAATTTCTGTGGCTTTTCTGAAGCCCTCTTCCATGTGAACTGACCAAGAGGCTGGAATAAAGTCTATGAAGCCATGATTCCTGAGCTGTTATCTACTGTTGACTACACCCTAGAGGCCCAAGCACAGGCAAAACTGTAGTTGGTTATTGAACACTTCATTTAATTGGCTCAGTATAGAACAGATATTGCTCTGACAAATCATACAGCCAACTCAAGATTGTCAACAACTGTAGGAGAAAGAAAATAAGCATGTTGGTAGTAGGATTATGCAAACTTACTAAGGCCAAACCTAGATGGCATTGTGAAGTAAGCCAAAGTTTTTTCATTATAACTTCCTTTCCCATCATCAACATTCAATGTGAAGAAAAGACAATATAAATCATTTCTAACTTTCTGAGAATTTAAGCCAATGTGACATTTCTCTCATTTGAAGTTTTATGCTAATAACGAATTGAATTGCTTAATCATCCCTCAAGAAAATTTTTAGGCATCACTGAACTGATGAAGAATTTCAAGACCCCTATCAGTCCTGAAATTAACTGTGAGAGACCATCCTGTACTATGCTATGGCATGAGGATTATCCTAGAACCTTGATAGTAATATATTATTGATGAGAAAAGGAGAGGAGATAAAAGGCAGTAAAGAAAGAGCAGAATGGTCCTCTTGAAATTGTGAAAGTTTTCCTTCCTCTGGGAATCCAGGGATCACAGAATTCACTAGCCAGAATCCCCTGATTCTTATCACATCTCAATGACATCAATATCTTTGGAATAACCCTGCCTTCAAAATGCTTCCAGAATGGTACAGTCTAACTTCAATACAGTTAGAAGGTGGGTTTGGTTTCTAGACAGAGCAATGGATTTGGATTCAGAAGATTCGAGGTTCAACTCAAGAACTTATTTGTTGTATCGCTTTGGTCAAATCAAGCCCTTCAGAGCTTCAGTCTTTTCATCTGTAAAATGGAGCTAATAGTGCACTACATTTGAGAGAAAAGTGTATATACACATTAAAATGAGCTAATATCCTAATTATCACTTTTTGCCTCCTCCCCAATTTTCTGTTATCTCCAAAATTGTGGGCCCACACTGTGTTTCTGGTTGTTTGCTAAAAAAAGATGCCACTATAAAGTTTTGATACATATGGGTATTTTCTTTGATATATTTAGAGTAAATTACTAATAGTGGCATTGCTTGGTCAAAAGCTATGCAGTTTGGTGACTTTGCGGGATATCACTCCAAATTTTTTTCCAGAATAGTTAGATTGCTTGACAGATCCACTGATAATGCATTAATAATTGTCTTCCCTCATTCCAAACTTCAACAATTATCATTTTCATTTTATGTCATCTTTGATAATCTAATGGTTATGAGATATAACCTCATAATTGTATTAATTTGCATTTCGCTTATTACTAATTTGGAACATTTTTATACGCATTTTGGTTGTTAATCTATGTACTTTTGACAGCAACCTGATCATCTTTGATTATTTATTAGGGAATAGTTGCTGTTCTTAGATCTTTATCATAGAAGTCTTCTTGACTTCTAAAAATAAAACTAACTTTAAATTATTTCTAACAATTTATTTTAATTACTCTTAATTTGTTGTAAACTCTGCCTATAATTTTTGATGTTTACAAGGTAATTTCTTTACTCTATAAAAATCTAATTTAAAATAGTGTATTGATTTTAATTTTTTTGAAAAAATCTTTTATTTTGTCATATTTCCAGTTTATCTATTCTATGATTTTCAGAATTTCAAATATTTTTGTATTTTGTATTTATTACATTTTTACAGTTTTTAAATAAATTTTCATGCCCAGTTCCTTAATATTTTTCTCTTGTTTTGGCACACACACTTTTGCTAACTAGATATAAATCCTTTGAGCCCTGAACAGAGTATTAATAACTCAAAGGTTAGCATTTTATCTGGGGCCCTCACTCATGGAAGAGTGTTAATGTGGAGACTCTGGGCAGCCATTGTTAAAAGCCCCTGCCTTGTGAACCCAGATGTAGATGCTTTCCTGGTAACTATGAATTGTGATTTGTTCAGTTTCTAATGTATGTTTGTAATTTGTTTGTATTTGCTCTGAAGTTCAGGTTCCTGGATTTTCCTCCTCAA
This sequence comes from Phalanger gymnotis, assembly GCA_028646595.1. Classification (NCBI taxonomy): domain Eukaryota; kingdom Metazoa; phylum Chordata; class Mammalia; order Diprotodontia; family Phalangeridae; genus Phalanger; species Phalanger gymnotis. The sequence continues at coordinate 100,476,740 of CM053626.1, forward strand.
CTAAGTGAATGATACTTGTATGTTGGATTAAAGTACAATTGTTAACCCTTTAACATTGCTTTCCTTAGTGAAGCAGACCAAAGAACCTGTGTTAGCAGCTTTCTGTGTGCTGGTTGTTGTTGGTTTTATACAGCCACAGTAGCTGCTAGCCGAATTTTTGCTGCATCATGGTGGCATGCTCTTTCTCACTGTCTGTGGGATTATAACTGTCTTTCTTTTTTAGTTCTAGTATGAAAAAAAATCACAGAAGTTAGTAATCATATTTTTGATTATTTTTTGTTTTAGTTTAAACTCAAGACTTTTGCTGGAGTTTTTTTTTTTTGTTGTTGTTGTTTTTTTTTTGTTTTTGTTTTTGTTTTTTGGTGGTGGTTTGACTCCTGGTCAGGAAAAGCCATCTTGCAAGGAAATTGTGTTGTCCTTTTCTTTTATGAAATTATCAATCAATTATATGATTTGTCCTTGGACTCACCAGTTTCTCAGTATTAAATTGTTAAGTAGGTCTTTCAGTTTGAATCCATTCTTCAAAGGCACTCATTGATTAGAATACTGTTTGTGTGGTTAGTAAATTATGTTTACTATTTCTGCTTTTCTGTGTTTATTTAAGAGTTTTTATGAACTAGCAATTGTCGATTTTTGCTAAAAGTGTCATACACAGATGAGAAACACATACATTCCTTTCTATTTTCATTCAATAATATCTCTGGATCTATACTATTCTATTTTTCTAGAATTCTATCCATGCTATTAATTTTTTTTAATCCTTTTTTAAGATTTATATAGGTCTGAAAGAGATATATCAAGGTCAACAACTATTAGATTTTTGAGCTATCAATGAATTTTTCCTTAAAGTACTTAGATGCTATATTATTAAGTAAACATATACTAGTATTCATATTTTTCATTATCTCATGTCTTTAAGAATAATATAATCATTCTTCTTGCTTTCTTTAATTGTATCAATTTTATTGTTACATTGAATGAAATCATTATTCCTACCGTTGTTGTTTTGATTTTGGTTGAAGCATAATATATTCTACTCCAGCTTCCTTATTTTAACTCTGAATTAATATTATGTGCTAAGTATATTTCTTGTAATCAACATATTGTTGAATTCTTCTTAATACATAGTGTTATTAATTGTGTTCAATGTTTTCTTCTGTTTAGTATTTCCAGTCTCAGTTGTTCCATTGGGACATTATGCTCTAGCCATATCTCTCTGATGCCTCTTAGAAGACTGGTTGGAATTGATTTGTTCTTGACCTTTATGTTGTATGAATATCCCTCATATTGTTGATCTAAGTGAGAGGACTGACAGTTTATCCTTCCTCTTGCTTTAATCCATGGTTTCTATCTCAGTGTCTTGATAGTCCACTTCAGGTTCTACCTGGTACTAATAGGTCTTTATCTCCTTTTCCTTGCTGGAGATCCCTGATCCCTAGTAAAGTATTGATGGTATCTCTAGCTATTGCCCTGACATACCTAAGTAAGTATTGGAGAGTGTACAGATCCTAGGCCTCCTACATAACCTCCCCTGCCTCATTGCTGACACCGAGACACCAAGGTGCCTTTACATTCTGTTTTGGTTCTCATCACTCCAAAAATTTATGGCCAGACCCTATCTTGGCAAAGTCAGTCCATCTATGGGTCTGGCTTTCTTCTCTTCTATTCTGACAGTTCAGGCTCTGACTTTAGGACAGAGATTTATGGTACTCATACTGAATTGCCACTCTAGATTCTATGAGCTGGATAGCTTCAGGTTCATTTGCTAGGGTTTGTCCTGGTTTTCCAATCATAGTTGCTTTTTCACCCACAGGATTCTAGCTCATTTACTGGAAATCTTGGAGATTTTGCTAGTATAGCCCTTCTCCTAGCCTTAGAACTATTTATCTGAATTTGTGCTGGCTTTCCATGTACAATTATTCTCTCAGCCTTTTTAGGTTCCTGACTAACTTTATATGTGTGTGTATTAGGGTGGTCCTGAATTAGAGGAAGGAGGTTATTTTGTTTTTTCTTTGGTTTGTCTGTAATTCAATCCTGTAGATTAAATATGTTATGATTTATTTGGAAGAATTTGGCTCCTCTATGTCCTCTCATGTTGACATTTTAACTAGGAGCCTGTATTAGCTATTCCTCATAGCTTTTCATAATTTGTGAATGATAAACATATTTGTGACTTTATCTAAGCCATCACTAAAAATGTGAAACAGTATAACACAAAAACAGATCCCTAGGTTATTGCATTTAAAATATCCTTCCAAGTACACATCAAAACATTAAATTTTAATCTACTCTTTGAAATCAGAGATTTAATTAGTAGGTTCATATTCACCCAATTTTTCTATGAAGTAGTTAATGTCTTCCCTTATTTTCCACACTTGAGGGGAAGGTGCTCTACAATTTGCTATGGTAACATAGATGCCTTTGTTTCTTTTTCCATTGTTTGTCATCCAAATGCTCAGCACCACATTAACTTCTCTGCTATCTATATTTGCTCACTTGAGTAGACACTTTATTAGTATGCATTCTGCTTTCTATTAATTTTACAAATTTGAGCTGAGAAGAAGCATAGTGTGTAGGACATGGAGTGCACTTGACAGTGATCAGACAACATCTGGAGCATAGAGTATTGTGTTAGTTTGTGTGCACTAATATTTAGGTGGATCATTGGCAACTTTGACCATTTCCATAAAAGAGACAGCAGGATATCAAAAACTTTAAAATCATGCATTTGTCTATCAGCTGAAGGAGCTGGGAACATTAACTTGAAAATAGAAGAATTTGGACTAAGAGTGGAGGGATATCTTCAAACCTTTGTAAGTCATTGATGAGGTATTACTTATCTTCTTTGCTTTGGAAGATTATGGATTTAGGAAAAATGGGATATATTTCAGATAGTTAGACTTAGGCTTAATGTAAGGAAGAGATTATTAAGAATAGTTACATAACAGAACAATCTATCTTGGGTTAGAGTGGATGTTCCCTCACTAAAAGATTTAAAGTAAAGGCCATATGACCACTTGTTGTCAGGGATGTTATAGAAGTTGGATTGCATAGTAGATAGGGCAAAGGACTCAGATTCAGGAGGATGAAGATTTGGGTTCAAATTCATCATCAGACAGTTATGAGCTATGTGATCCTAGTGTAGTCACTTAACCATTGTTTGCCTCAGTTTCCTCAACTGTAAAATGGAGATAATTATAGCACCTATCTCATGGAGTTTTTGTGAGGATCAGATGAGAAAATATTTCCAAAAACAGCTTAGCACAGTGCTTAGCACATAGTAAAAATAATTTACATACTTATTTCCTTCCGCTCTCTTATATGGCTATATTACTGGTACCATCTAGCTGTTGTATTCCCCATAGATTTGAGACAGTCAACATTTTTTTTTGAATTATGTTTTGGTTCAAAATATCACTACTTATTTTTAGCAAGTGTGCATTTTTAAGATATGAGTCTATTTTTGTATTAAAAAAGGAAACATAATTACTAAAATAGGGAAGACTCTAAGTTCTTATTTTCCCTATTTTTTTTTGCACAATAAAGGCATATAGCACACATTTCAGTCCTGTCTTCATTGAGTAAAAACTATAACATAGCCACAGAGCACAGCCGAAACAACACTAAACCAAGAGTTTGAAGATCTGGGTTCTGGTTTTAGCATAACCATTTTTTCAGTTAATAACTGAAACTTGAACCAGACATTTAAGATCTGAGGACCACAAGGTACAACAAAAATTAAAAATTTGGACTAGATCTATATGTAGTCTTACAGCTCTAGAATTCCATGATTCTGTCTTTTGCTCTATATAAAAATCACAGTATACAATGAGTCCTTAAGGTGGGTTGCCCTTGGCTTTGTGACCTAGCAGCCAGGGGAAAAAAATGAGACTTCGATTTAGAAATTTCAGCTTAAAATGATTATAATATATTTTGTTCTTGAAATTTCCCTAGAAGTAAGTGCATATGGAAATCAGATTGTCTTTTAATAATTTCAGAAACACATAGTGTTTGGGTAAATATAAAATGATGATGATTATGTCTATATTGAAATATATTCTATCTTCAATATTATTTTTAAAAAGACTTAAATAGTATTCTAATGAATACAGATAATATTGTTCATGCTTTTTTTTCAAAGTTACCTCTCATTGGTCCTAAATCTTAACAAAGAAAATAGTAATTTGCAAACACATTAATCATATGACGGTTACGGTTCCTTGCCATGCTGAAAATCATGAGTTCAGGTGCATAGGGCAGAGGTGTTGCAGGATAGAACTTAAAGGATATCTGAGTATGTTTACACCATTTCTACCTGATGAAATTCTATGCAGATGAATTTTCACACTTTTCAATGTAGAAGAATATTTGGCTTATGATCAGTAAAGCATCTTTATTTTTCACCAGCTGTGATTTTTTAAAATGAGAATAGAATACAGTGTCTTGAAATTTTCAACACCTTCCATTTTTCCTTTTCTAAATATATTTAGTTTAGTTATTCTTTTTATGCACACTGAGTTAAAGATCGGTGACTTTGTTGTCAGTTCAATGAAATAAAGATGAAATCAACAGCAGGACCCCATGTCCCCAGTTGCTCATTGTGTCTTCCCTTCAGAACTGTCTAATGGAATAAAATAGATTCTACCTTTCTTTTTTTATTTACTAAAGATATGTGACTTCACTGTCAGAGCAATGGCCAGGAAATGAAATCATTGACAAAGCACAGTGTGCTTCAGCTTGTTACAGCAGTGCTTTAAATTGCATGTTTTGTTTTCTTTTTTTTTTCTAGTTTGTATGAATTGAATATTTTCATTCTCTTTCATACCCACTTGGGAGAATGAAAAACAAAAGTAGATTGCTATTCTTGTGTACCATTGTCATTACTCCAACAGACACCTACAGCTGTGCCCCAATCTCTATATTACCTCATTCTTTTGCTTCTGTGGTTTCCTGCTGAGTCCCTGTGGCAGCAGCAGGTGTATTTTACCAGGGGCAGGAATTGAAGTCACTAACAGCTGCTGCCCACACATAGGGCACAAGGGTTATTACCACTAGCTCATAGATCAACGTTGGTGGACTAGAAACCAATAAGAGCTGCTGTTTTAGGTAATCAATTTCTGGAGTATCTTGGTAAACCAGCATTTATGGCTGCTGTAGAAATAACAGCTGTTTAAGAATTAGAACATGCTGTTAAAGCTCATCTTTGTCATATAAATGGACTATGGTCAGTTCACCTGCAAACTCCGCCCCCCAAAGAATTTGTGTAATATCCACTTTGGAAGGAGATGGGAAATGTGTTTCGCTTATAAAGCAGTTCCTCCCCATTTCCCGGGGAGGGGGGGTGGGGAAGCAAAAGCAAGCATTGATACTTACAAACAAAGGCTGTCCCTTAGCCTGAGGTGTATTCCAAAAGTCTCCTTTTGCTTTCACTTTCACTACTGAATTAATAAAAGTCTAACAAAGGGGTAGAAGTTTCTTCTTAGCTTATCTAAAAGGCAAACAACATCAAAAAAAGGACCCCTTTGTCTTCCTTAGCTTCTCCACAAATCTATCTGGAAGTATTTAAAAGGAACTGTGGGGAAACCTTCTTCATTACAGGCAAATAAAATGCAGAGAAATAGAAATTGTTTTCCTTTCAAAGACATACATGAGAGGAGGAAGAATCCTGAGGTGCTGATATTTTGTTTTCTTTTAATATGAAGAAAAAAATCTTTATAATGGAATATTCCTAAACCCAAGTCACATAAGAATCCTACATCTTTCCAGGGAAAATCTGAGAAGGGTATAGTGCTGCATACCACTGAAATAGAAGGCATGAAGGAACTCTTTTCTTTGTATAATAAATTCATTAAAAATATTTAAGTGTCAACCATGTAAATTGCATATCTTCCCAACTGCGTGGTTGCAGGAGGCATATAATTTGTGTAAGGACTGTTTGTATTTCTGTCTGGGCTCTAGTTCTTATGGAGTTTTAACTCCATTAACTGCATAACATGCAATAATCATTTAACCTGATCCAGGACCAAGATTCCTCGTCCGTACAATGGAGAGCTAAGAAAAAACATTGCAAAGTCCCTTTCTGCTTTAAATCATATGAATCTATCAATCATTATTTTTTTTCTCCTGCTGAAGTTATACATTACTCCCCTCTTGGCATAAAACAAACAAACAAAAAAAAAACACTACCATTTAGGAGCTCCCTTCAATCAAGCTAATGGAGACCAACTGAAAGCATTAAAGGACAGAATGAATTCTACCTGTTTGAGAAGCACTGGCTCAACTAGAATGTTAGCAGAGTAGTACCATTAAAAAAAAGTTTTATTGATGTTTTTTCATCACTATTTTCTGATATATGTTCCCTGACACTGAATCCTACCCCATAATAAAGAAAAACAGTTCAGCAAAACCAGCTGACGTAGACACCAAGTCAGAAAGTATATACAGCATACCAAAGCCATAGTCACCCATCTGTCTACTTGAAAGCAAGAGGTATTTCATCACTAGTTATTTGAGATAAGATTAATTATTACAATCAATGGAGAGTTCAGCCACCTTTTGGTATTACTTTACTTTCATTTAAGTTATTATAATAATTGTAGATTAGTCTCCAGTTTCTACTTACATTGCTCTTGATCAGTTCAATCAATCAATCAATAAACCTTTATCAAGAACCTACTATATGCATGTGTGTACATGTTTATTGTTGTTGATTAGTCATTTTCAGTCATATTCCACTTTTTATGACCCCATTTGAAGTTTTCTTGGCAAAGATACTGGATAAGGTTGCCATTTCCTTCTCCAGTTCATTTTACAGTTGAGGAAATTGAGGCAAGCAGGGTTAAGTGACTTGTCCCGGGTTACACAGCTAGTGTCTGAGGCTTGATTTGAATTCAGGAAGATGAATCTTTCTGACTTCAGGTCCAGTACTCTATCCATCAGGCTACCTTGCTACTCTTGTCTGTACAAAGGTGGTTACATTTTGTCTTCCTCATGAAATAATGAGCTCCTCCAGGACATGGACTATTATTTTTCTTTCTTTGTATCCTCAGAGTTTAGCACAGCGTGTGTTATAGTGGAGGAACTCAATAGATGCTTATTGACTGACTGACTGATGGGCACCCATTTCGTTTTTTTTTTCGCTTTCCTTTTTTATTGCAACAATAATATTATTGATATCTTGGTACATAAAAGGTCTTCATATTTTTCAACTCCTTCATATTTATCCTCAGTAATGGGATTGCTGGGTCAAAAAATATAAACTGCTTAGTCAATTGTTGGCTGTAATTGCACAACTCCCTCACCAATGAGACTGTATTCCTATAGACCGTCCAACACTATTTACCACTTTAATTGGTTGGAAATAAAAACTAGAAGTATTTTAACATGTGCTTCTATAAGACCAACATTCTATGAAAGTAGTATAGAAAAGAATGGATTTCCAATTCCTCTGAAATGGACACTAGTATTTATCTTTTCCAAACCCTTTTTGAGCAGTGGAGGTGGTGCAGCTCTGAGGCTCCTTCCAGAGCTACAGCTGCAGTTGCTTATGGCCCCAGGCCCACCTGGTGGGAGGAATTAAGTGGCAGATCACAGCTGGAGTGCAGAGCCTGATTAGAGCTGAGTCACAGTCTGGGTTGGTGGTTCTTTTGGGAGGAGGAGTGATGAGGTGGGAGAGCTTGCTATGTAGAAATAGCTCTGAAAAAAACAGCACAGCCCCTCAAGCTTGGGACAAAGTACTGTCTACTCTACAAGCAGTCATATCCCAATGAAAAGCTCAAGTGTCAAGTAGTTGGCTGGGAACATGTCCAGGCAGTGAAAACGGACTCAGATTTAGACTCAGACTTTGGAATCTTTCTTTGGTGACAAAGAAGACCAAAACATACAACCAGAAGAAGTCAACAAAGACAAAGAGCCTACATCAAAAGCCTCCAAGAAAAACATGAACTGGTCTCAGGCCATGGAAGAGCTCAAAAAGGATTTGGAAAAGCAAGTTAGAGAAGTAGAGGAAAAATTGGGATGAGAAATGAGAATGATGCAAGAAAACCATGAAAAACAAGTCAATGACTTGCTAAAGGAGACCCCCAAAATACTGAAGAAAATGACACCTTAAAAATTAGACTAACTCAAATGGCAAAAGAGCTCCAAAAAGACAATGAGGAGAAGAATACCTTGAAAGGCAGAATTAGTTGAAGGTATGAGGAGGTCCAAAAGACCACTGAAGAAAATACTACCTTAACAATTAGATTGGAGCAAGTGGAAGCAAGTGACTTGAAGAGAAATCAAGATATTATAAAACAGAACCAAAGGAGTGAACAAATGGAAGACAATGAAATATCTCATTGGAAAAACAACTGACCTGGAAAATAGATCAAGGAGAGACAATTTAAAAATTATTGGACTACCTAAAAGCCATGATCAAAAAAAGAGGCTAGATATCATCTTTCAAGAAATTGTCAAGGAGAACTGCCCTGATATTCTAGAGTCAGAGGGTAAAATAGAAATTGAAAGAATCCACTGATTACCTCCTGAAAAAGATCCCAAAAAGAAAACTCCTATGAATATTGTCACCAAATTCCAGAATTCCCAGATCAAGGAGAAAATACTGAAAGCAGCCAGAAAGAAACAATTTGAGTATTGTGGAAACACAATC
>CM053626.1:100485889-100503154 GCA_028646595.1 Phalanger gymnotis
ACAGCTGAAAGTACTTCCACTCAAAAGAAACAAAAGCCATGCTAATGAGACAATTTTGCTTAACAACACAGATATGTACTGTAATGTTCATCACCAGAGGTTGTAATTTCATTTTCTGATCTAATAGGAAGATCTAGGATTCCAATAAAATATTTGGGGGAGATGTATAGTGTTTTTCAGGCCTAACATTATTTTTAGGGAAGACAGAAGTTGACGGTAATAAAAATGGAAAAAGAAAACTTCATAAATTCTTAAATGAATAGAAAGTAAGAAAAGAATTAGGATGAGGAATTCAGAAGAGTTTAAGCTCAATGGAAGAGTATCTGAAAGCATTTAGGTTGTAATTATGTCAAACAATTTCCCATGTAGTTATATTTAGCCACAGGGAAGCAGCACGGTGTAATACTTCTGCAATTACATATTTTTGAAAAAAGTTGTTAATATGCTTACTTTTCAGTATCAATAACCCAAACCAAGTATATTAGGTTAGCTGAACAACGAACTATATAGCATAAATCATAAATCAATTTAAATATTCTTACCATGATTTTAGTGCTACCCACATTTTCAAAGAATCAAAATAGTTATTGAAACTCGAGTATTTTCATTCATTATTAAATAAAATGTTTGCCTGTCAGTTAAAAAAGAAAAACAAATGGGCTTATGTTGTCTAAAAGAACATACTACAAATTATTCCTTTACAAGAAGAAAGGGAGAAAAATTCTTGACTGGTTTTTGCCTTGAAGTTCTAAATAAATCATTAAGAATAATTGATGAATATCTGCCTAAAAAACACTCATCGTTTTTAGTAGGTCATTTCCATTCTCAGAATTTTGTAATTATTTAATTTACATAATGATACCATTATTGAGAACATAACTATGCTTCACAACTGAAATTTTGCATAAAATAACTTTGTTTGCTACTTCTGATTCTATTAGCATCATAACAACCAATCTAGAGACATATATGCAGCAATTCCTTCTTCTGTTACTTAAAAAAACACAACCAAAATACATGTGCTTTCAAAGCTCCTCTGTGAAGTAAATAATATAAAAAGAAATATCGAATAAACAGCATTTTGTATTTTTAATGCATCAAAGACTTTGAAAGATAACAACGTTGAGAAGGGTGAAGGGAAGAAGGCAGGGAGAAAAATGTAGAACTCAAAATTTTACAAAAATGTTGAAATCTATCTCTACATTTGAAAAAACTCTATTAAAGGAAAAAAAAGAATAAAGGACACACAACAATTCTACTCTTATATGGGATAGGCACTGGTCCTATAATTTCACTGGTATGGATAACTCCAAGGCAACAAAATTGCCTCCATCTGTGTATGTGGGCACCCTCTCTGCAACTTAAGGTCTTAGTTGCCTAAAGCACTGAGGGGCTGCCCTAAGCAGGTATTGGTCAGAGACAGGTTTTGAAATTTAGGCTTACTAGCTCTGAGTCAAACTCTCTAAGTTTCTTATCATTATTTATACTTCCCAGCACTTATCCCAGTAACTCATACATTTTTTGGATGGGACCTTGTCATGCCAATCAGTGCTTAAAGATTATTCCTGCCCATTCAATAGGCCTTAAGTGGGGTTAGTTAAGGGAAGCTTGATTAGAGATTTGTTTGTAGGCAGGCCTATGCTTTTCACTTACTAAGCACTATGCCCCAGGCCTATACCCTTTCACTGATTGAGCATGAAGCCCTCAGGCCCTTAAAAGAGTATATATACCCAGAAGGTAGCCATTAAAGTTAGAATTCAGAATTCAGCCCAAGGAGAAGAAGTAAGAACTCCGAGATGACAGAGCTACAGAGAGTGCAGAATGAAGAGTGGAGACCAGAATGTTGTGGAGACCAGAGACCTGAGGGGAGAGAGAATGAAGGCAAGCAGACAGTTGGGATTTATGAATGTTTATGGGGAGGTACCAGCAAGGGGGAAGGTTACAGAATGACTTGGTTCTTTGCCATAATACTTTTATAATCTCGTTGTTACATTGAGATGGATTTACTGGTTTTGGAATACAATTAAGTGCTGCTATGTCAGTTTGGAGTTATTGGTCTTGGGGTTTGATCTTCTAGTATCTAAATAAATGTTATACTTCTGCCTTTTATCTAGAGAATCTCTTATTCTTTGCTATTCTGAACTATACAGGCATGTTCATGGTCTTCCTTGAGGTCATGAATCTTGCCTTACTGATACAGACCTGTAATTCCTTTGGTACAAGGAACTCCTAATAATGAAATTCTCTCTTCAAATGCACATCAATACATGCTCTGAAAATTATTTCCTTATATAGCTTCCTGAGATACTGAGAGGTCAAGTTTCCTGTCCAGAGTCACAGAAGCCAGTGTGTGTCAAGGGCAAGATTTGAATCCATTTTCTTGACTCTGAAGCCAGCTTTCCATCTAGAACATCACCTGATCTTGAGAGTAATAACAATAATAAAACCACCACCAACAACAATAATGTAGCTACCAGTTATACATCATTGTAAAATTTGTTCATTCAGGGAAGGCTTTAGATATGTCACAAGTGATAGAATATCTATTGTCTAAAGATTATCATAACTAAGCCCTATAGGACTACTATAATTGAAGAAGTTCATTTCTGAGTTTGCCAAATGGTGATAAGTTTTCTTATCACCATAATTCTCACCAAGGTCATCTTCCAACTCCCAGAGGATTGTAGGTTCATAGGGTAATGGATTTAGACCTGGGAAGGGCTTTGGGAACCAGCTTGTCCAATCCTCTTGTTTTATAGTTGAGTAATTGGAGGCATAGATAAAGAAGTGACTTGATCAAGGTAAAAGGAAAGTAAGTGTAGAATCAGGATTCAATCATGGAGACCTGACTTCAAAAGCCCAATGTTCTTTCATTGCACTATGCTGCATTCTTTAAAAAAAATAAAAATTGGGAGGCAATCAGGGTTGAGTGAGTTGCCCAGGGTCACACAGCTAGTAAGTGTGTGAGGCTCACTACTATGCTGCATTATGAAAGTGATGAAGCTTTAAATGCCTATGACTCCTTTGAAAATCACTTCATCTTCTAGGCCTGATTCCTCTTACCATGGACACTCTGCTCCCTAGAAGGTGATACCCAATGGATTCAATGCATCTAAGGGGCCTGATGCTCTCCAAAAGACAGATTAATTCACTCTCATTCATCCCCGTCTTACCCCCTTCCACCATTCTCCTCACTTGTACAGCAATGTTTTCTTTGTGGCATTTAGGTGGTTGTTGTTGCTTTTGTCTTCCTTTTCAGAATGAGAGGGAAAAGCTTTGTAATATGAATTTGCCTTTCACTTCATGACTTTTCTACTCTTTGCCCAGCTCCACCTTTTTGCTTTCTTTTCAATTAGATTTTTAATTCCTTTAGAATTCAACCATAAGTGAGCACTTAATGAAAGACCATCAAAGCTCTCCTACTTCTTATCAATCTCTGTTCTCATTACAAATAAACAAATGGTCCTTATTGTTGTCTAGTTGATTCTCCATCAAGGGGCAGCCTGGTATGATGGAGAATGTTCCTTGACGTGGAGAGTCAAAACATTTAGCTTCTCATCCTGGCACTGATATTTTCATTCATCATCATCATAAGAAAGTAACTAAGCAATGTGAGCCTCAGAATCTTCATCTGTAAAGAGAGGGATTTGGAGGAGATGTTCTCTATGGTTACCTCCATTCCCTCCATTTTTTATATTTTGTGATAACATCACAGCATAAATGAACAAAAGAAAAGGGTGGAAGCAAAATATTGTGCTTAAAAAAGCCTATTCATTTTTGTACTTGAAACCATGCAGCCTCTTTGACTATTGCTTCTCAGGAAGAGAGTGGAAGGGGAGTGGAAAGGCAGTACTAGACATAGTGTTAAAAAGCTTTATTTACTAAACGATCTTTGAGAATTATGATAGCCAAAATGTTAACACCCTGTGGCAAGCTTAAGTGATGAGCCACTCTGCCAATAGGGCTATGCCCCACAGTCAAGGTTTTTCAGCTTACTAAGACCTCTACAAATTTTTGCTCTACCTATGAAAATTTTGAAATTGCAATGTTCCCTCCATGTCAGACAAGGTTTCAGAGAAGGAATTTAGTAATAATTTAACACTGGTTATACACCTATCCTGCCTTGTTCTGTAGTTGTTTCCTATGGGTTCATACTGTCCCATTAGTCAAACTATAAACTGAAAGCATAAATCATATTTCATTCTTATTCTATATCCATCATATCCAACACATTTCCTTGTAGTTCTTGCCCATTACCAAAGGCACTAAAAAATTATCTTTTGGCTAAATGATTCATACAAAATAAACATCTTGAGTTGTTTTTCTTTAATAGAACAAAAAGACATGAAGTCCAGCACTAGAATCACATCGTAAAGAATGCTAATATAAAAAAAATTGTGCACTTATTCACAAGCAGACCCAATCTCAAGGCAAAGTTTTGGAGTTTATCGTTGGTGACACTGCCAATATCAGTGTTTCCTTCTTCTAGGTACCTCATGTCTAGGCACCCACATCCTCTACTTAGGTCCACAAACTTTGGTCCTGCACCAGAGGCTTACCAGCAAATGTTTAATAATTGGCTTTACGAGGGGAAAACTGTTCACACTTTTTAGTTTAATCTACACCATTAATATTTTCTCTATCACTTTCTCAAGTCTGGACAATCAGCAAAATAGTAAATCAAGCCATGGTTTGTAATATTTGCCTATATTCACACTGAAAATTTAGCAATAGGTGCTAGAGCTGGTAGGAACTGACTCCAACACAAACCTGCCCAGGGCCCTCACAAGCACACACCAGTAGCATCTGGTTCCTAACATTCTGCCTCTCTCTTATTACATCTTAGTAAAATGCCCTACTCACGTTGCCAGCTTAACCTATCTCATCTTAAACTTCCTCATCTGTGACATGAGAGGTTCAATTCAACAGCAACAATTCACTAAAGTTTATTAAGTATGTACCATGTGGAGAATCCTTTGCTGGGCACTGTGAAGGATATCAAGTTTACCTAAGACATAATCTCTGACCTCATAGAACTTACTGTATTGTACAAGAAATAAAATAATCTCTTAAACTGAAAAAAGACAACAGTGCTCCCTCCATAGCCAAAGCAGTGTTATCGACATTTTTCTGTGCTGCTATGAAAGGTAGAATACATTCTTACAGCTTTTAGAATCACATAGAAGACTTTTGTGTATACATTTATCATACTGTACCTCCGGTTCTACCCTACAAAGTCTGAACAAAAAGTGGCTATGTTTCATGTTGTCTAGTGTATTGCAATATGATCCTACCAGAAATACTTTTAATTCACCATTTTCAGGGTCTGGGTTTCTTTAATCAATCAAGAAACATTTCTTAGACACTTATTCTGTGTCAGTCTCTATGCTAGGCAATAGGGATACAAAGACACAAATGAAGTAGTCCTTGTGCTCAATGAATTTACATTTTATCAGGACAAATAATATGTATACATAAAAGTAAATACTAAATATATAGACAATAAATAGAATTTAATTTTAAAGGGGTCACTAGGAGAAAGGAAAAGAAGTCCGAAACGACCTCGTTTCAGATGTGGCCCCTTGAACTTAGTGTGAAAGGAGCTAGGTATGCCAAAAAGTGGAGGTAAGAAGACATGTAATGCTTCCTTCTTCCTGGTGCTGCTCTAGTACATTGTCCTGAGCCCTACTAGGTAAAAGATGAGGAAGGGGTGAGACAAGCACGTGCCAAAGAGATAAATCAAAATTCAGTAACTGAGAATTTTGCCCTAGTATGATGTAGTATATAGAGAATTAGTCTTAGAGCCAGGAAAACTTGGTTTCAAATCCTGTTTCTAACTCTGGCCAAGTGAATTAACTTCTGAGTTCTCTAGGCAAATATGAGTACAAGTTGTGGAGAAGATGCTTATGTGAATTGGTAGAGGGTATTTCCTTAGGGCAGGTAGGTGGTAGATAGAGCAGCAGGCCTGGATTCAGGAAGACTCATCTTTGTGAGTTCAAATCTGGCCTCAGATATTTACTAGCTGTGTGACCATGGGCAAGTCATTTAATGCTATTTATCTCAGTTCCTCATCTGTAAAATAGGCTGGAGAAGGAAATGGCAATCCTATAGTATCTTTAGCAAGAAAACCCCAAATGAGGTCACAAAGAGTCAGACATGACTAAACAACAAAATTTCAAATACCAAAAGAATCCCAGGCTCATTTCTCATTCTTTAATCCACAACTCTGGTAGTAGGCTCTACGCATGTTTTGTACAGGCACTGCAAGTGCGCAATAAGGTGAGGCCAGCATTGAAGAGAGGGGAAAAAATCACACTGGATCAAGTTTGGGAAATTACAAAAAAAACTTTTAATGATCCCAAATTTCTCACTGCTGACAAAGCATAAATTTTTTAACACTAACATTCTCCAAATGGTGCCTCACGGCCATGAGGATCATAAAACATGTTCTTAGAAGGATCAAAAATTTTCATTGACTCCGAAGGCAAAGAAAAGACATATCACGTGGTTTTAAGAAGGCATTAGGAATGTCAGAATAGGAAGAGACTCTAAAGGTCATTTAGTTAAATCTGATGTCATGTGCCATTTCCCTCTGTGACATCCCTAACCAGCAGACATTTAAATTTCTGTTGTAATTTCTCTAGTAACAGGGAACTCACTGCCTCAGAAAGCAGCCTATTTCACCTTCACTGTTAAAAAGGCTTTTTCCACATGTATAAATTCCAAATCTATATCCCTGAACTACTATCCATTAGTAGTAGTTTTCCCCACCAGAGACATGTAAATCCAGTTTTAGCAGAGTATTTGTTGTTAGAAAGGGTTTTGGTTTTGCTTTGCTTTGGGTTTTTTTTGTTTTTGTATTGAGTCAAAACACATCTCCCTGTAAATTTTTGCTTATTGTTAGTTCTCTTTTCTGAATCCATGAAGAAAACATTTGTCCTTCAAATATTTACAGAATACTTTCCTGTCCATCCCAAGTCTCTTTGTCCATGGGAAGAATATCCAAAGTTCCTTCAAAAGACATTAGTCTATGACATAATGCTGAGTACCTTCATCATCCTGATCACCTCTCCTGGATCTATTTCAGTTTGTCAATGTCCGTCCTCAAAAGTGGTGGTACCCAGGAATGAATTTAGTAATCAAAAATGCCATCTGACCTTTGCACAACACATATTGATATGTGATATCTGATTCTGAACATTTCCGAATAACACACCCTAAGAGTGCCTTAGCTTTAAGGGCCCTTATGTCAAACTATTAAAGCATTTTGAGCTTATACTCAGTGGTGAGATTCAATTGGTTCACACCAGTTTGGTATAACTAATACCTAATTTTAGGTTGAGTTCCCCAAACCTGTTGTTAGCTGGGGCAGGACCTGTGCCCACCATATCAGTGGAGGGGGCAGTGCCTGGGCACAGTTCCCTGGAGAACTTATTGTTAATTCTTTTGAATCCCACCACTATAAGGTTTTCTTCTGAAATGAATGTTGTCAATCCATATCTCCCCGTTCTGAACTTAATGGTAGAACTCGACATTTTTCCCTATTAAGTTGATTAGAGAAGAGCTAGATAAATGTTGTTATTTGCGTATAATAGAATAGTATCATGTTGGTACAGGAACTGAGACAGAGTGAAGTAAGCAAAACTAAAAAATAAAAAAAAAATGTACACAATGATTATAACAGTGTTAAGTACACTGAAACAAACCCAGTTGAGGAACCCATTGGTACAGTGGGTAAAAGAGCACTATTCCTGAAATTGGAACACCTGAATTCTAATAGAGCATCGGACATTTACTAGTTGTGTAACCCTAGACAAGTCCCTTAACCTCTTTTTGTCTCAGTTTCCTCAACTGTAAAACAGATAATAATAGCACAAAGCTCACAGAGTCATTTTGAAGATCAAATGAGATAATATTTGTATAAAGCACTTAGTACAATGCTTTGTACATAGTAGTTGCTGTACAAATGCTCAATTCCTTCCTTTTCCCATCCCAACCCCAGACATTATGTAATTATAACAACCAATCTCAAACCTAAAGAAAGGATGAGGAAACATTCTTTCATCTTTTCATTGGAAAAATGAAGAACTATGGATGTAGACTTGAATATCTTGCCAGATCTTTCCCTGGTTTTATTTTTTTTTCTTTATTAAAATGCAAGAGTCATTATGGCCAGAAAAGAAGGATTAATAGGTTATGTGTGGAGATATAGAAATAACTGTAAGGTAACAAAAAAAGGCATCAATGATTTTTTTAATAGTACCATTTTGATAAGGTTTGGTACTTCTGTAGAGCAAATATTTAATGGGATAGGATGCTTTTCACTGAACCATTTGTGAGACAGTTCAAAAATGCCAAAATGTGAGCTATTTCTTGCTTCTAGATTTGTAATATTCAACAAAGTATCGATTAAAAATATACACATATTAATAACCCCAGGTGTGCAAACCAGGTGGCTAGAGTGAATATGGATGTGTCTTTGCTAGAAAATTTTATCCTCATGAATTCTGGCATGCCCAATAATCCCCACCCCCAGTCTCCCAATCAGGAACTGGAATGAGAATTGACTTTAGAATCTGACATCTGGTCTAATTTCAAAGAAGGCCATACACTGTCATAATAGAGGCAGCCAATGCAGAAAATATCAGACCTCTCACTAGAACCTGCCCAAGACTGTCTGTGCATAAGCCTGGAGGTGATTTCAAACAAATTTAATAGGCATATTGCTGAGGCTCCGTTTGAAGAAAACTTGGGCTCTCATTTCTTCTTGAACTGGTAAAGAGCACTATTGCTATTTCTACGAAAAGGAGTTTAAAGTTCATAGGATTGAATATTTTGTTCTTTATTTTAAAATGTCCTTGCTGTTAAATCAATTGTGGGATGGAACATGGTCCAGTTTTCAATTATTTTCATTGGGTGAATTTAAATGCCACAAACAGTTATTGTTTAAAAAATAACTGCCAAACTCAGCAGCAAATTTTGAAAATGCTAATTTTAGCTGAATAATCATTACTTTTATAGTTTACCCTGAGTGGTTGGGAAGAGGTTCTCTACATCAATTTCATGATCACTGTGCTAAGCAAATTGATCTGTTTGAGGAGGATATAATGTGATTGTCCTGTCAATCTTATGTCAGTTCACAACCTGCAATTTTTGCCTCATTGTATTTCGTATGTGAGAAGATGAAAGCTGCAGTCATTATTGCCATACAGCTTTTTACAGGTTACTAGTGTTTGTGGGAATACTGACATTTTTAATCTGAAATTAAACACATAATTATTGCTGACAGCTAATCAAGTTGGGTTGTTCTGACCATCTTATTATAAGTATTATAAGGTTTCCAAAAACTGACTTCCTAAAAACGTGAATACAAATGACTATTTTTTAGCTTATATGTACTTGGCTTTTGCCTTCCATTCTCCTTTCAAAACCTATATGTAATCCAAGTTTGAAGAAAGGAAATAGGATGAAACTGGCAACCTTACCATCCACAAAATGATCAGCGTATGGGTTGCATCCATTTCAACTTGGCCGAAAGCCAGCTAGTACATTTTTGGTGATGAATACAACTTATTCTTATATTTTTAGCATCTATGATTTTATAGCCTGTCACAAGAGGACACAGTAAAACTTTTTCACTTGAGAAAATAAAAGAGGAAAAGTTGTAAATCCCTTTAGATGTCCTTTGAACTAGGGGAAGGAATTTCCAAAGTAATCTAAAAACGCTTTAATTATGGAATGAGAAAGGAAATCAAATTCTGCTCAATAACGGGAAGTTAAAAGAAACCTGAATATGGAAAATGAAATGTTCCTAGACTCATATCAAAGATTTGACTCACCTTTTAAATCTCACTTATACTTGCATTCTTGGAGAAAATTAAACCTTCAAACCCCCATCACAAATCTGTCAATCTAACCTTTCAAAAGTTTATGAGTTTATATTCAAGATTTAACCCACAAAATAAGAACATTGTTGTCTATATACAATGACAGACAGAAATATAGAATCTAAATTAAAATCTACCTAAAAAATAATTCAATGACCCTACAGCTCAGTGAATTGATAGTATAAATGTTTTTCTCTTTGCCATTTCCATCTTTTGCTAAAAGTAGGGATTAGTCAGCTACTATCAATGGAGATATTTAAGTGACTAGCATATTAACTGTAATCTTCCATCCTTGACACCTTATGATGAGCAGCGTTTAAGGTAATGTGTTACTTGACTGGAAGAACTACATAATAAATGCCGTGGAAAGTATTTAGTTAATTAAAAGAAAGGTCATGCTGTAGTTGAATGCAAGTTTAAAGCAGAATGAAGCCATATATGTTTCTGAAACTTTAAGCATAGGGTAGGAGTTTCTTTATGTCCCCAAGCCTCCTATCAGATATTTCAACATTAACTGGTTTTGAAGAAATTCATTTTACAAGAAATACGGTTTCTTGAAACAAGTTGGTGGATAATATCTCTGCAACATCTTTTTTTGGAGTAAACAAGTAAAATCTTAGTTTTAATAGCATAAATAAAGATTTTATTTGGGGAGGTATAAAAGAGGGGGAGAGTGAAGGGCACCTTTTCCTTTACTTTTCATTGTCCACTATGCTCAGCAATCCCCTCACTCTGGCAAAAGGATCAACTAATCAAACTATTGATGTCAGGACTCCTAGACGGTAATGAGTGGGTCAGGGAAGGGAAAGATGGAATCCTCCAAGGAGGAAATTAGATTTTCCTCTGATATGTAAGTGTGTGTGTTTATATATGGCTAGAAATACACATATTATTAGTATTACACATAAAAAATATGTACATATATACCTACACATAAAATTGATGTGTAGTTTATTCAGAGTTTATGTTCAATAAAATTGAATTTTATGTTTGTGTATATATATTTTATGTATGTGGCAGGGAATGTAAAACAAATCATATAACCAAAACTGAATTAACTTAAAACTATATTTGTCCACTCTTTTAAATTACATTTAATTTGGAAATTGAATTATTTTCTATTCATATCATCAGAAACAAATAATACTGATTATATCATTTTACTTTTTAAATATGGCCAGCTCTGGACAGCGTATGCAAATAGAAAGCCAAAAGTTGTCAATTAGCTTGTGATTTAAAGCCAATCTAAATCATTCAAGCCAAAATAATCAGCATCTTTTTAAAAAATTTAAATGATCCTCAGGGCTTGTCTAGAGCACAGTTACATTTCAAAGAATAACATTTTTTCATTTAATTTTACACTGTATGTAAATTATGTCATCATAGGCACAATAAAATATAGAAATGAGAAGTTGTCCAAAGAACAAAACCTATAAACTTCATAAATTAATTTTAGATCAAACTATGAAAGATTTGTTTTGTAGAGCTAGACAAAGATAATAACAAAATTACTCTGGAAAATAAAAGGTCAGAACTTACATGGGAAACCACAAAAACAAAAATGAGGAAAGATGTGGGATATAATAGGACTAGATTCAAAATATATTACAAAGCAATAATCTTCAAAATTGTTTGTAACTAGTTATAAAAGAGAAGAGCTAATCAGTGTAATAGATTTGGTATTAGAAGTAAACAAACTTCATAGCACAATATTCGATAAACCAATATGTAAATAAAATAAATGTAAAGAAAACTAACCAAACAAAAAGCTGCTAGAAAATTAAACAACAGAAATTAGGCAGATATTATATTCAGAATAATATCTGATTATTCTGACTAAGGCAGGTCTGATTAGATCTTTCCTCCTAAGTTTGCCCCAAACCCCTAATTACTCAGATGTGGGTGTGAAGCCCCCAGGATCCCAAGGGGAAATGCTAAGACCAGAGCCAATCATAGGAACTTAAGTTCTAGTCACTCAGATGATGTTTGATGATACCAAAACCTGTATAAAAATGAGAGAACACAGCTTGGAGATTGAGATATGTTGAAGGCAGGAAAAGCAGCAGCAACATCAACAGTGGTAGCAACAGTGGCAGCCGAAGCCAAAGCAGAAGGAGCTGAAGCAGCAAGTGCTGCTGGTAGCAGGGCCAACCTGCATGCAGGCCAGAGAGTGCTGAGCAAGGGCTTGAGGACGGTGGGTAATCTCATCAGACAGAAGCATAAATATGATTTGGTTTAATGTGATCATGTTTTCCTATAACTTCCTGTTTACTCTTGTGAAGTGGACTTATTGGGCCTGGAAGCTTTTGACCAGGGTATCGAATTGGGGACACTGGTGGGTCTGCTACTTTGGAGCTTGAAAAAATGCTTTAATTCTTCTGCCTTCTACCTAGATAAGTCCTTATATCCTGTGTTTCTGAACCATTCAGGCATATATATGATTTTCTCTGAAATCATGAATTCTACTTTAATAATATGACTAAGAGCCATATTATAAACAAATTAGAAAAACAAATAAGTAGATAACTTTCACAAGCATTGATTAATATGCCACACACTGTGCTAAGTGCTAGGAAAACAAAGAAATTTGGATACATTCTGGCCCACAAGAAGCTCGCAGTCAATTGTGAGAGAATGAATGCAAATAATTGTGTGCATACAGGATAACTTGGAGGTAATCACAGTGGAAAGCAGGGAGCATTAAGGTATATCAGGAATAGACTTTTGCAGAAGATTGAATTTTAACTGCTACTTGAAGAAAGTCAGCAAATTCAGGAAGGAGAAATGAAGAGGATACCATTCCAGGCAACTGTCATAGACCAGTACCGTACTAGACTATTCCAGTGTTTAAGACTTGGGAGTTAAAATGAAGTGAAAATAAGTGGGAGAGGACAGAGTGGAGAGGGACCATACTGATAAAAGATTAAAAGAACTATTAAGTTAAATAAGTATATTGATTAAGATGAAATTATATTCTCCCCTCCTCCAGGGTCACCATGGCAAACAGCCACTGAAAATGAGAAAATAATTCACCCCAAAGCTGTGGAATTGATTTGTATGTGGTAGGCCTTTTATAGCTCTGGTATGAAGGAAGCCAAAAAGCCATCTGGCCACCTTAAAGGATCAATCCAGTTTATATAAAATAATGTCACTCCTACTATAACTTTGAAAAGGGAAGGAGCTCTTGACCAAACAATACATAGAAGACTTATAGGAGATAAAATGGAAAACTTTGATTGCATAAAAAAAAATCAATGAATAAATTTAATGTAGCTCAAACTAGAAAAGAAACAACTGGAAAAATATTTTTGCAGGAAATTTTTTTCTGATAAAAGTCTGATATTCAAGATATATAGGGACCAATTCTCATATATAAAGTTTATAATCATTCCCCATGGGGGGAGGAGGAGATATCATAAAATATGACTGGCAAATTTAGAGGGAAAAAACAGGAGTCAACAATTTATGAAAATATTTCAAATCATTACCAATAAGAGAAATAAAAATTAAAACAACTCTTAGTTTCCACTACATACTCATCAAATTGGAAAAGAATTAAAAGAAACAAAAATATCAATTTTTGGAGGGGCTATTGGAAAAAAGGCATACAAATGCACTGTGATTGCTGCTTTAAATTGGTCTAACCATTCAAGAAAGAATTCTGTAATTATATACAAAACTCACAAATACATACCTAATATTTTACTCAATGATTCTATCACTATGCACATATCTCCAAAACATCAAATAATTAGGGAAAGAACACATTTACAAAATTTTTCATAGCATCACTTTTGTCTTAGTAAAGAACTATAAACTAAAAAGGTATCATTCTACTGAGGAATAGATGAACAAATTATGACATATAACACCACTATTATCAACAACAACAAATAGCTAGCATTTATAAAGTATTTTAAGGTTTGCAAATCGCTTTACATGTATCACCTCATTTTAGCCTATTGACAGCCCTTGGAGCTAGGTGCTATTATTATCCCCATTTTAAAGACAAGATAACCAAAGCATATAGTAGATAGTGAAAATGGGGGAAAATAAGTTGTTGAAGCATTTTTTAACACAGAAGAGATCAGCAAGAAAGAAATACAGAATCACAAATAAATAGGGCAAATTTGAAAGTTACATGTTCAATCTATCATATATTTTAAAATAAAGGCAAACTATACATGATAGAGATCCACAGCAAAATCTCTTTCTCTGTTCTACTATGTTTTCGAAATGCCCATTTTCTTTTGGTATCTATTATGTTTAGCATAAAAATTGCACAGGACAGAAGAAACTTCAGAGTAAGAGAGAAAAAGGAGAGTTTCAGAACAAATATATTGAACATTATAAATGCTATAAAAATCTCCATTATGATAGTCATTTCATATAAAGTTAAAACAAAATGAAAAACAATACTTTTGACAAAGTTTGAAAATTCAGGTGACTGGAGTTTACTATGGCTTGTCTGGATTATTGCTATTAGTATTTTTTACTTTATCTGTTTTGTGCCATATGAAGTTGAAGCCTTGCAGGTGATAAATGTGATAGCCTCATTAGACTTACCTGGGTCCAAACCTGGACGTTCTTGAATACTGGAAGATAAAAGAGACAGCATACAATTATTAAAGTTAATTCCAGCTCTAAAATTGTGCTAATTTAATTATTCAAATAAAGTATTAGAATTCTTTTAACAGAACTACAAGAAAACTTGTAGATTATTTTAATTTTAAAGCATATTTGAGATGAAGAGAATTGAAATGATTTCTCCAAGGCCTCACAGTAAGAGTCAGAAATCAAACATAAATCTTCTAATACATATTCCATGGCTCTTTCATGAGCAATGACCCACAACTCTTAGAGGGCAGGAGAACTGTCTTTTTTTATCTCTGTATCTTTGTACATCTTGTATCTAGCTTTGTGCTGTAATAAATGTTGAATTGAACTGAATTTTGAGGTGAACTCTTAGCTCATTTGTTCCTTTTAGAAAACCAAAAAGAATGTTTAAAACTAAATTACAGGACCATGACTACAAAATTCAAATGAGCTGGTTATTTATGTAATTATCTTGAAAGTCTGGAATATTTTGTCAGAAACTATTTGCAGGTGATTTATCCTGACAGTCTGAAATTCACTGGATATGAGACAGCTTTTCCTCCACTTTAAAAAAATGTGGAATAAAGTCATCTTGGCAGTCGGTCCCATTAGCAATAAAAGTATTACAAATGGATCAAATTGGATACCAATTTTGTTCTATTTTTGATGCTTCTCAAATGAAAGAATTCAAATAGTAAATCAGGATAAATGCTGACTACAAATTTGTTTCAAACAAAAATCTGTAAAAAGCAAAGTGGCAGATCATGAAATATCAAGATAAAATGCTTTTTTAATTACAACCTTGATAACTTTCAGGTATGAAACTAGCCAGACTATTAAAAATGCAAGTGTTCCAGCATAAAATTATACTTATCAGTGCAGAGTATTTGTTATTATGCCTATTCCTTAAGCTAGGAAAAAGGGTTTATTAAGAACAAAATAATAGACTATTATATAGATTCCAGGAATAAAGGTATTCAAAGGAGTTAACTAAAAGTTTCAGAGTATCCTTATTAAGTGTACAATAAAAGTAGTAATGACTGTGTTAGAGCATTCCAAACTTGTATTGGCCTGATCAGCCACAGTCGAACAAAATGAATTTTGACTCAAGTATAGTGGTGTCATTTTGGTCCTCTTTGAAAATGAAGGACAATAACCAACCAACCAACCAAGCATAGAAAAATTCATTAATTAGGATTAATTTGTAGTAGAGTGAGGAAGTATTATGTGAATAAGTAAATATTCTGAATTGTAGAATAGTTTAAAGAAATAGAGGTTTGTTGCTTTCAAGCACATACAGAGATCACAAGTAGGCTAAAAAGACTGTAGGCTTTAGCTAACCTGCTTTTATCTGTTGATAATGAGGTCTAATTAACATATCAATAGTTTGCATGGCAGCCAAAACTTCTAAAATATTTTAAAATCATTTCTACTCAGTAGTAACTTAAATGCCTATTGCAATCTTCTCATACATTATTGATTTGCATAGAAAGCTATTTTTTCAAAGCCTCAAGATAAGCTTTATTCCAACTTTTTGGTCATTATTCCCAGTAATTAGGAGTCAATTTACCAGACACTATATTATAGTACAGAGACCTGGTCATCATTACAAGACATTATTAGACATCCAAGACAACAACAAAAACAACAATGAAAACAAAAATAATAAGATTATTTTTATCAGGAGCTTTAATCCATAATCTACAATTTTTTATTTTGTTTTATTTTTTAATTATATTTACTTAATATTTTTAGTTCTCAGCATTGATTTTCATAAGAGTTTGAATTACAAATTTTCTCCCCATTTATACCCTCTGCCCACTCCAAGATGGCATATATTGTTGCTTACCCTGTTCCACAGTCAGCCCTCCTTTCTGTCACCCCACTCCCCCCGCCCCATCCCCTTTTCCCTTACTTTAATGTAGGGCAAGATAGATTTCTATGCCCAATTGCCTGTGTATGTTATTTCCTAGTTGCATGGAAAAACTTTTTTTGAACATCTGCTTTTAAAACTTTGAGTTCCAAATTCTCTCCCCTCTTCCCTCCCCACCCACCCTCCCTAAGAAGGTAAGCAATTTAACATAGGCCATGTGTGTATCATTATGCAAAACCCTTTCACAACCCTTCCATGTTGTGATATGCTAACTATATTTTGCTCCTTCCTATCCTATGCCCCTTTATTCAATTTTCTCCCTTGACTCTGTCCCTTTTTGAAAGTGTTTGCTTTTGATTACCTCTTCCTCCTATCTGTTCTCCCTTCTATTGTCCCCCCTTTTTTATTTCCTGACTCCTTCTTTCCTGTGGGGTAAGATACCCAATTGAGTGTGTATGTTATTTCCTCCTCAAGTCAAATCCAATGAGAGCAGGATTCACTCATTCTCCTTCACCTGCCCTCCCTTCCCTTCCTACAGAACTGCTTTTTCTTGCCACTTTTATGTGAGATAATTTATCCCATTCTATCTCTCCCTTTCTCCCTCTCTCAATATATTCATCTCTCATCCCTTACTTTTATTTTTTTATATATTATCCCTTCATATTCAACTCACCCTGTGCCCTCTGTCCATATATATATATATACACACATATGTATGTATATATTCCCTTCAGCTACCCTAATATTGAGGTCTCATGAATTATACACATCATCTTTCCATGTAGGAATATAAGCAAAACAGCTCAACTTTAGTAAGTTCCTTATGATTTCTGTGTCTTGTTCACCTTTCCATGCTTCTCTTCATTCTCGTGTTTGAAAGTCAAATTTCCTATTCAGTTCTGATCTTTT
>CM053626.1:100503654-100555910 GCA_028646595.1 Phalanger gymnotis
TATTTTACTTTCATTTTTAATAATATGGCTTAATATGCTTAGATAATTTATCAAATTGGAATTTATTATGACATATGATATATTGGTACATGATGATGCTGGTCTAAACCTTTTATCCACCAGATTGCTTTCCTGTTTTCCTAGCTGTTTGGATTGAATAAGAATTCCTTCCCTCAAGTACTTTTTAATAGGTTTATTGAACAGTAGGCTACTATATGTACTTGCTTTTAATTTTCTTTTTTTTCCTGTCATTTAACCTATTCCACTGAAGATTTTTTGGGGGATGATGCATAGAAGCCACTGAAGCTTGAGGGGATTTAGGGGAACCCTTTAAGGTTGAATGCACAAGTTGTGTCCATCTCTATTGGCCCCATTGAGATGTAGGACTAGTTCCCCCCCCCCACCAGCCCCTATGGGAAGGGTGATTAGGGAATACTGTAGGAGTTTGTAGTGCTCCCATTGTCAGCAATACTGTTTTAGAGAAGACTAGACTAGAATAAGGCTTATTATTAACCTCTTTGAAGCTCTCTTTTCTCTCTGACCAGATCAAGAGTGAACCCGTTAGAGACAGGATTCCAAGCCTCCAGTGTATTATCTGTCTAAAACCCTCTCTACTGACTGCTACCCTGCTGTCTACAAACATTATTATGTCTCCCAATACTCAAACAATGTTTACTTGATCCTTCCATACTGGATAACTGCTGTCCTGTATCTCTTCTTCCCTTTGTAGCTAAACTCCTTGAATAGGCCACCTACAATAGATGTCTCTACATTCTCTCTTCTCACTTTCTTTTTAATCCCTTACAATCCAGTTTCTGGTTTTATCATTCCACTGAAACTTCTCTCTCTAATTGTCTCTTCTCAATACTCATTCCCTTCAACCTTTCTGCAGCCTTTAACACTGTTGATCATTCTCCTACGTGACATTTTCCTCTCTCTAGGTTTTCAGAACACCCCTCTCTTCTGATTTTCCTCCTACCTATCTGACTGCTCCTTCTCTGTCTCCTTTGCTGGATCCTCCTCCATATCATTTTCTCCAGTGGTAAATGTCCCTCAGGGTCTGTCCTATGCCCTGTTCCCTTCTCTCTTTCACCACTTCACTTGGGGATCTCATCAACTCCCATGAATCACTGGCAGCTGTGGGTGGTTTCCAGACTTCTCAACCCACAAAAGCCAAAGGCAGCTTCAAAGTTGGGAAAGCTCTCTCACATGTGTGAGAGGTGAGCATGGCCTGGTCCCAGCCCCAGGGAAGTGGCAGCCCCTGCAGCAGCTGCAGCTGCTTCTGGAGCTTTTGGCCTACAGACTATGGGATAACCAAACAGCTGATCTGGGTCGCAGTCCTAAGCGGTGGTCCTGGGGTGAAGAGAAGCACTGAGTTGGTAGAGTTGGTGGTGACTGTGGAGAGGGAAACCTCCTTGCAGTTCCAGGGCAGAAAAGAATTGTGGTTGCTCACAGATGAGAGCACAGGCCAGGAGATGAATAAACACTTTTCTTTTGTGCATACCACTTTGGAGAAACTGAGAATTTATAAGCCCCCAGAGATATTTCTGAAAACTGCTGCACAAACCCCCTCCACTTAATAAAGCACAAAAGTCAAATTATTGGCTGGGGAAATGAGAAAATAGGGGGAAAAGAACAAGAATATAGAAGGATATTTTCTCGGTGAAAAGATGGTTTCTTACACACTTACAAGACATGCAGGCAGAGGAAGACAAAAAGATCAAGGCTTCTATATCCAAAGCTTCCAAGAAAAATATGACATGGTCTCAGGCCATGGAAGAGCTCAAAAAGGATTTGGAAAATTAAGTAAGAGAAGTGGAGGAAAAATTGGGAAAAGAAATGAGAGTGATGCAAGAAAATCATGAAAAACGAGTCAACAGCTTGCTAAAGGAGACCAAAAAAAATTCCGAAGAAAATAACACCTTTAAAAATAGACTAACCCAAATGGCAAAAGAGGTCCAAAAAGCCAATAAGAAGAAAAATGCCTTGAAAAGCAAAATTGGCCAATTAGAAAAGGTCCAAAATCTCACTGATGAAAATAATTCCTTAAAAGTTAGAATGGAGCAAATGGAAGCTGATGATTTTATGAGCAATCAAGAAATTATGAAACAAAACCAAAAGAATAAAAATAAATAGAAGACAATGTGAAATATCTCATTGGAAAAACAACTGACCTGGAAAATAGATCCAGGAGAGATAATTAAAAAAAATATTGGACTACCTGAAAACCATGAACCAAAAAAGAGGCTTGACATAAATTTTCAAGGAATTATGAAGGAAACTTGCCCTGATATTCTAGAACCAGAGGGTAAAATAGAAATGGAAAGAAGTCACTGATCACCTCCTGAAAGAGATCTTTAAAGGAAAACTCCTAGGAATATTGTAGCCAAATTCCAGAGTTCCCAGGTCAAGGAGAAAATATTACAAGTGGCCAGAAAGAAACAACTCAAATATTGTGGAAACACAATCAGGATACCACAAGATTTAGCAGCTTCTACACTAAAGGATCAGAGGGTTTAGAATATGATATTCCAGAGGTCAAAAGAGACAGGACTAAAACCAAGAATCACCTACCCAGCAAAACTAAGCATAATATTCCAGGGGAAAAAAAATGGAATTTCAATGAAATAGAGGACTTCCAAGTATTCTTGTTGAAAAGACCAGAACTGAATAGAAAATTTGACTTTCAAATTCAAGAATCAAGAGAAATATGAAAAGGTAAACAGGAAAGAGAAGCCATAAGGGACTTATTGAAGTTGAATTATTTACATTCCTACATGGAAAGATGATAATTATAACTCAAGATAGCTTTCTCAGTATTAAGGTAGGTAAAAGGAATTTTATATATATATATATGTGTGTATGTGTGTGTATGTGAATATGAATGTATGTATGTGTTGATATATGTATATGTATGTGTGTATATACATGTATGTATATGTATACATGTATATACATATATATGTCTGTACATATGTGTATATGTGTGTATGTTTGTAGACAGAGGACACAGGGTGAGCTGAATATGAAGGGATGATGCCTACAAAATAAAATTAATAGTTGAGAGGAATGTTCTGGGTGAAAGAGAAAGGGAGAGGTAGAATGTAGTAAACCATCTCACATAAAAGAGGAAAGAAAGAGCTTTTACAACAGAGGGGCAGAAGGGGGAGGTGATAGGGAATAAGTGAGCCTTACTCTCATCAGATGTGGTTTAAGGAGGCAGTAATTTACACACTTAATTGGGTATAGTAATCTGTCTTACCCTAGAGGAAAGCAGGGGGGAAGGGGATAAGAGAGGGGAGATAATAGAAGAGATGGCAGATTGGGGGGGAGGGGCAATCAGAAGCAAACACTTTTGTGGAGGGACAGGTCAAAAGAGAGAATAGAATAAAAAGAGGGTGGGACAAGATAGAGTATGATATAGTTACTCTTTCACTACATAACTGTTATGGAAGTGTTTTGTGTGACTACACGTGTATAACCTATATTGAATTGCTTGCTTTCTCAATGAGGGTCAGTGGGGAGGGAGGAAGGGAGAGAATATGGAACTCAAGGCTTTAAAAATGAATGTTAAACATTGTTTTTTCATTCAACTGGGAAATAAGATATATAGGCAATGGGGTATAGAAATCTATCTTCCTTTACAGGAAAATAAAATTGAAGGGGATAAGAAAAGGGGATTAGGGGATAATAGAAGGAAAGGCAGATTGGAGGAAGGGCTAATCAAAATGCAGGCTGTCCTGGGGTGGGGGGAGGGGAGAGATGAGGAGAAAATTTGGAATTAAAAATCTTGTGGATGTGAATGTTGAAAACTGAAAATAAATAAATTTATATTAAAAAAAAAAGAAATAGTTCCCAGGATTATAGATACTATTTCAAAGGATCCATGGCCATAAATAATTTCTCCTGTGTCTGCACAGGGAGATATAATGATGACATGATGTAAACATTTGTGTTTAAAGTTATAAATACTCGCTGTCTGTGTGCTATGCTGAATCACCATGATATTGCTAAAGGTAATGTAAACTTGTGAGTCTATTGCTGGCAAAGTGCCTTCTTTGTGTGCTTTTCTATAACAAAGCGAACTTTTGATGGTAAGTGGGGAATGGAAATACACAGGGGACATTGATCAGCTCCAATAAAGCCTTAGTGGGGAATGCACAAGCTAGAATGTTGAACGTGCTTCAATTGGTCCCAATAGAGACTGAGGGTTCCTGTAGGAGTTGTGCTCCTACTCCTTCTTGCCTGCTCCTGCAAGAAGAATAATTCAGAAATGCTATAGGAATTAGTGTTCCCCTTATCAGCAA
Organism: Phalanger gymnotis; assembly: GCA_028646595.1. Lineage (NCBI taxonomy): Eukaryota > Metazoa > Chordata > Mammalia > Diprotodontia > Phalangeridae > Phalanger > Phalanger gymnotis. Next base: position 100,507,962 of record CM053626.1, read on the forward strand.
CTCTCTTGAGAAGAATAAAGTAATTAATTAATCTCTTATTATGTCTCTGTTGCTGTCCTTCTGGCTGCCCAGATCAAGAGTAAAGCTGCAAGAGGCTGGATTGCAAAAGTTCTGATGTCTGCTGACTGATACATGGCATAGTTACTGTTTCCTGTGTCTCCTCTCCTAAACCATAACACAAAGTCACAATTTGAGATACAAGATGGTAAAATAATGATTAAATAAAAGAGAAAATAGCTATTATGATGTCAAGGACACTCAAAACAAAAATCCAGAACAGAATAATAACTCCCAAATCACCCTCTATAAGCAAAAACTGAAAGAAAAACAGCTTAGTGATCAGACCAATTAGAATTTCTCACAGAAATTAAGGAAAATTAATTTTTAAAGAGATGAGATATATTAATGGAATAATTATGATAAAATAGGTAAGTGGAGAACTAATGAAAGCTTTGAAGGAAAAAAATTGGAAAGGAGTACAAAAAAAGTATTAAATGTCATCAAAATAACTGATTCCCTGAAGGTTAGATCAAATAGAAATTAATGACTCTATGAGACAACTGGGAATATTAAAATAGTCAAAAAACTGAAAAAATACAAAATATGCTACCTCATATCAAAAATTAGTGATCAGGAAAAAAATCAAGGTTAGGTAATTAAGAATCTTTGGACTACTTGAAAACAATGATGAACAAATAATGTGCCTGGCTACCATATTTCAAGAAATCACGTGAGAAATTTGCCAGAAATATTAGAATAAAAGGGAAAGAGAAAATAGAAAAAAAAAAATCAACCAATCTGTTCCTAAAACTGCAAAATAAAACCTCTTAGGAACATTATAGGAACCTCAAAACTTCACAAAAATTAGTATTAAGTAGCCAGAAAGACTTCAAGTGCCAAGCAACCAGTCAGCAGCTACCATTATAAAGGAAAATGTGATACTAAAAATACTAGAGATAAAGGCTTAAGACCAAGAACAACTTGAGAAGCAAACTAAGTATAATACTATGATGGGGAGAATGGATTGTAAATAAAATAGAGGGCTTCTAAGCATTCCTGATGAAAACACTGGGACTGTATAGAAACCTTGAAATACTAAAATGAATATAAAAAATAATGTAAGCTAAACACAAATGAACAATCTAAGAGTGATTTTTATGAGAATAAAGACAGATTTTTATGAGAATGAAGTGTCTGCATGCTCATTGGGATAGATGGATGATACCAGGATTCCCTGAGAACCATTGTGTCCTAAAGCATCATAGAGAAAATCAAATTATACAGAGGACCTAGGTCTGATTTCTGTTGTCTTGACTATCTCAAAAGGAAGGAAAGGAAGGATATAAAGAACTAAAATGGGTTGAGCATGGGTGGTGGTTATGTTTTCTCATAACGAAGGAGTACAAATAGATGTCTATAAAAACTAGAAAGTAATGGAGAGTGGACATCATATGAACTTGACTGTTATCTAAACTATTCAGAGGGTAAACACAACCATAGAAAAACTTTGGCTAAAATATATCCAATTCAAGTGGGAAATAGGAAGAAATAAGGGGAGATGGAAAGGGGGTAATAAAAGTGAAAGTACGTACAGGGAGGAATTGGTCATAGGCAGAACAAACTCCAAATTTAGGATGGGTGTTGTGAAGAGGGTGTTCAAATTATAGAATGAAAGGGCAACACTGGAATATGGGTCAAGGGAATAGTAGACGGGCTGGAAAGTGGAAGCTGTTGGCACTGGGCTTTGAGCTTTGGTATTGAACATATGTCCGGCTCATATCTCTCTTTTTCTATGTAAAGAAAGAGTGGGAGCAAAAGGAAGAAAATGGTACCCAAGTATAGGATGAGAAATACATAATTAACAATAATAACTGTGACTATGAACAGTTCGAACTCACTGAAAAAACAAAAGAGGATAATAGAATGGATTAGAATATAGCACCCAAAAATATATTATGTACCAAAAAAGTACTTGAAACAAAGATTTATACAGGATTAAAGTAAGGGGCTGGAGTGAAATCTATCATGCTTTAGAGATAAACTAAAAAGACAACTGTGGTAGAAATTGTAATCTCACATAAGGCAACAACAAAAAGAGACTTAAAGGAAATAAACAAGGAAATATACATTTTGCTTGAAGATACCAAAGATAATGACAATCTCAATAATTGATATATGTATTCTGAATGGCATGGCATCTAAATACTTGAAGGAAAAACTAAAAGAATTGCAGAGAGAGAAAAATAGTAAAAGTATGATAGGAGTGGACCACAATGTACCCATTTCAGACAGACCTTGACAAATAGAACAAAAGGTAAACAAGAACTATGTTAAGGCTCTAAATTAAAAAAAAAATAGAAAAGTTAAATATGAGAGCTTTATGGGGAATATTATTGAAAGGAAATAGAAACACATATAATGCATATGTGTGTAAATATAGATGTGGTGTGTGTGTGTGTGCGTGTGTGTATTGTGTATGGAGTCTCTACAAAAATATCCTATATATTATTCAGATTTTTCTTTAAAAAAACCTTATAAACAAATGCAGCAGCCCTTCATTGTAAGTTCTAGAGAGAGAATCACTGTTTACAATTCCCAGTGTGGGGAAGAGCATAGAAACGTTTAAAAACATATATAGCACCTTCACCTGTCCTCAGCTAATTATATGATGTACAGTTGGCACATTATCCGTGTAATTAATTGCAGCAATGCCTCTGAACACCTAGAGAGAACTTAGCATTGTTCTTTTAAATGCTCATTCAATGGCTTGTACCAGAGAATTACTAAAAAAACAAAACAAAAATAAACAAACAATCCCCAAAAAGCGACAAAATTGCTGTTGCTCTCACAAATTAAAAACAAATACAAAGAACAACTAAAAACAACAACTTGGTTACTTCAGTCATTAGATAACCCTAAAATTTCAGTTAAATTTTCTTGCTTTGCATTCTCTCATTATTGGCATCCCTCAAGCCATTCCTCAATAATTGACTATGTCAATTTATATTAATTATAGGATTCTTTCTTGTTTCCAGTATCCTTTCTGAGCCAGTTTAACTCCAACCTAATTGAATTAAATTCGATTAACCGCTATTGCGTCCATTTTATGTGGAACATTATTTGAGGTTCCGGGAAAGATTCCAAGTTCAGTTAAGAGAAGGTACCTAACCTTATGGAGCTTACAATCAGATAAAATAATGATATAAACCTGTGTTAAGTACATTTGCCTATGGTGTTGATCTGTGATTCTAGTGGTGAAAAGAGCTCCTATTTAAGAAACATAGCCTATCTGCCCATACAGAGGGACAAGTTATCAGGTAGGCTAAGTGACATATTCAGAGTTAAACACAGAACTGGTGTACATCAGAGGTGTGACTTGAGAGTAGGTCTTTCATACTACTGGTCCAGCTCCAAATCCACCATAACACGTCATCTCTTAACCAATTAGAAAAGTGCAAAACAAAGTTGTGTGGCAAAAGAAGAAAAACTTTTTGCTGCCCTTTGAAAGAAGAGCTTTAGTAGAGTTAAGAATTAATAGATAGAGAACATAGTATGTATTAAAGAATTACTTAATAGGGGAAATCATGTTGATTTTTTTCATAGACTTTAGAAGTGAATGGGAGTAAAAAGATGCTAGATTATATAGATAAAAATAGGATTAAAAGTGGGTATTTTTATTATGTTTTGTTTTGTTCCTGATTGAATAGATTGAATATCTTTTGTCTCATTGGAAACAGCCAATGGAGAGTTTGAAGATGAACGAGAGAGAGAGAGAGAGAGAGAGAGAGAGAGAGAGAGAGAGACAGAGAGACAGAGAGAGACAGAGATAGAATGGTTGCTATAATGAGGTCACAGGGGAATTAACCCTGGAATGATCAAAGAGAGAGGGCTTATTCTTAGTGAGGGATACATAGGATACTTCTATGACTGGAGGGAAAAAGTAGAAACTGGTGATGATTTTGATAAGTTTTGTGCACGTCTAGTTACATAAGTTTGCCCTTTCTGCAAGTTTTAGAATCAGGGCCCAAATTTCTCTAATAAGGAATCATGACTCCAAACCTGGTTGAGCTTTAGTCTCTGTCCACATTATCTCCAGTGAGCATCTATTAACTAAACACAATCCCTCCTTCAGGCAAGTGGGCAGGGATAGGAGAAATGTTTCAGAGATGTGAATAATACCAAGAATTAAATGAAGGTAAGAATTCCCATCATATAAACAGAATAATTAATGTCAAAAGTCATAGAAAAACTCCAATTCGTTACTCACTTCACTCCCCTTTTCACCCTGGTGGCCTCTTCACAGGAGCCAATGTTCACTGACAGAGGGACCTTACATAATTTTCTTAACATAAGTTAACAAAAAAAAAACATGTTTTATCAGTCAGGAAAAAAATCAAGTCATCAACACCAAAGTTTCTATATGACTTGGTCTTTGTAACAACAATGTTACTTTCAGCTGCTGTGGGGGTATAAGACCAATAACACCAGCACATAGGAGGGCTGCTAGAATGGGTTCTTTGATTTGCTTTACTAAAGGAGAGCAATTTTAAAAGGGTCAATAGTCTTATTTAATCAAACATATATATGTATGTATATATATGTGTGTGTGTGTGTCTGTGTGTCTGTGTCTGTGTCTGTGTACATAATTCACTTAATTCAGGGGAAAGCTCAGCACCCTGAATATCAGAGAAAATGCAAACAGAAATTACAAGCAGAAATTATATAAACAGAGTAAATACAGACAGCAAAGACCAACAGACAGGGCTTCTAATTGTCTGACCAAAAGCAATACGTACATAGTTACCAGAGACAGAATCACCAACATCTAGGTTTTTGCAGGTCACATGGGCCTATTAATGAATGCGAAAGATATTTCCATTAAGCAAATATACATTAACAATACAGTCTTCAGTAGTCTGTGTCCAACTCCATCCCACACTGAGTTATTAGAATGGAGTTTTATTGGAGGAATGCAAACTTCAGTATCACTAATTAAGCTATCTTATCCAAAAGAAAGGAGGTACTAGTTCCACTGTATTTTATTCTACTCAGACCACGTCTTCAATATTGCCTTCATTTCTGTGTCCTACATTTTAGAATAATCATTTTTGGTGTAAAACATGCCTAGAAGTGGGATTTTAGATAAGGAAGATTGAAACTTTCATAAAAATAGAGGTTTATGAAAAGTAGTATTACTTATAGTGGAATGATTATTATCTTCAAAAGTTGTTATATGGGAATGGTTTTAGGCTTGTTCTGCTTGGGCCCATAATGCAGAGTTCAGACCAGAGAGCAAAAACTACAAAGAGGTAAATTTCAAATTGTTGAATCTCGGAGTTAGGAAAGATCTCATTGATTATCAATCTAGTTTTGCCTTCTTTTAAAACAGGAAAGGTGAAGACAAGTGCCCTAAGAAATTTCACACACTGACTTAGGAGGAGAACCAGGACTGGAATTCAGGTTTCCTGATTACTTTTCTGATGTTCTTTCCACAATGTCATACTTGTAAATGAATTTTTTTTTTCAAAAAAGTTCTGAACAGAAAAGTTTGTCCATATTTCAATAGTTTCATAATTTTATCAGTACAAGTATTCCAACTCATGCCTTCTCATCCTGTGTGATTCTTAGACATATTCTTCCATGGATTTATCTAAGGCTGGCTGGTTGCTTTCTTCCATGTATTTTATATTTCATAAGTCATAGCCTACTTTCATTCACTATGCATCCATCTATTTATCTATGGGTCAGCACAAACTTCTCTTCCAAGGAGATAATGGTGATTCAGTGATTCATATGACTGAAAGAACAATAGTGTTTAAAAAAAAGAAGTTTTTGCTGTTCTTTAAAAATTGTTTTATCCACAGGAAGTGGTTTGAGACCGTTAAAGGTACTATGAAATTTCTCAAATGTTATCTAGCCTGCTCCCTTCTTTCTATTAAATTCTGGTCCTACTAAGCATCCACCTGCTACAGTTGCTTCACTTACATGTATTGATATACTAATTCAGTTGACTAACCTTCCAAAACAATGTCATAATCTTAACATTAGTATATTTGTTATCTATTTTATGGTTTTCCTGTGTGGATTGTTAGAACTATTTCTTTTGAGTATTCTGAAATTTTATTGATCAGAATTCATGATATCTTGGGACTTACAGAAGTCAGCTTAATGACATTTACTAATTGGTACATGCTGGGACCCTCCTCATTCACTATAAATAGGCACTTTTTTTTTTGTAATGGTGCATCTAATTCCACACAGAACAAATAAGAGACCAAAGTATTAAGATCAACATGTTGTGCATTCACTGTCATTTTTAATGAGGATATATTGTTATAGGAATACTGAAAAATTGACCATGTTTTCTATCTATTTGTTGTTTTTCTGGCAGTTTCATGTTCTTGGGATAAAGGAGCTTTGTTGAGCCTGACGTAAAGCTTTCTGCAGATTTGTTGTTTAATGTCTGTTGCTTTTTGCTGCTTTAATATACAATCATCTTAATCATCTGACATTCCCACTCCAGTGTTTTACAAATGAGGTTGCATTCTAACTTGGTGTTGCCCATGGATGATAACCATGTATCTCATTTTGCTTAGGAGAACATAAGGTTTCTTGTCTTTTTTGGTGATAATTAGAGATGTCTCAAAATGTGCTTTCCCTATCACCTGAGGTATTTTATTGGAGGACCTCAATTATTTGTCAAAGATTTGGTATGTATGATATATAATTTGAATTACAGAGGTCCTTTTTGACTTTCCCATTTTATCATTCTGTGAACCTGATCTGGCCTGAATTTGACTTTTTTGAGTAAAATGTGATAGGTTCATAAATTTATAGCTGCAAGTGACCTTAGAGATCATCTAGGACAATCTTCTTATTTTCCAAATGAAGAGTAATCCCGGAGAGGTTAAGTGACAAATGAAGGGCACAGAAATAATAAGTGCTAGAGACATGTTTCTGGGCAGCAGTGTGGCAAATAAAATTTTGTTCGGTGGCTATATTCTCTATCCCCAAGACAATCATGGCTTGGTGGAGAAAGAAACCATGTTACTATTATTAGCTATACTATGCATACATATAGATCAAAATTGACTATAATCTAGGTTTGTCTTCAAAAATGGAAATGTAACAATATCATTTTGCAAAAAAAATACCCAGTGACTTCAGATTTGAATGTAATTCATAGAACCAAAAAAAAAAAACTAAAACAAAATCAAAAACTAAAACATGTCCTGTTTCTGGTAGAAGAAAAAGTATTAACAAGGCAAAATAATAGTGTCTTAGTATTATTGAAATCAAATTAAGGAACAATTTATTTGGAATTTCTCTAGTCTTTTTTTTTAGTTAAAAGCATTAGAGCTTAGTAAACTACTCAGGGCTTGGTGTGCTTACTAATTAATGTTTGTAGCACCTTTTCCTTCATAGAAAATGCCCAATGCAGACATATTTCCTCTGGGTGATACTGTGCTGTCTGAATGATTTATATTAGGAGCTCTCCTTACTAAATTGGGACTGCAGTTGTTACATTAACCACTGCTATCTTGACCCGAATTATTCTGTTCCTTTCTTTCAGAAAGAAATGCCTACCTAAATGACATTCAAAGTGACTGAATTTGTCTCCATGATTGAAGTTCGGTTTTACATTAAAAAACACATACACGCATCAAATCTTGATGTGTTAATGAACTTTTACAGATATTGGCTGTTGAAAAATCTTAGGAGAATTGGCCTCATTCAGGGAGTATATGAGAATGTAGTCTTTACAGTTGCCTAGCACATCTGGCCTACCAGATGTTCATTTCTGATTGAGTCACAAGTGACTATTCAAAAGCATTACCTACTGTTGTTTCTCTCCACTCTTAGGCTTCCCAGTCTTAATTAATAAACACTGAGAATAACTTAGAAATAGTAAATAAATGGAGGAAAACCAGTTAATGTTTAACTTTAAATGCAAATATATTTTGGGCTCTGGTTCCTTACCTAAAATAAGTGATCCTGAGTTTGACAAAATACCCATTGTAATAACGACCCTATTCAATGCAATTCAACTTAGCAGGCATTTATTAATTGCACACTAGGTACAAAGCACTATATGAGATGCTAGGGATATAAATACAAACATAAAAATGAAACAATTTTTTCAATCAAAGAGCTTAAATTTTAATTGGGGTGGGAATGGAAGATAACACCTAAACACAAGTAAGTCAATACAAAGCGATACAAAGTAAATTTGAAGAGGGAGGGAGGGAGGGAGGGAGGGAGGGAGAGAATCCACTAAATGAGGCAGTCAGAGAAGACTGCTTGTAATTGTTGGCAGTAGAGCTGTACTTTTAAGGAAACTAGGAAGCTGAAGATTCTTCAGGTAGAGGCAAGGAGGGAGTACCTCCAGATAAGGTGGAGTGGTTGCAGATGAAATGTAGTTTACAGGAAACCACTACAGTATAGCAGACCGGTTTGATTTGAACTTAAATTACATACATTCGACATAAATTGCAAGAAGATAAATGTGATGTGACATTGTAAAGGTAGACCAGGACCACATTGTCAAATAATTTTAAGCTTTTTTAAAAATAAAAATATATATGTATGTATATATATATATATTAAGAAGCAATGTGAAGTCACTGAAAAGTTTTGAATAGGAGAATGACACAATAATACATGTGATTTCCTATTATTAATTTGTTAGCTGTATAGAAGATGGATTAGAAAAGAGGGTGACATCAGAAAGACCAATTATCAGGCTAATCAAGTAGATTATACAATCAGTGATGTGGGCCTGGATAGGGGTTGAGTAAATGAAGAGAAATGGTGGACTTAGATTCATCAACAGAAACACAGCATCTTAGAGAATGTACAGTGTTTTTTTTTGTTTGTTTGGTTTTTGTTTTGTTTTTGTTTTTGATGTGAGATATTACTGTTTTCAAAATGTATAAAAAATTAACATCTGGGTTTTTTTTAATATTGTGCTTCAAATTCTCTTCCTTCCTCTCTACCCTCCTCTCTCACTTGGAATGCAAGCAATATGATATAGGTAATACATGTACAATCATCAAATTTTTTTCCATATTAGTCAAAGAAAACACAAAAATCTCAAAAATAAGAAAAATAAAGAAATTTTAAAAATATGTTTCATTCTTCATTCAGACTCCATAAGCTCTTTATCTGGAGGGGGGTAGCATTTTTTATCATGAGTCCTTCAGAAATGTCTTTGATCATTATATTGCTGAGAACAGATGTCATTCACAGTTGATCATTATATAATATTGCTGTTGCTGTGTACAATGTTCTAATGGTTCTGTTACTTTACTTTTCATCAGTTCATGTAAGTTTTCTCAGGTTTTTCTGAAGCCATCCTGTTTATTTCTTATAGCACAATAGTATTCCATCAAAATCATATACCACAGCTTGTTCAGCCATTCCCCAATTGATGGGCATCCCTTCAATTTTTAATTTTTAATTATCACCACAAAAAGAGCTGCTATAAATATTTTCATACACATGAGTCTTTTTTCCTTTAAAAAAACATTTCTTTTGTATACAGACACACTTTTGCAGATCAAAGAGTATGCGGTTTTTGTGGACTTTGGAGCATAGCTCCAAATGGCTCTACATAATGATTGAATCAGTTTACAACTCAAGAACAGTGCACTAGTGCCCCAAAGTTTTCCACATCTCCAACATTTGTCATTTTTCTTTTCAGTCCTATTAACCAATCTGATAGATGTGAGATGGTACCTCAGAGTTATCTTAATTCAAATTTCTCTAATAAGTAGTGGGTTTTTTATATGACTATGGATAACTTTGATTTCTTCATCTGAAAACTGTCTGTTCATAGCTTTGACCATTCTCGAATTGGGGAATAATTTATTCTTACAAATTTGACGCAGTTGTCTATATATTTGAGAAATGAGACTTTTATCAGAGAAACTTGATTTACACCCTCCCTCCCTAGACTTTTTGCTTTTCTTGTAATCTTTTTTTGAATTAATTTTGTTTGGGCAAAACCTTTTTTATTTACTGTAATCAAAATAATCACCTATCTTATATTTGGCAGGTAAACTATTCCATGTTCTCATAATTTTCTTATGGCATCACCCTTTATGTCTATTTATCACCCTTTATGGCCTTATTTTGTTATACACTATGAAATGTTGATCTATACCAAGTTTCTACTGCCTTCCAGTTTTCCCTGCAGTTTTTATCAAACAGAGATTTCTTTTCCATCTTTGGATTTATCAAAAAGTAGAACAATATAGTTGTTTACTGTGTATTATGCACCTTATATATTCCACTGGTCCACAACTCTATATTTTAGATGGTACCAGATTGCTTTGATAATTATTAACCTGCAATATAGTTTGAGACCTTGTGTGGCTAAACCAACTTTCCTAATTTTTTTTCATTGATTCCCTTGAAATTCTTGGCATTTGGTTATTCTAGATGAATTCTGTTATTTATTTCCAGCACTAAAAATAATTTTTGGTGGTTCGATTTATATGCCCTTGACCAAGTAAATTAATGTAGAGTTGCCAATTTTATAACATTGGCTTGACCTTTCTGTGAGCAATTAACATTTTTCTACTTGTTTAGAAGTATATTTATTTGTGTAAAAAGTGTTTTTTTAATTTACATTTAGTTTTCAGTATTCATCTCCACAAGATTTTAAGTTACAAATTTTCTCCCCATCTCTACCCTCCCCCCCATCCCAAGATGGCATGTATTCTGATTATCCCTTTCTCCATTCTGCTCTCCCTTCTATCACCCCACTCCCCCCCATCCACTTTCCCTTTACTTTCTTGTAGGTTCAAGATAGATTTCTATACCCCATTGCCTCATTTCCCAGTTGCATGTAAAAACATTTTAAAAATTTTTTTTTAACATTTGTTTTTAGAACTTTGAGTTCCAAATTCTCTCCCTTCTTCCCTCCCCACCCATCCTCTTTGAGAAGGCAAACAATTCAACATAGGTTATACATGTACCATTATGCAAAACACTTCCATAATAGTTGTGTTGTGAAAGACTAACCATATTTCCTTCCATCCCATCTTGTTGCCCCTTATTCAATTTTCTCCTTTGACCTTGTACCTTTTCAAAAGTGTAGGCTTCTGACTACCTCCTCCTACAAACTGCCTCTCTTCTATGATCAACCTTTCTTATACCCATTCCCCTTATTTTCCTGTAGGGTAAGATACCCAATTGAGTGTGTATGTTATTCCCTCCTTAAGCCAAATATGATAAGATCAAAATTCACTCTTTCCCTTTCACCTACTCTCTCTTCTTCCATTACAAAAGCTTTTTCTTGCCAATTTTATGAGATAATTTACCCATTCTATCTCTCCCTTCCTCCTTCTCCCAAAATATTGCTATCTCACTCTTTAATTGTATTTTTTATATATTGCTTCATATTCAAGTTGTGCTATGCCGTCTTTATACATATACATGTGTGTGTGTCTGTATTCCCTTCGAGTACCTTAATACTGAGAAAGATCTTGTGAGTTACAAATATGATCTTTCCATGTAGGAATGTAAAGAAAACAGTTCAACTTTAGTAAGTCCATAATAATTTCTCTTTCCTGTCTACCTTTTCATGCTTTTCTTGATTGTTGTGTTTGAAAGTCAGATTTTCTATTCAACTCCGTTGTTTTTTTTTTCATCAAGAATGCTATAATGTCCTCTTTTTTTATTAAAAATCTATATTTTGCCTTGAAGTATTATACTCAGTTTTGCTGGGTAAGTGATTCTTGGTTTTAATCCTAGCTCCTTTGACCTCTGGAATATCATATTTTAAGCCCTTCAATCCCTTAATTAAGAAGCTGCTAGATCTTGTGTTATCCTGATTGTGTTTCCACGATACTCAAATTGTTTCTTTCTGGCTGCTTGTAATATTTTATCTTTGACCTGGAAACTCTGGAATGGGGCTACAATACTCCTAAGAATTTTCTTTTTGGGATCTTTTTCAGGAGGTGATTGGTGGATTCTTTCAATTTCTATTTTACCATCCAGTTCTAGAATATCAGGGCAGTTCTCCTTGATAATTTCTTGAAAGATAATATCTTGGCTCTTTTTTTGATCATGGCTTTCAGGCAGTCCAATAATTTTTAAATGATCTCTCCTGGATCTACTCTCCAGGTCAGTTGTTTTTCCAATGAGATATTTCACATTGTCTTCCATTTTTTCATTCTTTTGGTTCTATTTTATAATTTCTTAATTTCTCATAAAGCCCCTAGCTTCCCCTAGCTCCTTTCTAATTTTTAAGGCAGTATTTTCTTCGATGGTCTTTTGGACCTCCTTTTCCATTTGGCTAATTCTGCCCTTCAAGGATTCTTCTCCTCATTGGCTTTTTGGAGTTCTTTTGCCATTTGAGTTAGTCTATTTTTTAAGGTGTTATTTTGTTCAGTATGTTTTGGATATCTGTTAGCAAGTCGTTGACGTGTTTTTCATGGTTTTCTTGCATTGCTCTCATTTTTCTTCCCAAGTTTTCATCTACTTCTCTTACTTTGTTTTCAAAATCTTTTTTGAGCTCTTCCATGGCCTGAGACCAATTCATAGTTTTATTGGAGGCTTTTGATGTAGGATCTTCTTCTCATTGTATGTTTTGATCTTCTTTGTCCCCAAAGAAAGATTCTATAGTCTGAGTCCTTTTACACCACCTGCTCATTTTCCCAAGAAATTACTTGACTTTTGAGCTTTTTGTTTTGGTATGACTGCTTTCAGAGTGGAGAGTGCTATGTCCTAAGCTTCAGGGATTTTGTGCTGCTATTTTCAGACCTACTTCTATTCTGAGGTTGTGTGATACTCCTCACCTAGCCTGTGCTCTGGTCTGTGAGTGCAAGCACTGCTTTCTGCCATGTAACTACCAGGAGGACTCCCTCTCCACAGCCACTACAAAGCTCTGCCACCCCAGTGCTCCTCCTCCCCGATAAACCACCAACCAGGACTGCAACCCAGATCCAAGCAGGGGAAAGCAAGAGAATGCTGCCTCTGCACTATCAAAGAGGTCCCTGAACTCCAGCTCTGATGAGCCATTTTATACCCCAAACAGTCTGTGGGCCTGGGGCTCTCGAGCAGCCACTGCAGCTGTAGCCACCTCTGCCACCCCAGGGCTGGGGCAGACCATGTACTTCTCTCATCCATATCCAGCAGTTTTCCCACTGACCTGGTAAGTTGTCTTTGGTGTTTGTGGGTTGAGAAGTCTGGAAACTTCCACAGCTTCCAGTGATTCAGTGCCTTGAGGCCTGCTCTGCGTAGTACACTGCAGCCTAGTCTCTTCCTACATGGCTCACACTGGGCTAGACTGTGCTCCCAGTGAAGTGTGATAGACGCTTCACAGCAACCATGCAGGCTGTCTTGGGCTGGAGACCTGTTTCACTCTGTAATTTCATGGGTTGTGTAGCTCTAGAATTTGTTTGGAGTCATTTTTTACAGGTGTTTGGAGGGATTTGGGAGGGGAGCTGAAGTGAGTCTCCATTTTCATGCTGCCATCTTGGCTCCACCCCCCATAAAAGTGTTTTGTAATTGCGCTTACACATTTCCTGAGTTTGTTGTGGCAGGTAGACTGCCAAGTATTTTAGATTATCTTCAGTGATTTAAATGTAATTTCTTTTTCTCTCTTGCTGATGCACCTTTTGATAATATGTAGAATTATTAATGATTCATGTGGGTTTATTTTATATTCCAGAACTTTGCTAAAGTTGTTAATTATTTCAATTAATTTTTTAGTTGATTTTCTAGGATCCCCCAAGTATACCATCATATTGTCTGCAAAGAGTGATAATTTTGTTTCCTCATTGCCTATTCTAATAACTTGAATTTCTTTGTATTCTCTTTTTGCTATAGCTACAAATTGCAGTATAATATTGAATAATTGTGATAATAGTAGGGATCCTTGCTTCATTCCTGACATTATTCAGAAAATTTCTAGCTTATCCCCTTTATAGATAATACTTTCCAATAGTTTTTGATAATAACTACTTATCATTTTAAGGAAAGCCCCATGCATTCCCATGGTTACTAGTGGTTTTTTTTTAAAGAAATGAGTCTTGTATTAAAAAAACAAACTTTTTCAGTATATATTGAGATAATCAAATGATATTTGTTGTTTTCATTTTTGCTACTGTCAAATATTCTAGTACTTTTCCTGATCCTGAACTAGCTCCACATTTCTGGTATACATCCTGCCTGATCATATTATATGATATTTGTGACATATGGCTCTCATCTTTTTTTCAATATTTATTAGGGAAATTGATCTATATTTTTGTACTCCATTTTTGCTCTTTCTGATTTAGGTATCAGCATTATATTTGTGGTGTAAAAGAAATTTGATGGAATTCCTTCTTTGCCTATTTTCTCAAATAATATATATAGTATTGGAATAAATCGTTCTTTAAATGTATTTTAGAATTCACTTGTCAATCCCTCTGGTCCTGGGGATTTTTCCTTAAAGAGTCCATTGATTACTTGTTCAATTTCTTTCTCTAACACAGAATTATTGAAATATTCCATTTCCTCTTCTGTTAATCTGGACAATTTTTACTTTTGTATATATTCATCCATTTTACTTAGATCATTAGATTTATTGCTATATAATTAAAGAAAATAGGTCCCAACAATTACCTTAATTTCCTCTTAATTGGTGGTGAATTCAAACCTTTTTCATTTTTGTTACTGGGAATTTAGTTTTCTTCTTCATTTCTTATTATTCAAATTTTTTTAAAAAATCTTTTATCTATTTTATTTTTTCCATAAAATTATCTGTTAGTTTAATTTACTAAGTCAGTGGTTTTTCCATCACTTTTATTATTTTCTCATTTGCTTTTTGAGGATTTCAAATTCATTTTAATTGGTTATTTTAAATTGGATATGTTCTAGTTTATTTTTTTAGCTAGGTGCCCAATTCGTTGGTCTTCTCTTTTCATATTTTATTGATCTAAACATTTAGAGCTATAAAATTTCCTGTAAGCACTTCTTTGGCTGCATCCCATAAATTTTGTACCATTTTTGTCATTCTCTTTAATGAAATTATTGATTTTTTTGATTCGCTGTTTGATCCACTAATTCTTTAGGATTAGATTAGTTTCCAAATAATTTTTAATCTATACTCCTATGGCCGTTTATTGAATATATATTTTTATAACATTATGAGTTCAAAAAGATCCATCTAATATTTCTGTTTTTTGCATTTGGTTGTGAGGCTTTTATGTCCTAGTACATGGTCAGTTTTTGTGATGGTGTCTTGAAGTTCAGAGAAGAAAGTATATTATTTTCTGTTCCAATACAGTTTTCTCCAGAGGTCTATCACATCTAACTTTTCTAAAATTCTATTCATCTCTTTAACTTCTTCCTTGCTTATTTCTAAAGTTTAATTTATCTAGTGCTGAGAGGGGAAAATTGAAGTCCCCCACTAATACAGTTTTTTTTTACTGTCTATTTCCTCCTGAAACTCATGTAACATTTCCTTTGAAAATTTGGATGCTTTGTGATTTGGTGCATATATGTTTAGCACTAACATCACTTCATTGTCAATGGTATCTTTTAGTAAGATGTAGTTTCTCTCTGATCCTTTTAATATAGAAGCTGCTAAATCTTGTGTTGTCCTGACTGTGGCTCTATGATATTCAAAATTTTTTTTCTAGCTGTTTGCAATATTTTCACCTTTGCCTTCAAGAGATAGATTTTGGCTATTATATTCCTTAGAGGTTTCATTTTGGGATCACTTTCCAAAGGTAATTCTATTTCATCCTTTCATTCTAGGCTACCAGGACAAGTTTCCTTGATAACTTCTTGATGTGTTCTGGAGTCATTAACAGTTAGCTTTTGTAATTGCTTTTCCTTTTGGCCAATTTTGAATTTTAAGGAGTTTTTGTCTTCAGTTCATTTTTATGCTTCTTTTAGCATTTAGCCTATTCTGCTTTTTAAGATGTTATTTTCTTTAGTATTTTTTTGTGCTTCTTTTACCAAGGTGTTTGCTCTTTTGTAATTTTTTTTGCATAAATCTCATTTCTTAATTTTTCCTCTACTTTGATTGTTTGATTTTTCGAAATCCTTTTAGAGCTCTTCTAAGTCCTGAGATAAATTCATATTTTGCTTTTGAGGCTTTGAATGTATCTGTTTTGACTCTTTTGGCTTCTACTGAGTTTGTGTTTTGATCCACTGGATCACCGTATAAACTTTCTATGGTCAGATTCTTTGTTGTGGTGGTGGTTTGCTCATTTTCCAGCCTATTTTCTTGACTTTTAACTTTATGTTAAAGTTGGTCTCTGCTCCCAGGATGGAGGGGGTACTGTTTCAAGCATCAGGATTTTCATGCTGCTGCTTTAAGACCTAGTTCTGGTGCAGGGTGGTATAGTCTAAGGAGAGGTGTGGTCTCTGCTTTACTGGCCTATGCTCTAGTCTGTGAGTGACCACATGCATTCTTTTCTGCCCTGGAACTGTGATCAGAGTCCCCACTCCTGCTAGTACTCCTCTTCACCCTGGGACTGTAACCTGTGACCCTCAAGTCCCTTCAAAATGGACTTGCATTCCAAACTCTGATATCTCTGCTCGACTGAAATTCTTCTTTCTGAGGTCATTGATGATTCATTAATTGACAAATCCAATGTACTTTTCTGAGAATTAGGCAGCTAGGTGGTAGGGTGGATAAAGCACAGGACATGAAGTTAAGAATTTCTGGTGTCAAATCATGGGACAAGTCACTTAATTGTTCCATGACTCAGTTTCCCAATCTGCAAATTGGGACAATAATAGAACCTGCCTCACAAGGTTTTTGTGAGGATAAAATGAGTTAAATATATATATATATATATACATATATATATATATATGACTTTTTGCAAACCTTAAAAGACTATGAATTCTGGTTGTTATTAACTGTTAGTACTGTTAGAATTTACTTCACTGTAGCATTTGATAATTCTTATCACACCCTGTTGCAAGATAATCTATTCTTCCTAGTTTTCTCTCTTGATTCTCCTCTTACCTGTTTGACTCCTCAGTATCCTTTCTTGAGAGATACATGCCACACACCCTTTCTATGAGTATTTTCTTTTCTCCTAGATGTTGGTCTCTTTATACTCTCTCTTGGTGATCTCATCAGTTTCCCCGGTTTTAATTGTTATCTCTATGCAAATGATTCTCTCTTTCTCTCTCTGTCTCTTCTCTCTCTCCCTCCCTCCCTTTCTCTCTGTCTCCCTCTCATCTATATCTATCTATTTCTATATCTATCTATGTCTAGATCTATTTATCTAGATATAGGTATCTATACATACATTATATGTACACATACAGGTATGTGCATATACCTGTATGTTTGTGAATATATGTGTGTATACATATCTATCTATCTACCTACCTATCTATCTATTTTCCTGAGGCCCAATTCCACATCTCCAACTGCCTATTAGAAATTTCCAACCAGATGTCTCATAGTCATTTCAAACTCAACTCCTTGTTTTTTCCCCCAAACATAATGTTCTTATTAACTGTCTAGTTTCTCTCAAGGGCTACACCATTCATACTCTCACCCTTGTTTACAACCACTAAGTCAATAATAATAATAACACCAATAAAAGAAGGTAACATTTATATAGTGCTTATTAAATGTCAAGCACTGTGCTAAGCACTTTACAGTTATTATCTCACTTGATCTTCACCACAACTCTTGGAGGTAGGCACAAATAATAGCCCCACTTCACACATGAGGAGATTTAGGCAAATAGAGATTAAATGACTTGCCCAAGGTCACACAGCCAATAAGTGACTGAATCCAGATTTGAACACAGGTCTTCCTGACTATAGGCCTGATGCTCAAGCTACTATGCTACTGAGCTGCCCACATTAGCACACTGAGCTACCCATTCTGCTCCCCCTTCATCCATAGGCAATCCAGTGCCAAATCTTATTGATTCTGCCCAACAACATTTCTCACATTCCTCCTCTTCTCTTTGCTTACATGTCTATTCTGTAGTATAGGTCTTCATCACTTAACTGAATTATTCCCATAGTCTTGGAATTATTCTCCATGCCTTCAAGTTCTCTCCACTTGCATCCAACCTATATACAACTATTGAAACGATAATTCAGTCATTTTGTTTTCTTACTCAAGAAACTCCAGTGACTCCCTTCTCTTCTGAGGATAAAACGCAATTTCTCTTTGGACTTTAAAGCTCTTTACAATATGGTTCCAGACTACCTTCATGAAATCTATATTTGGTTAAATTGACCTCCTTACTGTTGTCTATGCAGAACTTTATGTTTCCAGTCTCTAGGATTTTTCATGGACTTTTTCTATGCCACAAATACATATCCTTTTCACCTCCACTTCTTACTATCTGTATGTAGCTTCCTTTAATACTCAGCTCAAATGCCATCTCTGGATTAGAACTTTCTAGACCCCTAGGTGTCCTCACCCCTGATAATTATTCTTTTTTGGCGTATCTCTGTTCATCTCCCCCAAGACAATGTTTTCTATAAGTTTCCAGTGAATTCCTTGAAGATTTTTTGTCTAATTTTGAGCATAGAGCTTGCCAGAGTATTTTCTTAATAAATATTCATTGAATGAATGTTGAATCTGTCTGTGATAACCTTGGCATGGATGCAACTTCCAGCAATGCAATTCACTGCTGCCACCCATCCTATCTAATTCTTGTCCATGTCCTCTGGACATCTTCAATAGGAGGCCCACTCATTAAATTGGAAATCGTACTCTACCTCTTTTGCTGATTCATAGATACCTAGGCTCTCTATAAATTCTTGGGCACTAACTACCTGACTTTCAGTCAAGTAGACTAGTCTTTTGTTCAATCAGACATATGTCTAGTGACAAGTTTTATATCATGTTTTCTTCTGTAATTGTTCATTTTTACTATTTCAGCCTGATTAAGCCCACCGTGCCACTCTCAAATGGCTTTTGATCATCAACTTCAATTCTTTTCAGCTTGTGATATTCCAAGATTTCCAATTGTAGAAGATCATTGGAAAAAATGATGTTAAAAGAATGGGCTTCTATTTCAGAGATGCCTTGGTAAAAAATAAAACAAAAATAAACAAAAATAAAACAAAAAATAACAAAAAAACTAGACAGTTTTCCAAAAGTAATCCAGACGTCTTTGTTTCTCCTTTCAATTCTGAGATCAGCTCGTTGTCTCACTTCAATGTCCAATTTGCAAAACCATAGCATCTGATCATAGAATTTGATGGTTAGAAAGGATTTCAGTGGGCATTAGGTGACTTATACATACATATATACGCATGTACTTACACACATACACACATATGTGTATATGTGTATGTATATATGTCTATATATACACATATACATATTCCTTATTAAAATATACCTCTGCTTGAAGAACTCCAAGAAGATAAAAATCACTAACTCTTGAGGAAACCCATTCCCATTCCTCTTTTGAACAACTCCAATTGTTAGGACATTAGTTTTGTTTTTTCTTTTTGTTTGCTCTTTTTTGTCATGTTTTGTTTTTATTCTATCCAAAAACATGTGCAATATCAATGCTCCACTAATCTTCACACCCTACTCTTATAGGATTATTCTTATGTTAATGTATATGATATTGTCAACACTACATTCATTAGCGTAAAATCATAAGTACTGAGCATCTCACTTGTTTTCCATAACAAAATCTCTGGTTTCCTTTCGTGAAGGACTGTCTCCCATCTGGCTTTGTATTGCAGAAACTAGACTACTTCCTGGCTCCTCCTCCTTATCATCATCATCATCATCACCATCACATCATCATCATCATCATCATCATCATCATCATCATCATCATCATCATATTTATATAGTGCCTAATGTGTGTCACACTGTGTGTTCATATCTCATTTGGTACTCACAACAAGTCTGGGAGCTAGGTACTATAATTATCCTGATTTTACATTTGGGGAAATTGAGACAAATAGAGGTTAAATAACTTGCCCAAGATCACACAACTAGTGTCTGAAGCTAGATTTGAACTGATTTTCTTTACTCTAGACCAAGCACTTTATCCACTGTGCCACCTAACTGCCTCTACATGGTAGATGCTTAATTAATCCTTGTTAATAAGTGAATTCAAATCTTCAGACCCAGAAAAAATTACTCCATCATGAGAAACTAAAATCATTGAGAAATATGATGGCTGACCAACTCTCCAAAATAGTTGAAATATCTCTGGAAATGGAAGAAATAACCCTGGATTGCATCTCAGTCCGAGACACACACACACACACACGCACACACACACACACACACGCATACATGCACACGCACACACACACACACACACACAGAGAGAGAGAGAGAGAGAGAGAGAGAGAGAGAGAAAGATAGAGAGAGAGAGACAGAGAGAGTTAAAGAGAGAGACAGAGAGAGTTAAAGAGAGAGACAGAGAAGCTGTGAAACTTTTTTGGCTTTAAGCTTTACATCAATTCCATTATTCAAGGAATGGATTATGAATACCTAAAGAAAAAGAAATCATTGATCACAAAGGGCCAGCAATGCTTTATCAAGAATAAGTCATGCCTGACTAACCTCATTTTCTTTTTCTTATTTTTAAAGCAAATTTATTAGACTGGTACATCAGAGAAATATTGGAGAATTAGTTTTCCTGAATTTTAGCAAAGTACTTGACAAAGACTCTCATGCTGTTCTTCTGTACAAGATGAAGGAACATGGACTAGATGATAGGCTAGGTAGATTCAAAGGTAGCTGAATAGCTAGAACCAAAGAGAAATTAATAATGGCTTGATGTTCACTTAAAGCAGCTCTCTAGTGAACAGCCCCAGGGTATCTGTTTGGTCCTAGGATAAGGTATTTTTCCCCTCCAGTGACCTAAATGATGGCATAGATGATAATCTTATTTCATGTTCAGATGACTACAAAGCTGGGAAGAACAGCCAGCATTAGACTCAGGATCCAAAAAGATCTTGACAGGTTAGAACATTTGTCTGAAATTAATAAGATGAAATTTGATAAGATTAAATGTAAATTCTTATATGAACTAAAAGAGAATCAGCTTTACAAGGAGAAAATGGAGATATATGTCAGGATAGGAATTTGTGACAAAAATGATCTGAATTTTTAGTGGATTTTAAACTAAATGTGAGTCAGTATTTTGATATGAAAGTAAAAGATTTTCATGCAATTTCAGATACTGTTAAGAGAATCATTGTGTCCAATTGATAATCCAGGTGTACTTTGGTTGTCAAATCATACTTAAAATATTACGTTTAATTTTGAATGCCATGATTTAGGAAGGGATATTGATAAGCTGTGAAGCAGTAGATTGGAAAGGTAAGGGCACCAGCTTCTGAGCCTGCCACATAGTGGGTACATAGATGTTAATTGTTGACTGAGTCAGACAGACCTATATTCTCATCCTGCCTCCAACATATTCTATTTGTGCCACTCAGGATGTGTCATTTAATCTTTCAGTGCCACAGGCAACTTTTTAATACTAGAATGTGTGGAATGTGCTGCTCTGCATTGTTTAGGGAATTTTATTTTTGGAAGTTCCCTATGCTAATGGAAACAAAGAACTGGTCCAAAATAATTAACAAGTTACAATGTTCTATGAAAAGCAACTAGGACAGTGATAAGCCCAAAGGTCATTTGATATGACAAATCAGTTGCAGGAGTGTATTTAGCTTGGACATAATAATATTTGGTGGGGTTGGTTGGAGGAAAGACGAGAATGTGCTAGCTGTCTTCGAGTGTTTGACAGATATTGTAAGGATTCTGTTTCTTCTTCTTGGCTTCAAAAGGCATAACTAGGAGCAATTGGTGGAAGATACAAAGAGTTAAATTTAGGGTTGATGTAGGAAAAATCATCATGGTTAGAGTTATTAAAATATGTAATGGATTGATCTGAAGTGTCAGCAGTTCTTTTTCATTAGATGCTTTAAAACAAAAGCTAGATAACTACTTACTATATATGATACAGAAGTGATTGCTGTTCAGGAGCTAACTAGATTAGATGGCCACTGAAGTGCCTTCCATCTGTGATATTCTATGGTTCTGTTAAGCATTGTAATCATTCCACAATCATTATACACATATTTCAGATGAAGAACTTGAAATAGCTAATTCTTGATTATTTGGCACTTACCAGAATATGTAATCTGCCTATAAACAGACAATCCAGCACATATGAATCCAAATATTTGTATTTAAAATTCAAATAGCCTTGCTTAGATTCGACTTGGACTCTTGGAGTCCCTATTCTCTAATCCCTTCAAACTAGTCATCCATAAAATCCTGTCCATTTCTGCTTCTCACAGGCTGGCATACTCATTTTTTTTCACTTAAACGATTATTCATTATATTGGTCATTGAAGAAAAATAAGATATTGAAATAAAATAATCCTGAAAAGGTTACTATGACGTATAGTTAAAATGTAAAGTTTCATCATCATTTTCCATTGTATTTTGCCAGTATATACAACATCAATGATCAATCTCTAATTACTCTGAGAGTACAATGACCCAGCATGATTATCTTCATAAATATTTTTCTTGAGTTCAGTTTTGCTTTTTCACATTCAACATGATAATGTTTGACAATCATTAAAACTATTTGATTCTATTGTTCCTTACAGAAAGCAAATACAAAGTGGTGAAACATGCAAATTAAACATAAGTTTAATCTTTATGAAAAGAATACATTTTATACTAAATAGATAATGCTGGGGCAAAAACTAGCTATTTTATATTTTTGTCACCCTTCATTCTGTACCCAAAAAGGACACTATAAAAGAAGATAATAGGACTGCAAACAAGGCAATGCTTCTTTTTTAACAAGATACAAATCTATAGAATGAATAAAATAACAACTGACTTAATTCATATAACTTAAGCCAAGTATTTCACGTGAAAAATAAATTTCCTTCCTAAATGTCACGAACATCTAAATTTTTATTTAACACTCTTTGTGAATTTTCATTCACACATATGTATATGAAACATTTTTTCCAAAATGTAGATTTTCACATCACAACACACAACCTACTATTTTAAATCATAATTATTCTGTTGTGTACAAACTATTACAGCATTAGATAACTTCACAAATATTTATTAAAAACAGAATGTACTTCTCAGGGATAAAGTAAGACTTTGGTTAGATGATAGTAAATGCTTTGGGGAGAACAGCATAGGGGCAGAAGTTTCAATGCAATTATATTCAGAAGATCTGCTCTTCAACCAATATTTTTTTTTCAAAATCAGCTGTAGGAATATGATAAAAATCACCAAACTGACAATCTAAAATTGTACTGTCAACATATATAACATCATATACCTGATGCTGGACAATACTTATTCTTTCAAATATATATATACACATATACATATATACACACATATACATATACATATATACATATGTATATATATACAATTGTAAATTAAACACAAATATAAAATTGTATATCCAAATATACATTTAATTTCATATTTAATACCCAATGTATTTCCTTTCTGTGGAAAATTGTTTACTGGCAACCTATTCTTTTCCTCATTGTTGTGGTAGAGGTTTCCTTTATTCCTCATTACAAGTCTATACATCTCTTGGCCACTAAGTCTGATTCAAATTAACTTTCCTAGTTTTGACTTCTATGCCCCAGATTCCTGTGGATTGGTTTTGAATTCAAAGTAGTTTTTGTTCAGATGCAAAAGTGCATTTGCTAAAGCAACCTCCTGTCTCACATATTCTTATTCTATTTTTGACAATGACAGCATCTGTTCCCATGTGCTACATGTCCGGCTACATAGCTAGAATACTTTAAGCAGGATATGTTCACTCCCTGGGTCACCACAGCAGTACAGGTAACAGAATACCAAAGCCAGAATCTCACTGGGGCCTCTACGGGAACCCAGGCTGGGAGACTGGCACATTCATATTGTCCTATTCCATTTCATTGCCAAATCCATAACCCAGGCCCTCATTGCTTCATTCGTGGATTATTCCAATAGTTTCCTAGCTGTTTTTTTTTAAATTCTAGTTCTATCATCCAAACCATTCTCTGCATCCTTATCAGAATAACCTTTTGAAGAAATTGTTTTCAATGTATCCCACTATTGCTCAAAAACCTTAAATGAATCCTATAACCTTTACAATTAAGTCCAGTTTTCTCTAATCAGCATTAAAGGCTGTCCATATTCAGATTTTGAATTATTTTTTCCAAATTCCTACCATCCATCCATAAATGCACTCTGATCTAGTCAGATAACTATCATTGTAATTTCCCAAGCACTCCATTCTCATGAGCAATTTTATTTATGTGATGTCTTCTATCTGGACTCTTCTCGTGACCTCATGAAAAGTAGCTCAGAAAATTAAGTCCTGTCCCTTTATTTGGCAGATGAAGAAGTTGCAACCTAAAGAAATACCCAAGACTCTAAATTCAGGTCATCTGATTTCAAATCTGTCTTGCTTTCCACTGAATCTACTTTTCATACACCTTATGCTATTTTTTCCTTATCTAGGACAAATTAAAGTTCTTCCTCCACAAATTTCTTCCTCTGAGCCCATTTAGTATTTATTAAATGCCATGTTCCTTCCTGCCACAGAGTAAAACTGTTAGCTCTGAAAGGGTAGTCCAATTCCATCATTTTTATATAAACTAAGATTCATAGTTAAACTGACTTCTCAGTGCTGCCTCTTGATCACAGATCTTTGGATCCCCTATATTCATTTTGATTCTGTCATATAATGTCTCATCTTGTTAGTGTTGTATATGTGTGTGTGTGTGTGTGTGTGTGTGTGTGTGCGTGAGAGAGAGAGAGAGAGAGAGAGAGAGAGAGAGAGAGAGAGAGAGAAAGAAACAGAGGCAGAGACAGAGACAGACAGAGAAAATGTCCCCTTTCTTACTTTAAGTTCCAACTAAAATTCCACCTTCTACAAAAAAATTGTACCTTTCCCAAAAGCTCTTAATTTTAGTGCCTTGCCTCTGTTAATTATTGCAGCTAGGTAGTACAGTGACTAGATTACTGGGCCTGAATTCAACAAGACTTCTTCCTGAGTTCAAATCTGGCCTCAGATATGAACTAGCTGTGTGACCCTGGATAAGTCACTTAACCCTGTTTGCCTCAGTTACTCTGTAAAATGAGCTAGAGAAGGAAATGGCAAACTGCTCTGATGTCTCTGCCAAGAAAACCCCAAACGGGGTTGGACACCACTGCAAAACAACAAAAACAATTTATCTTGTACATAGCTAGCTTTGTACGTATTTGTTTGAATATTATCTCCCCCATTAGATTGTAAGCTTCTTACATATAGGGCCTACTTGTCTTTTTTGTATTTCCAACAATTAACACAATGCCTGGCACAAACTGCTGCTTATTTGATGGATTATATGTGTATATCTGTGTGTTATTTTCCCAGATGTGATAATGTCCTTGACAATCACTAGGTTATAAACCCAACTATCTTGAAAA
This sequence comes from Phalanger gymnotis, assembly GCA_028646595.1. NCBI lineage: Eukaryota > Metazoa > Chordata > Mammalia > Diprotodontia > Phalangeridae > Phalanger > Phalanger gymnotis. The sequence continues at coordinate 100,533,400 of CM053626.1, forward strand.
ATGGTGGTAACTTCCATTGTGTGTCATGCATCTTTTGTGTTTTTGAAATACCTAGCCCCAATTCAGTAGACGGAATACTGGCTAATTAAGATTGTGTTCACTTCAACTCAGTAAAACATTTATTAAGCATGTACTATGTTCAAGTTTGAAGTTAATTTAACAAGACATTATTGCTCTGTCCCAACTTTTTAAAACACATATGATAGTGGTATATATGGGATTACATGTGTGTGTGTGTCTGTATATACACTCACACCTACACACACAAATGCCAGAATCTCTGTTCTTACTTTTCTGACAACACTCATCAAATGTCTGATTCTATATAGGAATTGTGTATTACTATCACACAGAACCTCACACAGAACCAGATGATGTGTTACTGACCTAGAGGAATTACAACACTTAAATTTTTAGACTTTAAATAAATAAGGCTCTATGCCAAATGAGATGAATATGATCATCAACATTATAGAAAGAAAAGAAAATCCCACAGAAAATAGGAGACTTTACAATTATGAAATTTAAAAAATTGATTATATAGATAACCAACCCAGATTTGTTAGGCCAAACATATCCACTCTGGAGGCCTGAGTGATTAGGATTGGTTATCATATAGAATTGTCTCGGAGTTGTCTAATAGAATAAAGGAATGACTCCTGACTCTACAGAAGGTGAATTCTTCTTTACCCTATTCTTTAATTCACATTATAAAATTTCACTTTATATTTTCACCATGAGGATAGCTTGAGTTAATGATGTTGCAAGTGCATTGAGGCCTCATAACATGGAATTAGAAGGATTGCATTCCATTCAGTATTTATTTTATAATGACATCTAGAGACTGAGTGACTTATCATTCCAATATGCTTCAATAGATGAACAGTTTTTTTCTTCAAACAACCTTGCTAGTAAAAAGATGTATTCTAACAGAACAAAATGTTGTATTTGTTACCATTGTACTTTGACATCTTTCAACTTCGTCCATAATTCAGATTAAGACATCTGTTCAATTGCAAATGCAATATAACGTTTTTCATATTTTCAACATTTGCTAGAAAAAAATTGATAGCCATTAAAGTAAACATGAGAGCAAAACAACAGGTGTTGACATTTTCAATCTTTAGTAGCACCAGAGATAAGCATATCCTTTGTGTATTTTGACTTTATTGGCTTAGATTGGAAGCTGGGCTTTACATAAATAAGTTCACAATTGTGTCATTGATAAATCAGGAAAGTAATTCATAGAATCCTAACAGTAGATCTGAAAAGGATCTCTGAGGTCTTCTTGTTCAACATTCACATTTTTAAGATGAGGAAACCAAGGCAGAGAGAGGTTAACTCATTTGTTGCAGATCACACAGGTAGTAAGCAACAGAGACAAGCTGTACACTCAGGTGACTCCAAAGCCAGTAACTTTTCTTCAGTAGCATATCACTTTTTAATATTCACTCAATGAAGAATTTTCACATTCAATCTTCTGAATCCACTTCTCCATGACCCTTTTTTATTCAAGTATCTGTTCCATAGAAGGTATTATGGATTATTCATTTACTATTGCATCTTAAACCATTATATCTGCTATATTTCTAAGCGTCTTCTGCCATTCCATAAAAAAACTCTTTTACTTCAAAAAAGCTAATATAGTCACCAAAGTGCTAATAAAAAGTTATAATCAATAACAAAAATGCTATGTTAACTATGTGATAAAATGCATGCAAATTTCAGATTTACTATATTCTGTTCCTTTAAATAATTTTCAATCAATGAATCTATTGGTATTTATTAAGCTCCGACTATATGATGGGAAATGTGCTACATGATCTTGACACAAAACCAATAAAAACAAAATAAACTTACGTTCTATAAGGGGAGGATGTTATGCTGATAAATAAATACATGGACAAATAGATGTAGATATGTAGATAATAAATAAAGATAATGATAAACATATAGCTATAGATGATGAGATAGATATAGATAATGAGAGATCATATAGATGATGATATATACATAATAGTGTGATGAATGAATGGATAGATGATAGATAGATAGATATACACAGTCAGTGATGGTAGGGATATGATTAATATAAAATCAGGAAAGGTTTCTTGAAGCAAGTAGTATTTTTGATGAGGTTTCAAGGGAGTGAGGAATTCCAAGAAGAGACATGGAAAAGGAGAGAATCCCAGGCATGGTGAATAGCATTTCTGAAGATACAAATGAGAGAGGTGAAAAGCAAGCAGGCTACTTTGACTAGAATATGACATTGGTTGGAGGCAGAATTAATTTGTAATTAGCACAATCTGTACCCAAATTATAGAAGACATTAAATGGCAAACAGATCTGATATTTTACCCAAAGGCAATGAGAAACCACTGAAACTTCCTTATCAAGACAGTGACATAGTCAGTCCCATATTTTAGGAACATCAATTTTGCATTTTCAGAGAATGAATTGGAGAAATTGGCTACCACGAGATAATTTAAGTTACTTCCACAGTCTAGGTGAGACGTGATGTGGGAGTGTAGCATAAAGATGTGCTGTGCATTGAGAGATGAAGGATATGAGAGACAATGAACAAGTGGAGAAGCATGGCAGTTGATAGGTATGGTATGAGAGTAGATAATATAAATATGACAGTAGAGTCAAGAACAACTACTTTGTTGTGATAATATTTGGTTGGTGGTTATATATGCAGAAAGAAGCAATGAAGAGAAGCAATGTAACAAAACTAATGAGGTTTGTTTTGCACATGGTGAGTTTACACATGTCAAGCAGGCAGTTGGATATGTGTAACTCAAACCCAAAAGTCAGATAAGGACTGAATAAGCAGATCTGATGCATAGGGATGATTGCTGAATCCGTAAGGGCTAAGGGGAGTAGAGAGGCAGTGTTGAATAGTAGTTAGCTTAACGTATCTGAGATCAGGCATTCCTGGCTTCAAATCCTGCCCGTGACATTTGCTGTATGACCATAGACAAGTTATTTATTGACTCTGAATCTCAGTTGCCTCTTCTGTAAAATACTGTTACCTATTGTAACCAGCTCAAAGACTTTGTTATGTAGCTCCAATGTGATTAGATTTAAAGTACCATTTAAATGAGCTATTATAATTATCATTTATCTTGCCTCTATCATTACAAACTTTAAAATATTGTGCACCAACTAACTGTAGGCATTTTATATTGACATTTTAATTATTTCTATTCAATAGTCTGTCTGAAATTACAATTCTTTTAGTTTGATTTGTAAATTATTTATTAATTCTTTAGTGTGATTTTATAATATCTGGACTAAAATGTTTTATAGCAGAAATGACAAAGATGCAACACACAGACCATAGGCACACCACAATACTCCTGAGTGTGGCCTAATTCAGATAAATATGTATTTGGGAAATATACAATAAAATACAATATTACAGACACAATAACACATAGATAATAAATATGACACCATAAACTATAGATAATTGCTGTTCTTTCATGTCCAACTCTTCATGACCACATTTGGGGTTTTCTTGGCAAAGGTACAGGAGTGGTTTGACATTTCCTTCTCTTCTCTAGCTCATTTAATGATGAGGAAACTGAGGAAAACTGGGTTAAATGACTTGCCCAGGGTCACACAGCTAGTTCATGTCTGAGGCCAGATTTGAAGTCAGAAAGATAAGTCTTCCTGCCTTTGGGACTAGCACTCTATCTGTTGTCCTGCCTAGCTGCTCCAAACATAAATACTATATTTTAAAACTAAGTCAGTATGTGGCCAACATGGATCACTTTGTAAAGATTAGTGGCCCCCCTTTCTATTTGAATTTGATACCAATGTTTTACAGAACCCACAGCCAAATATGCAGTGAAAGGGCATGAGAAAACACTAAGATATAGCAGTATCAGACTTAACAACTCTTTAGGATTATAACTATTTCACATACTGTTGTATAGTTATTTACATGACTAAAAATGCATCCCCTAAGGTCTTTGAGAAGTGTAAATTAATCAGATGGTTATGGAAGATCCAGAAATACACACATATAAAAATATTGATTTTCAATGATATAATAGTAGCTGACATTTACATCATATGTTAAGGCTTACAAAGGGCTTTCTTTATATACATTATCTCAGTTGATGAGATATTATGGTTTCATCAGATTTCAAAGGAAAACGCAGGATACTCAGCCCAACTCAATGCATTTGTATATGCCAATAATATTACCATTGATAATGGTCAATTTAACCTCTAAAATATTAATTTGGCTATCACCCCCTTGCTATTCTCAAGGGCAGTTGGACAAAATGTATTTATTGTGATGGAGCACCACTTAAGTATACAACCAAAAATTCTATTCCTAAAAGCTCATTAGGTGCATTTTCAGCTTTCTAATCAATAGTAGCCAGAGTACTCTGGACACCATCCATCTATTTTGGAAAGGAAACAGACCCTTTTTGAACACTACTTGGAAATATCTGTTGGCTGGTTTACAAACCCAACAACATTAACAAAAATAATTTTTCCATAGGTACTACTCAAAACTGAAAAGACAATAAAATCATTTATAGTTAGAATGCTTTAATAATGTTCCTCTTTTATTGTCCACTTTCCCCTTCATCCTTAGTCCCCAATACTATTGTTTATAGTGTTTTGACCTTTTACAGCTTCCATTAAGGCCCTCTCTAAAGCTTCTCTGTAAAAAACATTTTCTGCTTTTAGTTCAAATTATTTATCTCAGAGATAAGATATTTTACAACTTTCCATTTTTAGTTTTCCTTTCATTTAGTTTTCTTTCTGCCATATCTATGTCCCTTCTCCTTGAAATTTCCACCTTCCTTTCTATTCTATTACTCTTTTAGTGTATTTCTTGGGTGAGTGGAACAGTCTTGAACCGATATTAGAATTCTGCATAAAAACAACATATTGAGAGATTAACTGATAAGAGAAATAAAAGAAAACATTCAGGAAGTAAGCAAAAAATTTACCCTATGCCTATGAGCTACTGTGTATATATATCCATGGATTATTTGTTTTCAGGAAAAAAAGCACTTGAAAATCTATTTGTCTGACTAAGCATCTCTAGCTTTTCCTAAATTGTCTTTTTTGGTATTATTTATATTGGAATTTCTTCTGATTTAGTTCATAAGCTTCTTATAAAAGATATTATGTGCATTTGTGGCCCTTCATACATAATACATAACAATAAGCAAAATTTGTAGCAATGTAAGCACAAGAAGAGTTAGCTAAACTATATTGTCCAAAGTTCTGCAAATTCAGCAAAACACTCAAAATCTTAGGGGAGGCATTTCCTCATGGGCCCTGCTGAATGTGTATGGATAACCTCTTTCCATGTACAACCTTTTCCTTCTTTCTTTGTTTCTTTAGAGTAAACTGGATAACTTAGCAAATTAGGTGTGACAGGTGTGATTAGTGGAGCCATACTGAGCCTTGGATATTTAGTAATGGCACTGGATAATGGCAGCTCCATATCCAGGCTCCATATTTTACTTAAAGAAGAACATCATTGGTCTTAGGAGTCCATAGCAGTGATGCAACAGTGAGCATTAAGGGTAAAGCTTTTTAACAGCCAGGGGAAAAAGAAAAGGCTAATTCCTGAAAGCACAAGAGAGCCATTCCAGAAAGTTGCTCTTGAATGTCCTACATCCAGCCTATACCCTTTTGTATGAGAACTTTAGTTGCATGAATTTTCTGGCCAGCTCTTAATCTAGAAAATCTTCATTTTGGTGAATGGCAGCAAGTACTGCCCTCCCTAAGAGGTGCTTCATTGTTATAGTTGTATTGTAACAGATGGTGAAAGGGTAATGAGGTAGAAGTCGAAACGCATATAGTTATGGGTATCGCAGTTGATAGAGCTACAGATTTTGACTCAGGAATGCCTGAATTTGAATCTTGCCTTAGATAATTCCTACCAGCATGACCCGTGGGCAAATCATTTAACTTTTGTTAGCCTTAGTTTTTTCCTCTCTAAGATGGGGGTAAAAATGATTCCTACCTCCACAAAGCTGTTAGGAGAAATAAATGAGATACTCTATGTAAAGCTTTTATTTAAAGTAGAGAAGGGAAAAGAAGGGAATAAGCATTTATACAGTACCTACTATGTGCCACCTTGCGATGCTCTTTCAAATTATTTTTTCATTTGATCCTCACAACAACCCTGGGAGGTAGGTGCTATTATTATTCTTATTTTACTTTTAGGGAAACCAAGGTAGACAGAGGCTAAGTCACTTCCTAGGGACACAGAGTTATAAAGTTTTAAAGTTAATATTTCAACTCATATCTGTTAACTCTAACTCCAAGTTTCCATCCTTTGTGCTTCCTAGCTGCCAAATACAAGTGAGAAGTTTTTAAGACTTCAACTTTATGTATTTTAGTTGGCATAGAAAGGAAGGGAAGGGTGAAAAGGTTATAGAGATAGAAACAAGTAAAAAATCTTTCAAGAGGGTTTTCCTACTCTCTACAGATCCTAATGACTTCACCTCTAAGACTAACTTCTATGTAATACATGTGTACCTTGTATACACATATTTCTCCCTCTATTAGAATGTAAGCTCCTGGGGCAGCTAGGTGGTGCAGTGAGTAGAGCACCAGCCCTGGAGTCAGGAGGACCTGAGTTCAAACCCTGCCTCAGACACTTGACACACTTACTAGCTGTGTGACTTTGGGCAAGTCGCTTAACCCCAATTGCCCTGCCTTTCCCCCTCCAAAAAAAAAGGAAAAAAAGAATGTAAGTTCCTTTTGCAACTGGGAAATAAGATATACAGGCATGGGGTATAGAAATCTATCTTGCCCTACAAAAAAGTAACAGGAAAGGGGATAAGACAGGGGAATAGGGTGACAGAAGGGAGGGCAGACTGGGAAAAGGGGCAATCAGAATATATGCCATCTTGGGGTAGGGGGTGGGGAGAAATGGGGAGAAAATTTATAACTCCAAAACTTGTGGAAATCAATGTTGAAACCTAAACATATTAAATATATTTAAAATAAAAAAAAGAATGTAAGCTCCTTGCAGGTTGGGACTGCTTTTTGTTTTCCTTTGTACCCTCAATGGTTGGCACAAAGAAAGAGTTTAGATGGATTGACAATGATAGCTTTGATGTTTATAACCTGAGTGATTAGGATGCTTATAGTATCATGAAGAGAAATTAGAAAGTTAGGAGGAGGGAAGTCTTTTGATGGGAAGATTAGGTGACTATTCGATATGTAGGAAATGTAGGTTTGAATCTCAGGAGATAGTTTAGGAATTGAGGTCAAATACATGAAGCAGCTGTTTAGATATGATAATGGAAGCCATGGGAATGGAAAAGTTTACTAAGTGAGACTATAGAGCGTAAAGGGGCCATTTTTCCCCAAATAGGTGGTTGGTATCCAAAGCACTGTGGCTACTTGTTTCAACAATCCATCTACCAGCTGCTGTGGGGGTGAAAACCCAATAATAACCAGCTCACAGAATGCTGCAAGCCCAGGTTGTTTTGATCTGTTTTAACAAGGAAAGCAATGTTAAGGGTTTGACAATCTTACTTTAATCCAGCATACAAATACCTTTCACTTAATTCAGGGGAAAACGCCAGCACCCTGAACTTCAGAGCAAATACAAACAAATTACAAACACTGACAGACACACCAAATACAATTCATATTTACCAACATCTGAGTTCAGCCAGGGAGCTCATAACAACGGCTGGCCCAGAGTCATGCACGCCACTATGGCTGTGGGTCATCAGAGCTCTGAAAAAGGAAAGCCAACCCCTGGTTCTATATCTTTTTCAGGGTTTTTACGGCACCTAAAATCATCACAAAAAGTGTGGCTTAAACCCACGTGATCTAAAAGCCTCCGATGTCACAAATTTGTCACTCAAATCCATGTAAACTAGGCTTTCCTTTGAGGCAAGGAGGTCATCAAGGCCTCCTTATTTAATCAAGGAAATAAAGGCCAAACTCTTCAAGGGCACTTGGTCGAATTAAGTGCTAAGACTCCATTTTGATTGCCAATACACTACTACTTTGGTCAAAGACCTTAAGATGAATGGAGGATAAAGGAAAACCAAAGAGGCAGGAGAAGATCAGGTGCTTATCTGTACAAGACAGGTGAAGGGGTAATCGATTGGGTAATCGATTTTTTTTCTATCTTTAGAACTAAAGTCAGTTCTCCTGTACTTAACACAGTGTCTGGTACATAGTAGGCATTTCTATGTTGATTGATTGATTGATGGACTATTAAAGACATTTAAAATTCTATTTTTAGCAAAATCTCAAAAATTCGTTAATTCTTCCACACTCTAAAACTATAATATCCTATCCCCTTTATCTCCTATCACAGAGACTGAAATGTTTCTCATATGATAAAATTATCCCCTTCACCCATGCCCTCATCCTTTTCTTTTCTGTCTCCTCCATCGTTTAATTCCTTCAATAAGTTTCTCTCTCTCTCTCTCTCTCTCTCTCTCTCTCTCTCTCTCTCTCTCTCTCTCTCTCTCTCCTTCCCTGCCTCCCTCCCTTCCTTTCTCTCTCTCAACAACATTTATATAGCACCTATTATGTACCAAGCAGTGTACAAGGGCTTTGCAAATAATATCTCATTTGATCCTCACAATAACCTTGGAAGGGAGGTGCTATTACTATTCCCATTTTAAGTGGAGAAAACTGAGAAAGACAGTGGTTAAATGACTTTGTATCCCCAGTGCTTAACACAGTGTCTGCCACATAGTAGGCCCTTAGTAAATGTTATTGATTGATTGATTAGGTGGGCCATGAATGATATTGAAAATGATTTAATCGAGTGTTTAAGATGAAAGCCAGATTTTGAGGGAATAAGATGTAAATGGCATATGAAGAGGAAGAGACAGACAGTTTTGGTTACTTTAATTTTCTCTAGAAGATTGACAATAAATCATATGAAGAATACAAATGGATAGTTTGAGCAGGTATCAAACAGGGTTAAGGGATAAAGACAGTAAAATTTTTCATATTTATTAAGTGCCATATAACTTATTATATGCCAGACACTATGCTAAGGTGCTATACTGTGAGTACAAAGAAAGGTAAAAACACTTCTAAAAAACTACTTTCAAGAAGTTTATATTATATAGGGGAAACAATTGCAAATGATTTTTACCTACAAGAGATATAGTAAATAGAAGGGATTGTATGTAAATCTATGTAAATAGAAGAGGATTCCAGGAGAATTGTACCACTAGCAACTGGAAAATACTGGAATAAGACTCCTGGAGTAGATGAGATTTCAGCAGAGTCTTGAAAAAAGCTAGAAAATGTTGGAATTGGAGGTGAGGAGGGAAAACAGTGTTGACATTAGGTGCTAATAGTGGAGAGTGATGGGACTGGGATCAGAAAGACCTGAATTCAAATCCTGCTTCAGATACTAGCTGTATGAACCTGGACAAATAATTTAGCTACAGGAAGAAACTGAAAATATATGTAAATTAAATATTTGTGATAATAAAAAATTTATAGTCAAAATATGGCCAATATTGGGGAATGGATAGAAAAATGTGATCTCCGAATTTAATGTAATGATAATGTATGTAAAAGAAACAAGGAATATTAATAATTTAGAGACATGTGATGACTTTCATAAAACGAGGCTGAGGGAAGTAGAGTTAAAAGAACAGCATATACAACCGGTAAAGCAATTTAAATAAAGACAAGGCAAGACTGAAATATAGCAAAACACAGGCCAAAGAAAAAGGACTTGTTGGTGTTATACAATCAAAGTTAAGGTGTACAACCTTTTCTTTTACCAACTGGTAAACAATGAAAATAGAAACTGGTGTTATATGATAAAAATAATAACAATATCAGTATTTATATAGCATTTTAAGGTTTTCAATAGATGTTACAAGTGTTTTTATTTTATCCTTGTAGCACCCCTGAGAAATAGGTGTTATTATCATCCCCACTTCACAGATGAGGAAACTGAGGAAGTGAGGTTGCCCAGGGTCACAAAACTAATAAGTATCTGAAGCTGTATTTGAATTGAGGTCTTCCTGATTTCAGGTCCATCCTCTATCTGTTATGCCGCCTACATGCTGCTGTATAAGTTGTAACTATGCAGTTAGATGTTTTGGATTAGTTGCTTTCAGGGAATACATGTTGTAGGGGAAGTATGTTTGTGGATTAGTTATGGAGAATGTATTGTTTCAAAATAAGCTGTCTTTCTGTCTCCGTGTATGTGCTCGTTTGCTTGTGTGTATATGCATATATACGTACCATTACATTTATTCAAGAACACACATATGCATATATTTTCTTAAAATTCTGCTTTGTAAAGACAGGAATCAAGTCATTCAACAATTTTTTTTCCCATTTTCTAGGTTTAGCACTATGATCAGTACTTTGGGGATTATAGAAAGAGTATTAGAAAATGAGTCAGGTCCTCAAGGAGTATATAGTCTCACTGGGAACAAAACATATGAAAATGAAATATGATTCATTTGAAGACATTATGCTTATACTTCAGTGAATTTAGATTCCATCAGTATAGGCGTTCCTTTCATTCAATTCAGGTCATAAACTATTCACATACTTCAACTGTTGCAGATCATAACCTATTCATATTCTTTCTTCCTGAGTCATTCTTATCCACTTCTACAAATGTTCCAAAGTAGATTCACCCCACATGTTAGAAAATTATTTTAATATTTAAAGAATATCAATATAATGCTCAACTGATCATCTCTCGTCTCTCACTTATGCTATGTGAATTGCCCACCTCCTTATCCATGCACTTATCTTTCATAAAGCATTTTGAAACACTTTTTGTACACAAATTTATGTGTGTCATTCCATTGCTCATTGTTAAGCCACAATTCTTAATTTATCTTTTCTGAGATAAGTGCATTTCATAATTTACAGCTATACAGCATCACAAGGAGTATATTGGTATTCAGAGGAAAAGGGACTTGAATTAGGAACTGATAACAATTGAAGTACTTTACAATTTTCTCTTCTTCTGATTTAATTTTGTTTTGTAATTTTGTCCATATTTAGCACCTGCCCGAAATTGACTCTCTACATGGTATATCCACCTAATTGTATAATATAATCTATACAGTATCAATTTATCTAATTTCCCTGTGTATATGACTATATGCCAATCATGTTTGGAATAAGTAATGATTACAATGACCTTTGTTCTTTCTTTTTTTTGAGATCGCTACTATAAATACAAACAGATCATCTATAGATTCTCCAATGCCAGAAGTGAATCTTCTAACATATAGACTTTGCAACGAATGTGCTCCTGGATGTTCATAGACTCCTTTGTTCAGAATACATCTCAATTTTCAAAATGTTGTTTGATGTGAATACTTAGTGGTTTGGTGAATCAAGTTAGCATAGTATTCACATCTTTCATGAAATCTGAGAGAGTTGTGATTAAGTATACAATTGTGTAGTATAGACCAAAAATACAATATTAATATTCCTATGGTTGAGCCCTTGTGGTTGCAATTCAACAATCATTATTGCCATTATAACCAACTGATCATACATTAAATTATAAATTTATTTTGCCTAATTATCTCATTTCAGCCTTGCAAGTTTGTCAAAGCAAAATTGGAGGTATTATTGTCCCCATTTACTCTCTTTACAAAAAAGGAAACTGAGTATTAAAAAGGTGAAATGACTTAACCATGGCTATGTATCTAGAAACTTTCAAAAGGGAGGTTACAGCTCAGTTTTCTTAATTTCAAATCTACCCCTCCTAAAATAAAGCCAATAAAGGGGGTTTTGTTTTCATTACTTGTAAATGAATGGATTTTTAGTTATCATATGCTCTTGAGCTAGATGAACATTTTTAACATTGTGGGAAAAAATTAAGAGGAAAGTATGTTTGTAAACATTTGACTGTTAAAAATCTGGACAATATAGCTATTTACATGCCATTTTTAATTAAGTATGTTGGCTTTGATAAAGTTCATTTTGAAGGGTCCATTGTTTTGTTTATTCACTTTCCCTCATCTGTTTATACAATGATAAAATAATCTTGTAATTTACTTGTGAGGTTATTATGGCAACATGAAAACAAATGAGTCATATATGCTTAGCAAACAAACACAGATATACATGCAACAATTTTAAAGAATTGACTTCTATTATCAGCATTTCATATGAGGATTTTCAACATTTAGTTTTTCTTCATAAATTTTTAGCGTTTATTTTGTGCCATACCCTATATCAGATACTATGAAAGACACAAGAAAAAAAAAAAACATAAAACACGTTTTTTTATGAAGGGCTTTATGAAACCTTTACAATTAGGTTGGGGAAATAATATTCGAGAGAGAAAACTAGTGTGCAAGCTGTCAGGCCCTCAGCACCTTTTGTCCATTTGACTACAGCAATAATGTAGGAACTGAACCTATGATTTTATTGGTAAAGAGAATTCACAGGTGAGATAATTCTATCAAACCACTCTCTTACACACACACGCAAAAGATGAGGGGAATGCTGTATATAAAATTTACCTATATTTTATCAAGGCCTTTAACAAAGTGTCTCATGCTACTTTTTTGGAGAAGATAGAGACATACAGAATATTCAGTTTGGTGGATTCATAATATGTCTGATGTTTACACTCAAACTGTAGTTGATGGTTCAGTTCCAACATGGTAGCATATTTTCAGTGGAATTTCATAAGGAACGGAGGTTGTTCCTGTGCTGTCTAGCATTTTTATCAATAACATGGATGAAGGCATACATGCCTCACTCATCAAATTTATCTGTGGCATCCAGCTACATACCTAACCTACAAGATGATTATCAAGATCCCAAAGTATTTTGATAGACTCACTAGAGCTTCATATTGAATCTGATAATATGAGATGCAACAGAGATAAATATAAAGCATTACACTTTGGGTACAAACAAATCTGCTTCACAAATAAAATGTTGGGAAGCCAGAGAAGGATGGAAGGAATTATGAAAAGATCTGTTGGTTTTAGTGGGCTACGAGCTCAGTGTGAGCCAGTAGTTGACATAAGTGATACAATGAATAGGTTCGAGGACCTGGAATCAGGAATAACTGAGTTCAAATCTCACTTCAGATGTGTGCCTTTGGGTATGTCATTTAACCCTGCCTGTATGACTCAGTCTCCTCATCTAGCTTCTTGGGTTGTTGTAAGGATAAAATGAGATAGTTGTAAAGTTCTTTATAAACCTTAAAGTGCTATGTAAATGACTGTGGTTATTGTTGGTAGTAGTAGGAATAGGAGTGGTATAATGTTGCAGCCAAAAAAAAAAATTAATGCTGTCCCAGTCATGATTCAGAATGTAGCGCAATTGATCACTCAGAGAGAGAGGGTTCAAATAATCAGTCCCTTTAATAAAAACCATATTGAAATTCCCCTATGGACATGCAGTTTCCAAGGAAGTGAAAAAAGCTATCCACAGGAAAAGGACAGATAAAATCACTGGAAAGGGCAAGTAAAGACAATGAGCTAGGAAGCTATTTGCCATCTTAAGAGCTCCATATTAGAGCCCTATACAAGACACTATATCTTCCTTGACAAAAGAGTCCATAACTGGATGCCAGACTAATCTACGTTGGGACAAAGTTAACTCAAATTTCTCTTAGTCTATTCCTTAGCTTCATAGCACTGAACAGCCAGAGCTGGTCATGTTGACAGTTGGGACTTAACTCAAGCCTCTCCGTTTCCTTCTGTATGCTGGGCCATGACAGGTTAAGTTAAGAAAGTAGGAGGTTCCAAGAATAAGAAGGTAATAGTTCCACTGTATTTTGCTCTCATGACATCTCATCTTGAGTATAATATTCACTTTTCTGTGCCAAAATTGAAAGAATTCATTGATAATCAACAGAGTATCCAAAGGAGGGCAAGTAGGATGGTTAAGAGTATTGAATCTATGCCGAAAGAGTCACTCTTAGTCCTAGTTTTCTAAAACAGAAATGAAGAAGTTGGACTAGAGGACGTTTGATGTACCTTTCAGCTCTTGATCTGTGTATTATAGACTTTAGACATGATCATAAGAAGGAATAAGATATGTTTAACTTGGAAAAGAGAGACATCAGAGGGTTCATGACAAATGTCTTCAAGTATTTAAAAAACTTTAATGTAGGTAGTTAAGTGTTATTAAGAACTTATCAGGGGCCAGAAACTGTGCTAAATGCTGGGGCTTCAAATACAAGCCAAACAAGCGCTAGTGCCTGGCTTCAAAGACCTTCTATTGGAATGAGAAAGAGAGAACATAAAAGGAAGCTGGCCATCAGGGGAGGAGGCATTGGGAAGAAAAGGGAAGAAGAAAATTCCTATGCAGGGACAAGATGTTGAAGTTTGGAGAGTCAAAATAACGGCTAGCCCAGACATCTCTCCAAAATGTAGGCCCAGAAGAAAAAAAAACTGACTGGAGCAGAAGGAAATTTCAGGGCGAAGAAGCCTTAGGTGACAAAGGCCTATCAAGGTTAGAAAAGACCTAAAAGATATACCTGGACAAGAATCCTCCGTGCAAGGTACCTGACTAATTGACAATTCAGCCACTACCTACCGATGTCTAGAGGTGTGAGAAAGAACCCACTGTTTCCCAAAGCAGCCTATTCCACATTTGGATAGCTCCAACCATTAGGAGGCTTTAGTTTAGTTTTCTTTTTCCTTTCATAGAACCTAAATTTGCCTCCTTGTCACTTATACCTGTTTTTAATCCTTTGGGGTCTCTGAGGCCAAAAAGACAATGTATAATTCCCTTTTAAATATTAGCTATTAAAATACTTCTACAGTTATAAGCTACAGGATTCTAGGATTGGATGCTATCAACAGTAGCCCTTCTGTCTTCTATTCTCCAGACTCTACATCCCTAATTACTCCACTGGACTTTATGTGGCAAGAAATTAAGTCCCTCAATATATCTTCTGTCTTCTGGATAGATTCCAGCTTTTCCATTTTCTTTCTAAACTGTTATGCTCAGAATCGAATGTATAATATTTAATAGGAATAATTCTTATTTCAAGATATCTAGGCTCTGCAATTTTATCAGTGTGGTTGTCACTTTTTCTGTCCCACATCCCTATAGGTGCAGATTACAAATTTTCTGTCATTTAATCACAGATATACTCTCTGAGAGTTATGGCTAAAATAAGACAAAACAAAACAAAATTAAAAAAAAACAAGAAAAACAAACAAATAAAATCCACTACCCTGAAGCCAGTCTGGTAATAAGCTTTTTGAACATAGCCATGCCGGTCCTTAGTTGGCAGACCTAGCAACATAGGATCTCCCTTCAAAGTCACAAAGCTGGTAAATGTCTGAGGCTAGATTTGGACTCAGGTGTTCCTGATTCCGGGTCTGACACTCTATCTACTGTGTCACCTAGCTGCCCTAACATGTATATACATAAACCAATATGAAATATGTAAATATGTATATTGATTTCAAATGGGTGTATGCAGACATGATATGTATATATTTGTATGCATGTCTTTATATGTATGTATATATTTACATATGTATATGCCTATAATGTTTTCGATATGTATCACAGAATTTCAGCATTTGAAGGGATTTTTAAGTGACCACCTAATAAAGCACAAACATGAGAAAGGATTCCTATAATAATATCCTGGAAAAGCAGTTATCCGGTCTTTCCTTGAAAACCTTGAATGAGGAGGAATTGAATGCTTTCTGATACAGCTTGTTCTACTTTAGGGCATTTCAAAATTTATGATTTTCCTTATGCCAACCCTAATTTGTTTTTTTTTCAGTTTTCATCCATTCCTTCTAGTTCTCTTCTCTGAGGCCAAACAGGACAATGCTAATGCATCTTCTGCTTGGCAATCCCTCAAATGCTAGAAAATAACTGTCATTCCCCTCCCCCACTCCTCTCTGATTATTATCTCTTCTTTACACTAAACATCCTCAGTTATTTCATTTCATATATGAAATACCTATGATCAAATACAGTATTTCTTCATTTTCTTTGTCATCCTTTTATAAGTGTTTGTTCATTCATTTTTGTTTGCTACTGGTCAGTGCAGTTTCTGTTACAGTATTTTGGATTTAATAAGGTGAATTTTTTCTAAACAGTACTCTGGGGCCTAGAAAAGAACATAATAAATTCTTTTACTCTGCCTATGATCTGAAAGCCTATGAAAAGGGTTTCTAAATTACCCTAGGGAATAGTGACTTCTCTTATAACTAAGATTCTGTGCAGATAGCACATTAGTTCTTAAAAATATAAATTCAATAAGGAGATGAAAAATTTCTGGTGGCTATGATACCATGGAATAATTGTTTATGTTAAATAATCTTAATGTTAATAGCCATATTATGTCTGACTTTTTTGTTAACTTCTAAGGGAGGTTTGTTTGTGTCTGTCCTTGCTTTGACTATGCTAAATAGTTTTTGATTTGTTGTAAAAATATGCTTTCTTTTCTTCTTGTCCCTTTCATTGCTGAATCATCAAAATGGTCTTAATCGCCTCTATCTGCTTCTACTCTTCCTGCTCCTATTAGCACAGACTACCTTAATAATATTCTGTGAGTGTCTTCTCTCCTAATAACATTAAAGACAAATATGATATTTGGTTAAAAGAATATTGATCCAACTTATGCTCTTTCTAATTCAGACCACATTATCATCTTACACAGATAGTGAATAGTTTTTCATCACTGCAAAGTAAGTACTTGTTGAGTCCTAACTTCTAATAAAATCTTTTAGTGTTCTTTAATGTCACATGTAGCCAACCCCATCTAGCCTCAGGGATATAAAGGACTATAATATATTAATTTTTCAGATCTTCCAACCCCATTGTGAGTTTATTCTTTTTTTTTGGTCACTGGTAGTAGTAGCAGTAGGTATAACCTGGGAGTTCACTTAATCAATGATTTCTACTAGCTCGTTTAACCATGAGCAAATCATTTATTCTCACAGGATACCAGACATCTCTCTGAACTTATAGGTAACAAATTAGTTGCTGTTTTGAGTTGGTGGAGGAATTTTACATACCAGAAGACCCTCCCAATTCCCCATGGATTAAACATCAAAGCTCTGTACTCCCCTACACCCCTATGTTCCTCCCAAAATTAATTATATTCCCAATGAATAAATTAAAAGCAATAAAGGGAATCACTTACAAGTCAAGTTTCATCTCATGGAAGTTCAAAAAGAAAAATGTTAAGTATTTTACATACTCCATACTGTGCTCATTATTAGGTAACAATCAAAATTTTAATAAGAAAATTAAAGCCTATGATAGTGCTATGAATGTAATTATAATTCTCTTAGAATTTCGGTCCTCAGATTTGATAGGTCTAGATAGTTAAAAACTTAATTTATTTCCTTATATTTAATGGGCACTACAAGTTGAAATGGGAAAAAATACTAATTATTTCAAGGCAAACGCTGGTCAACATACCAAATCACACGGAGGGGTCTGTCCACAACATGATCACAGGGACAAAGAAGAATTAATCAGGTATTAAAGTATTTAATTATCTAAAGATAGAATTTGATCCTTTTAAGTATAAGTGTTAGCTGAAGTTAAACCAAATGATCATTTTCATGGTTATCTAATACTTTAACATTGTCCACTTGTCTTCAGGCAAGAAACTCACAAACAGGGAACGAATTACTGTCACTTCGTATTAGTGACAGAACTAATTTTCTTCAGTTAAGTGCCTGACTTATGGGTCAGGATCTTTGGTCAAACTTTAGGCCATTCCTTGGCCTATGATTTTCATTGATATACTATTGAACAACAAGTTTATGAGTTATTTGGGAATTTCTCATCTAGGTCTCTTTGGCCTTGCACTTATTGTCTTACGTAAAAAGTTAGGTTGGATTTAAGACATGAATGAATATGAATACTTTTCAGACAATTATAGTGATGATTTCAATATTGTAAAAATAAGAAATGTAGGAAAGGTTAGAGAAATTAGAATTATTCATTCTGGAGAGAGGGTTTATTTAAAAATAGTCTTCAAATACATGAAGAGTTCTTACACAAAGGCTTAGGAAGGGTTGTCCTTCATCTCATCATATCGCAATATGTAAAGAAACATTCTCAAAATGCAATGTGAGGGATTAAGGTTCAAAAAAATCAATTCCATTAAACAAGTCTATCAATAAATTTTTATTGACTATTATATGAAAGCCACTGTGTTAGGCTTGTGGAATACCTAGTAGGAATCTAACAGGAAAAAATAAAAGAAATATGCAAACTACCACAGTATAATACAGATTACAGTACTTGTCCTTAACAAAAAAAAAAAGTTATTAGAAAAAGTCATCATATGGGAAGTGGCTGTTCATATTTGGGAGCATACACATTTGTTTTGTCAGTTTAGAGAAGGCTTCATGTAAAAGGAGCTATTTGAGGTAGACCTTTAAAAATGGGTAAGCTATCAATAGGTATGCATGAATGGTTTGTCATTCTAAGGTCTTTGCATGAACAAAGGAATTAAAGTGGCAGAATTATGGTGATCGTCACAGGATAGTAAATAGTATACTTTGTTAGAGAATAGAGTTCAGGTAGTGGACTTGTAGGAGATAAATTTGGAAAGAAAGGTTGAAGCCAAGACTATAGGTATTCTGTAAGCCCTGAGGAAGTATAGAAACAATTACAACTGTTGATCAGACACTTAAACAATGGATTAATTAAAGTTGTTAAGCACATAGCTATACATTGGGATGAATTGCTAAGAAAATATACAGAATCTTTATATATTGGTATCTAAATAAGTAAATGGTTTCATATATGGGATGATTGCCTTATATCTATCAATATACCTGTGGCTATATAATCTCATCTTTAAGTGCGTCTTTTATCCCTATAAATGATACCTGTAAAAAGCAGAATGAAAGCATCTAGCAGTTCATATAACTGGCAATTAATAATATTTGTCTATTTTAATCGAATTGGATTAGATTGAACTGAACTAAAATGGACTGGATTAAAATGGAAGGAATTGAAAATGATTTAAATGTTATGATACAGCAGGTGGACCCTGAGGTGAACCATTTGAGTAAAGGCAAGCCATCTGTTTCTACTTTTAATGAAAGTACTCATTATATTGATCAGAAATCCCATAATGACTTCTTTGGTAATTGCACACAAAAAAGTGAGAACAGAATTTAGTCCTCAAATTTTCCAGGAATACTGTTGGCAAAATTTCAATGAGAATAATATGTAGGGTGCTTTGTACAGTCCTTTGAACTTCTTTCAAAGAGCTTTCATATCTATTATCTCATTTTAGTTTCAGTGTGAAGCATCTTGGCAAAAATAAATGAAATGAAACATGTAATTCCTTCTAGATTCCTTAAATAACAGAAGAAATCCAAATAAATAAACTGTTTTTGTAAGTGTTAAGGATTGAGACTATTATTTCAGGGTTATAGGGAACTCCCATGTGAGGAAATTCCCTCTTCCAAAACAGGTCAGCACCCACTCTTCAACTTATAGTTTTAAATAGTTGCCAAGTAGTCACAGATTAAGTGACTTGCCTAGTGTCCAACAGCAAATATTTGTCAGACATATGTCTAGAATAAAAGCCTTTGTGCCTCTGAGGGCTAATGTCTCTTGCTAGGTAGGTGGATAGAGTTCTGGGTATGGAGTCAGGAAGACTTAAATTCAAATGTGTCCTCAAACATTTACAAGCTGTGGGATCTTGGGCAAGTCACTTAACCTCTGTTTTCTTAAGTTTCCTTAACTATAAAATGGGAATAATGATAATTTCTTCTTTCTCCTTTCCTTTCTCCCATGGTTGTTGTGAGGGTCAAATGAGATAATTGTATTTTTAAAGAGCTCAGCACAATATCTAGCACACAGCAAGTGCTATATAAATGTTGCTGTCATTGCTATCTACTTCATAATGCTGCCTCTCATAAACTACCTTAAAGATAGAGAGGAATTTAGACTTCATAAAGAATTGATGAAATCTATATTAAATCTATATAAATCTATATTAAAGTGTAAGGTCATGGAATACTTAATAACCATCCCTTTTATTTTGGGTTTTGAATTATTTTTATTTAACATTTTTACACAAAATTGAGAAGAATACAGACAATTTTAAATAACATAGGTACTAATCAATAAAACAACAAATAAAGATCAAATTTGCCAATTTGTAGTATTTGCCAATTTCAAAAGTGCAAATGATCACACTGAAAATGTATCAATTGGCTGTTGGGAGCTAGATCAGCATGAATTGGATCCAATATACCCCACGCCAGTAAAACACCTAATATCTGGGGAAAACATTAAGTACTGCATTTACAGAATGATTAAATGTGGTGATTTCAGTAAAGAGATCAAGAAGTAATTAGACCATTAGCTTCAAAAATACAGAACAATTAAATTCAATAACTGTTTATACCTAATCCATCTCCAAAAATAAATATGTAGTGAATGAATGAATGAACAGATGGATGGATGGATGGATGAATCTGGACATCATCATAAAGATTACTAGCAAAAGAATACACAGTCTATGACTCATAGAATCACAAAATCTCAGGTGTCAAAGAGTTTTTGGTGACTATCATTTCATGTTCATTGTACCACTATTCTTCCATTTAACATTGTTAAAATCTAGGAGCCTTCCTCAGCCTGTCATTTTTACTCACCCTTCCTGCTCCTATCAAATCAGTTATTATGACAATTTTGCCACTATGAGACTTTTCCTATCATACTAATCTATTCCATGCTAGGAAAAAAGAATGATTATAACATGTATACAATAGTCATTCAATTATTTTCTCGCAGACTTCCAGTGAAGGGGAACCCGATAAATCCCAAGTCAGTTCATTCCACTTTTGAATGACTCTAATTTTTAGGAAGTTTTTGTTGTTACCAATCCTAAATTTTCCTTTTTATAGCTTCTACCCTTCGCTCCTAGTGTTGCTTTCTAGGATCAAATGCAACATGCTAATCCCTCTATCTTCACAACATCTGTCAGATAAACCCTCTTTTCTCCTCTTATAATGCCGCTATCCTGGTATGGATCTTAATCATTTCATATCTAGCCTATGGCAGTAGCCTTGTGCTTGCTCTCCCTGCTTCAGATCTTTCTCCAGTCCAGTCTGCTGCATCGTCTACTCAGCTGCCACTGTGTTCTTTCTCTTTTGCATCTCTTACGATATTACACCTCTTCTTCTCATCCTCTCCTCAGTAAACTATATTACCAAATTGTTACATTGCTCTTTCCACTAGGATGTACCATTTAAAAAGAGACTACTATTTAATAATTGAACTTCCAGCTCTCAGAATAGAGACAATGATGTGAAAATATCTTTCTTTTGGTAGTATTCAAGACAGCCAAATTCATCTAGCTTTATGGTAGCTAAATGTGCTATCATAATTGTTTAGGTCAGAATTATTGTCCTAACTCAATTAAAACCTTTGTATTTTAAGCTGAACACATAGTTGACTTAGATTAGAGCATAGGTGTTTCTAAAAGTGGAAGTACTAAATTATTTTTCATAGTTTATTTATAATTTTTCTATTGTTAAAAATGAACAATTAATTTAATTGTTAGCAATTGTCAGTTAAAAATTGTTTAGACAAATTCTGCCTAGAGACATATTTCTTAAAAGCTTCTTTTTTTATCAAATCTAAAAGAAATGGTATCAATGCTGTCCAGCAGCTTTCTTTCAGGAAAATGTTTAGGAATGAACTCTTGGATGAGGGAAACAACCAGTTGGAAAATGCAAGTGATTTAATGTAGTAAAAAATACATTTAATGTTTAGAATCATAAGTTGAGAATAGACAGACTATGGCATATTGCCCATGAGTCAAGAAAGAGAGAGGATGAGATAGAGAGACAGAGTGAACCAGAATTTTAGATAGAGAGACAGAGAGATGCAGAGACAGAGACAGAATCAGAGACACAGAAGCAAACAGAATGAGATAGAATGAGAGACAGAGAGATACAGCCTCAAAGACAAAGACGGAGAGGTAGATCGAGACAGGAACAGAGAGCAATAGAGAAAGAGTAAAGAGACAGAATCAGAGAGACAGTCGAAGAGAGAATCAGAGAAAAACAGAGAAACAGATAGTGAGACAGAGGTAGAACGGAGGAGAGACAGAGACAGCAACAATGAGAGAGACAGAGAGAGACAAGGAGAGAAATCAAATTTAATTGTGATTGGAGAAGCAGTCCTGGGATTAGATTTGCAGAATCTTTTTTAGACCTAGAAGTGGTCTTAGAGATCATTTAGTACAATTGATTTTCTCATTTAAAAAAAAAGTGGCATAGTTAGTAACAAAGCTTACAGTGTAGAGAACATAAACATATAACTTTCAGCCTAATATTCTTTTCACTATGCCATTCTGTATGTCCTGCCCTCTCTTCCCCTTCCTCCCCTCCCTTCCCCTGGCCTCCCCTTCCCTTCCCTTCCCTTCCCTTCCCTTCCCTTCCCTTCCCTTCCCTTCCCTTCCCTTCCCTTCCCTTCCCTTCCCTTCCCTTCCCTTCCCTTCCCTTCCCTTCCCTTCCCTTCCCTTCCCTTCCCTTCCCTTCCCTTCCCTTCCC
>CM053626.1:100556010-100583659 GCA_028646595.1 Phalanger gymnotis
CTCTTTTTTTTCTCCTTTTCCTCCCTTTCCTCCTCATTAATACCTGCACTAAAACTGCTCAGCATTTTTCAAAACAAAAACTTAGTGAAGTGAGTCATAACCATACCACTTCAAAACTTTGTCATATAAGTATAAAAATGACAGGCATAGTTTGACATGAACCCTACACTTTAGGCAAGAAAGCTTTGAAATGATCTGGGGAAGTATAATAGGTTTCTATTTCCTGAGGTTCTAAAAAGGAAGTCTGCATAAGAGATAATAGATTAGATATAAGACAGCCCAGGCCTTCTCTTCAGGAACAGCTCCAGATGCCTTCACCAACTTTGTCTTCAGTAGCTTTGAATA
Organism: Phalanger gymnotis; assembly: GCA_028646595.1. Lineage (NCBI taxonomy): Eukaryota > Metazoa > Chordata > Mammalia > Diprotodontia > Phalangeridae > Phalanger > Phalanger gymnotis. Next base: position 100,556,356 of record CM053626.1, read on the forward strand.
TGTAGACATTTGGTATTTTTATTCCAAATATACATATAAGCACTTGGCTTATAAGCACTTACATTATATAACCATGGAAAAAGAAGCATATATAAGCACCAGGCAAATGAAACAAGTTAAGCTGTCAATCATTTCCTTAAGGCGAAGGCTTGTTTCAATCTGCTAGAACAAATCACTCCTCCTCCCTTTTTATAGGTGGAATTCCCCGGAAGCTCAATTCTCCCTCAGTGGCCTGATTTTCCCTTTCTCGGCAACTTCCTATCTGTCTCCCCCATAATCTTTATGGGGATGTGACTTTCTTTTTATACCCAATGGCACAAGTGTTTTCCTGAGAGGAAGAAAACAAAATGCATATATTTTGCTCATTGAGACCCTAGGAATATTGTCAGTTCATAATTTTCATTTGTCTTAATTTCCTAAGTTATCTATGTTTTTAAATTCTTTGTCAAATTTCTAGCTTTGCATTACCAGTCACCACATTTCACTCTAGTGGCTCTACTCTTAGGTCCAGTCATCTTCATGACTAGACCAAATATTTTGTTTTCTTGAAGCAGGGAATGTTTTCTCCTCTCTTACCTAGGTAACTAAGTACTAAATAAAATATGGTATTCAATTTAGAATTCTCTGTTGTACAACATAGCTTTATGGGAGGTAAAGAAAATGTAATTTAAAAGCTACAGAAAAGGAACAAACAAGTATGAACATTTGGTACTCTGCTTAATAACTAAAAAAGGGACAAGCGTCTTTGCTAGAAGGTGAAGAGGTTGTAGGTCATTCTCGGCCTTCTGCCAAGCTCTTATCTCTGAGATCTCAGACCCAAACCCCACCTTGAAAGTTAGGGAATCCTGGGAAAAAAATTGTGTCCCAACCCAAAAAAGGTACCTGCAGACAACCTCTCATTTTCCATTATTCCGTCTCCAAGCTGTTTGGTGGCATTTGAAAGGTAGACTAAAAAAATAAGATTTTAAAATTCTGATTTTTAATTTTTATAGGATGATAGAATTATAGAAGTGATAGAATTAATATGCATGAGACATATATTTTTGAACATTTTGGAATTTGTTTTGCTTCACCATACATATTTGTTATGTGTATCAAAACAGAGAAGCAGCTATATGAGGCAGTGGAGAGAATGCTGGTCCTGGAGTCTACAAGACTAGAGTTCAAGTCTGGCCTCAGGCACTTATTTGTGTGACCCTGGGAAAATCACTTAACCTTTATTTGCCTCAATTTTCTCGCCAGTTAAATGAGGATAATAATAGCACCTACCCCACAGGGTTCTAGTGAGGATAAAATAAAATAATATTTATAAAACATTTTTCACATGGTTGGTGCTTAATAAGTGTCTTTTAATTCAATAATTTTAGTTTAAATGAGTTTCATGCTTATTTTTAAGGAGAAGGGAAAAGAAATAATTCTTAATTGAAAAATAAAATAGAATTTTAAATTGAATTTTGGGATTATAAGTGACCTGAGCATACAACTAGTACAACCTTTACCCATATCATCAATCCGAGGTACTGACATCTTCTACCTTAAACTTTAATGCCTCTAACTTTTGTTTTTCCCAGTTACAGGTTAAAATCTTCATCTGTTTTTTTTTTAATCTTTTATCTCCTTGACCCACCACTCATATATCTACCATATTAAGTTTGCAGTATTTCTCATCTTTTCCCCCTTCTCTCCATTCACACCACTATTATCCCTAGTTTAGATTTTCTTTACCATTAATTCTAGACTAGTGTAATAGCTCACCATTTCCTGTTGCCTAGATTGTGCTCCTTCTTCATCTTTGTATTTCACAATCCTTATCTTCAAAGAAAAATGGATGTTACCATCTTCATGTAGCCTTCCCTGATTCCCTTTGTCTGAAACTGTTGTCTCCATCCAAAGCTACTCCTACAGTATTTTACTAACATTTTATCATTTCTCTCTATATACAGATTCTGTACCCTGCCTATATCTTGATTGATCAATTTATGTTCATCTTGTCTTTCCCCATTAGAATGTGAACTCCTTGAAGATAAGTAATATTGTTATTATTTTATATCTAGAGCACCCAACACAATTCCTTGAACATAGCAGGTATTTAATACATCTTTGGTGAATTGAAATGACCTTCTCAATAAGTGCTAAGGCAAATTCCAGTTAGAGACATAAGTGATCAGAAACTCACTATCCAATGAAATAGTACAATTGTAAGTTCTTTGAAAACAGTTTTTAGTAATTGCATTCTATTTTCCAGTGCCTTCTACTCATTGATCCTTGTGACTTGGAACAAGAAAAACAATGTTAATTCTTCCACATGAAAACTTCTCAAGCATTTGATAATTAAAATTATGTGCCCCCACGTTTTTCCCTATAGGCAAAACATCCCAAATTCCTTCATTTGATCCTTATAAGGTATAATTTTATTTTTTTTACCATCCTGTTTATACTACCCTGGACATATCCCAGTTTGTAAATTCACCTTCTAAAATATATGATCCAGAACTAGACACAATATTTCAGACGTGGTCTAGGTACTCACTCACTTTATACTTCTTAGCTCTTTGCTTCCTTTGAGACTCAGTTCAAAAATTACATTCTTTAAGATTCTTTTTATAGCTGCCCCTCTCTCTATTCCCCCAGTTATAGTTCCCTCCTGTCCAAGATTGCCTTCCATCTATTCTCTGTGTACCTGGTTAATTACATATTGTTCATTGTCTTCTCCATTAGAATGTAAGTTCCTTGAGGACAAGGGACAGACATTCAGCACACAGTAAATGCTTAATATGTTAATTATGTTAATATATGTGTTACTTGTTATTATATTATTATGTTAATAGTTACATACTTAATGCCTGTTAATTAACTCTAATTGAGTAAAGTGAGCATTTCACCATGACCACTTGGGATACTACACTTAATAAATTTATGTTTAAGAATACAATTAATATGTATATACATATACATGATGATAAATCCTGTATATGCTTACTCATTATATATGTACACATATGTATCTATACACTATATATGTGATATGTATATACAGTCATATGGGTATATATAGTATATGTATTAATGAAAATTGAAATCTAATAGATGGATGATACCAAGCAAAATAATGAAGTGTATACGCACACAGAAACGCACACAATGTATTTATAGTATTTATCTACATACACATATACATGGAAAGGAGGGAGAAAGGAAGGAAGGAAGAAAGGAAGGAAGGAAGGAAGGAAGAAAGGAAGGAAGGAAGGAAGGAAGGAAGGAAGGAGGGAAGGAAAGCAAGGAGATAGGAAGGGCAAGGAGAGGAAGAGAAAAGGAAGGAAAGAAGCAAGGAAGGAAAGGAGGGAGAAAAGAGAAAATCCAAGAGAAAATCCAGGCAAGAGAAAAAATTGGTTGTTGAACAACCCTTATTAGGTAGGATTTTCCCCCATTTAATATCATTTCTTATTGTGGTCCATGAATATCTGAAACAGGATTTCTCTTTTATTACTCTTGCCCAGGTATCTGCTATAATGTTAGTAGCTATGGCAACCAAATCCTTAGATTGTCAAATATATGAGATGGCAAAATTGAGTATGTGAAATCTTTAAAAAGAAAGAAAAAAAGAAATTCTAGAGCCCTTACTACATTCCTGATTAAAAAACCACTTCTGTATTGTTGCTAATCTTCATTATACAAATATACATGTATTGCCACTTACCCACTATTAGTAGGACTTATGCATTAGAATATTACTTTTCAACCATTTCTTCTAGTATAGCCATTGACATTCATATGTGATCTGTAAGTGGTTTCCGTGTGTGGGAAAAAGCCCCCCCCCCACATATTCTATATGTATGTATAATATATATGTGCAAATAAAAAGGTAATAATACCTAGTATCTATATAGTGCTTACTGTATTCTATGCACTGTCCTAAAACATCTCATTTGATCCTCACAACAACTCTGCAAGGAGAGTGCATTTTATAATTAAGGAAACTGAAGTTAAAATGATGTGCCCAGGATCAAAGAGCTAGTAAATATTTGAGGCTGTATTCGAACTCAGCTTCCTGGCTTCAGGCCCAGCACTCCTTCAACTGCACCACCTAGCTGCTAAATATTTTAACCAGATGGATTAAAAGGAAAATTTCTATGTATAGCCATATCAATGCTATGAATAGTGCCTTGCAAGTATTGCAACAGACTTCATGGTTGCAATCAGAAGCTTTTATTTCATTCTGTGTTTCTGGTTGGTCTTTGCCAAAGCTACATGGTCTACAAGATCCCATTATAGAATATGAACAATAAAAAATGAAGAAGCAATGGAGATTAAATCCATGATGGTTTATATCTAGACAAGATGGAACATTTTCTCCATGTGATTGAATACTGGAAACCTCCAAAAGTTATGCATTCATTTGAAAATGCTAGAGATTAGGGAGATCTCAGTTTACTTCAAGAAAATCATGTTGAGTGGATATAAATGATGGTATAAATCTAAAAGGATTACTGCATTTCAGCAGTTTAAAATAAATGTCTCACTTCCATGAAATCAGTGTTCCATACCACAAAAGAGCATAACTGAAGAAAAGTGTTGTCATAGCTGGATGAGGTTGAGGGTCCCAGTGACTGCTGCATGTTCTTAAAGGCACTCAGATGTGAAATAAGAATACTGTGTTATACTTCATTCCAGCATTAAATAATCTCTGCTGCCACATTCAAGAACTGAACATGAGACTTCCTAAATAAGTATGAGAAGAAATGAAAAATATTCCACTTAAAAAAACATAATTTACTAAAGAGTTTGTATTATTTTATCCTTAAACAATTTTTCTAATGTCAAAATAAACATGTTATAATATAACATACAAATGATTTATTGATATATTAATTAATATGCAATTTAAAAGTTATATAATGTGTAACTATAGAGAAAGTGACACTTTCTGATTTTAGCTTGTGTTTTACTATTTTTGATTTAAAAGACTAAATATTTGATAGTTTTTGCAAAACTACCAGGGGATGATGATCCAACAGGTACTGTTCATGTTTTGTTAACAGGTCCTGTTAATGTATTTTATAAACTCAGTTTCCTCTGTTTCTTATATACTTTTGTTAAAAAGCTTAATTATAGAGTAACAAGTTAATTCTCGATCTGAATTATCTATATTGTTATGTTTAATAACTAGATAAAAAATGTATATGAGCTTGGTTATTCAAGTACTAAAATATCCTTTCTATTTTTCTTTTTTTTTGCATGTTTTCTGTATTTACTGATTTCAGAAGAATGCCCAACTAAGATAATAGCTGTCAAATATTCTGGTGTGAAAGATGTGTATATATATGTGTGTGTGTGTGTGTGTGTGTGTGTGTGTGTGTATAGTATTTAAATAAATACAAATTGGAGACATCATTTAAAAAATATTTAAATACAAATTTATAGTCCTGCAAAATAGCATTTCAAATAAATGGTCTAAGTTGATCTTCCTCCTTGGACTTAGAGTAACTATTATTTTCTCAAAATAAAAAGTATCAATATATTGAATCATCAATTCCATTGTGTGAATAATGGAACACAATCAGTCCCTTTTTCTAAGAGCCTTGAAGGTGTTATTTCCTGAATAAATATTAGAAGTGAAAAATATCCCCCTCAAAAATGCATAATTCACTAAAGAATTTTTATTCTTTTATCCTTAATTACATTTTATTTGGCTCCTGTTTCCTCTATAAAAATGATCTGGCCTAGGACAAAGTAGGAATTTATTGAAGGTCACTGGTTCAAAATGCTCATTGTGGTTAAATATTCCACATTACCTATGTTCACTGTTTTCATTTTTAGTTAGAATATACTTTGATTCCTTTCTCCAATTCATTGTACAACAGAGGCTTGAAAGCTCCACCCATGTCTCTAGCAACGCTGGATCTGAACATTGCAACCCTCGAAGAAAGCATTACCATCCTCATCTTTAGCAATATTACTCTATTAGTCATTTGTCCCAGTGTACATGATATCTAAAAGACAGAACTGTTTTAAGGCAGCTACTTTCCAGTTAATATTTTAATGTCATTTGTCCTATGCTGATTTATGGTCAGTGTTTTTGTCAACTTATCAGTTCAATGTTGTAAGGCATATAAAGCAAAATTGTAAAACAGGGAGCTAATATTATAGCATGTTTTAGTCCATTCCCTGACATCATTGAAAATCAAATGATATACATATTTCTGTTGTCTCCCCATACAATACGTCAGATAGTTATTGTTTCCCATTTAAATTGTACCAATCTGATTCTCAAATGCATTTATGGGTTTAGTTATATTATATTTGGTTCTTAAAGTTGGATTCAATTGCTAATTATAGCTTTCACATGACCTGATTGATCTACCTTGGAAACACATACATACATACATATATAGACACATACATATATATATATTTTATACATATTTAAAATATATATAAATTCTCTCTATCTTTCATATTTCTCTCTCTCATTCCTCTTGAAGTAGCAACTGAACAACTTCTGGAGTGTGTTATGATTAACACCCCATTTCTTAGAAAAGATAAAACAAGAATTGCAGAAATGATGGAGAGGGATTGAAATCCTTAAGGTGTAAAAAAGGGTGTTGAATTTAATATTGTTAGTTATGGGAAGACAGTAGAGTAATTTGATGTGTGAGATACTGTGCAGAAATTAAAAAAAAATATGCCAGGGGCTTTGAATGAATGGAGAGGCCAAAGAGAAAAGATGCAATGGACTAGAAAGGAGAGCATTTGTTAGGTTTTAATTTTTTTTCCTCTTTGCTTAAAGCCTTGAGATATGAGCATAACAAAATCATTTGTTAAATTGCTTAAAGTAAAAAGTTATAATACCAAACATAAACTTTTAAAAAGGGTAGCACCAAACAGACTTTAATAATGTCAGTCCCTCTGGATTTGATCAGTTTTAACAGTTCAATTCTGTACTTCATCTTAAAATTGAGGAAAATGATACTACTCTTTATTGGATCACCTGCCACAAAAAATGTTCTTCCTTAAATTCCTTGAAGTATGGAATTTTTTTCATCCATGGACCTGCTGGTCTTCAAAATTACTAGAACATATAGAAAGTGTCAGTATACTTAAGCCAACTTTAATTCAAAGTATAAAGGACTATAGAAACTTAAGTCAAAACCCAGAATTCAACTTTAAAGAATATCACAATGCAGTACAAAATCTTAAGCATTCATGAACCTCACCAGATTTGCTTTTTGTTTGTAAATCCCCATCCCAAATGCCATATTAATGTATTAATTGCCCAGTGAAGTTTCTGGTTAATCTTTTGGAGGAAGTTCCACATTTAGTATTTTTCAAAACTCTGAATTGACAATATTTCAGTTTAACAAATACAGAAAGGAATGCAGTTATCATGATGCTGGGGAGTAATTTAAACTTTACCCTCAAGCTCTTAAATTAAGACAAATAGAACTTTCACTTCATGGCAGACAGAAACACACACATACATATAAATACACACATACATTCATATACACAGGCATATACATACACATGTTGTATGTGTGTACACACACATATGCACATGTATGTGCACACATGTGTATATACGCATGTGTATATGTGTTTTTATGTGTATATACATGTGTGTTACATTTATGATTCCTAGTAATAAACTCTCATCTATGTCTTATTGGTCATTGGCTCAAATAGGGGAAGAGCCACTAAGAGAATAGACATATTACAGCTGTGATTCCAATAATTCTTTCTTTAGAAACTTGGTTGCAAAATCATGTTTCCTTTCCAATTTAGTGTCTAGCTATCAGGATTTTTGAGAGGTTCTAGGTGCAAGGCACAGACAACTTCTGCCATTCTGCCATCCTGCCAAATTCCCTTGCATTTGGGGAGTAATCTTCCCCAATTTTTGAATCCCCAATACTTAACACAGTGCCTGGCGCTTTGTTTAATAAACACTTATTGTCTGATTGACTACTTGGCTTGGCCTTGCAATGATATGCAAGGCATCCACTCTCTGTTGAATAGGATTTTACTAAATTACACTGATACTTATTATTACACAAATTTGATTTACAGAAAGTCTGCTACAAGGGATTGGCCCTGTATGGTTATAGAACTGTTTCTTCATAGTTATCTCTAAAAGAAATTCACAATTCAATCAGGAAATCTATGAAAACAGAACATTTCCATATGGACTGTTGTTGAAACATCACTATTATTTGCAAAAGCCTTGTGAGGCATCTTTGTATATCCACCCTCCCTTAATAGTAAATAAACCCCTGCTGATTTTAGAAATAAGTAAATATTACCAGATCCTAAAACTCATAGCATGTGATGGCAACCAGAAAATAAACAAGGCCTTTTGGAAATGACTAATTCCCTTTTTCCAGCCTCCTGGTTTTCTGAGTACCCTAGAAATAAAACAAAACAAAGCAAGAACAATAATACAATTGTTGACAACTTTAAAGAAATCCAATGATAGAATTCAGGACGTGATGGTGGTGTATGTAAGGGACTTTTGCTTGGCGTACCTCAGGTTGTATCATAGAGATGGTAAAAACAAGCACTAATTGTATAACATATTCACAATTATGCTATTATTATTTTGCATAAAATATGTAATAATAATAGCTAGCATTTTATTGCATTTCTTGAAGTTCAGCAAAGCCTTAGTGTCATGAGATTTTAGCTTATTTTGGACATGTTAAAATTAATAATTTGAGTTATTAATGATTAAATGCAAAGAATATTTAAATTCTATTAAAATATTTCAGCAGTTTGGAAGATCTTCAATATAATTCATGGAAGTATACCTTTCAGAAATTCAACACTGTTATGCAATAGTAAATCAAATTCACATATTTCTTATGCAAAAAATGTTTCTTCATCTGTTGACTAGCCCTCTAGACAACTGACACATAGTTCATTTTTGAACCTCTAAGCTTTTCAACTTGCACTCTGCCTGCAAATTTAAAAGGAACTTGGGGTCACCTTCATGGCACAATGCAACATCAGAATAGGAATTTAACAGAAGACATAAATAGCTTATCAATTTTGTAGATGTCACAAAACTGAGAGATAAAATAGTTAACAATGACCTGACAAAAAAGGAACTAAAACTGATCTCAATAGGATCTGGGTTGCTGAAACTATTAGAATGAAATGTAAAAGGAATATCTTTTACTTGGGTTAGAAAAAATCAACTTCATGAATACAGGACTAAGGAAATAGGCATGCCCACGTGGAACAGGGGAACACAATAGCTATCTTCAAGTATTTGAAGGGCTGTCATGTGGAGGAAAAAAATAGTCTTGTTTCATTTGTCCCCAGAGGGAAGGACCAGGAAATGTGAATAGAAGATACAAAAAGAGAAATTTAGAAGTGATTCCGGGGGAGAATATATAACAATTAGAGCTGTGCAAAAGAAGAATGGAATGGACTGTCTCAAAAGGCTATTGGTTCCCCCCTTTGAAGATCTTCAAGAAAAGGTTGGATGACTTCTTGTGAGGTATGTTGGAATAGGAAAAACTTTCTAGTGTTGGTTACATTAGATGATTTCTGAGATTGTTTCCAAATCTCAAATTCTATATGATTTTGTAATCTTGTAAAAAGCTATAGAAGGTTTTCTTTGTCCTGCAGAATCAATATCAGTCAAAAATATGAGATAATAACTAAAATGGGAATTTACCTTATTCAATTTGTTCCCATAAAATCCAATGTACACATACTTTCTTCATTTGGCAGTTTTTCCATTCCTTTATACTAGTTACTAGGTATTAATAAGAGAAGCAATGGATTTTAAACTATAAACACTAAACTTTTACCATTGGAAGACTGAGTTAATTACAGAAATATAGATTTATGTCCTTCCATTTCTTCTTATTCAATGTACAAGAAAATAATCCTGTTCCTTGAAATTATCATGTTTTCATTGTGGGAAACTAATTTATCTTATTAAAAGGGGATACTTAGAGTTGACAAAGTTACTCATTTTAATCATTCATTTATCCATTTTAATTATATGTCAAATTCTGCCCAGTGCATTTTGATGAAACTAAAATTAGAAGAACAAATAATTGCTTCCCTAAAGAAACTTTTTTTTCTTTCAATTTGGGAAACCAGCTAAAGATGTATTAAGAAGCTAGAGAATAATCAAGGTGAGAAGTTGACCTCAGAAAACACTGTTGAATTGAATTTACATAATCAAATACAATACTATATTCCACACATTGTAAGTGCTACATGAAAAAAGATGCTAAAGACCTTTATGGCATGATGTTAATTAAAGGTTTCATGGAGAAAGTCATATTACTATTCACTATGAACATTAAGTATCTATTGGATTAGTGGAGAAATGGGAAGAGTATGTCCCAGATGTCTTGAGAAAGATAGCAGGAGACAAAACATCCTTCTTTTTTCTAAAGATGTTAAACAGTCATCTATAAATACATGATATTTGATTCAGGTAAAAGGATACAAAATTCATAAAGAGAGACTGTTAAGAGATAGAAGATTTTTGAGGGATTTTTTTGGTTTTGCTTTGTTTCAGTCTCTAGAATCATTGTGATTATATATTTTGGGTGAATTTGAAGAAGAGAATAGGACATATACTTTGCAGAATGATACTAGTCCTCAAAAATGTTTTCATAACATTAATGGACTTTTATAAATAGCAGTTTTGCATTTATAGTTCTCCTTAATGGTTCTTGATGTTGCCAATACAACTCATTCCACACATATCTTTGTTTAGGCCATTGGAGACTCATAATGGTATTGCTTCTACCCAAGCTAAGTTTTCACTGAAAATTAATTATTTAATATGATAGTGATAAATAAGAGGTTGGAAAGTATCAAAGTAATTAGTTGAATGATGATTATGTTTTCCAAATGGTGGCATTTTCCCAAAGGCTTATTGATGGGCAATATTATTAATAACCTGGAAATATTAATAATAATCTGCCCAGAAATATACCACTGGGTATATGTTAGGTATTCTGCATGCTCTAAGTGGGATATAGTTTTATTAACTGATCTCTCTTCCTAATCACTACTAGGCTTTAACTCTTTAAGTATGATTTTTTTCCTTATTAGACTAAATAGAATATGAAAGGATTTATGAACTTAAATGTAAAGAAGGTTACAGTAAGGACTGAAGAAAAATAATGAAAACAATATAAAATTATAGGGTCTAATAATTCAATTATGGTTCAAGAAGAAAAAATCTATTAGTGATTATAAATTGTTGCTTCATCTAAATATGTCACGGTAATCTTGAGCACTATGAGGAAGACTATTAGGAACCAAAGAGAAAAATTACACTTCCTTTGTATAAAACCATAACATATGCATTGATTATTGGGTCAGAGAGTCATAAAATATGGAGGCAGAAGAGTCATGAAGAGCAAACAAGTGGAAAAGCAGGGATTCTAGCCTATGCCATCTGAACCTAAATAAGCATTCTTTCCACTTCATAAGCCTTGCCAAGAGTTTCCTAGTTCTAGTAATCATTGTTTAATGGGCAAATTTGTGTCTGCTTCATCCTTGTTGTTCTTGTTGAATCGTATCAAACTCTTTGTGACTTCATTTGGGGCTTTCTTGGCAAAGACACTGGAGTGGTTTGCCATTTCCTTCTCCAGCTAATTTTCCATATGAGGAAATTGAGTGACTTCCTGAGGGTCACATAGCAAGTAAGTAGCTGGGGCCAAATTTGAACTCACATATTTGTGACTCTAGACCTGGTGCTCAATTCACTACACCTCCTAGCTGCTCCTCACCTTACATTTACTTTTTAGTATGTATCTATAAAATGATATTTCCAATTGGGGAAAAGTTTGGTACAGTGAAAATAACACTGGTTTTGGAAGCAGAGGATGTGGGTTCAAATATTGGCTTCTACCTGAGTAACCTTGATAAGTCATTTTATTTTACTTAGGTTTTCCTATCTGTAAAATAAGTTGAATGGGTTATGTTAATTTCAAGGTCCCTTCTGGTCCTAACATTTTGATTTGATGTAATAGATATCAGTGTTATAACAATATAATCTAGAGGTGAGGACCCTTTTTCTTCCTATTGCTTTCTAGGTGGTTTTATTGTCTATTCCAAGCTACTTTTGGCATTTGATCAAAGTCTTATAACTCTTAAGGACTCCTCTATAATGACTGAAGACAGAATGTTATCCCTCCTGAAGAAGGCTAAATTCGAAGGAATAGATAATTCTCTCTGAGAATAGAAATGCTGGATTTCTAGGGAGATATATATATATATATATATATATATATATGATATATATGACAGTAAAGTAAAACATGGAAAGCCTTAAAATCGTATTTGTTTATTATTTGTGAGTTTTACCAAAAACCCAGTAAAATATACAGGTATTATATTACAAAGGCCAGATGGAGTTTTTTAAATATTTTTTTCTTTTACAGAGAAAGATAAAACAATGCATATGATGAAATAAAGTTTAGTCAAAAATTAAAAAAAAAACATTTTAAAAATTCCGCATAACCCAAAATAACAGAAGCTAATATATCTATACACATTTGTGCAAATACATACAAATGTGTTTAAGTGTTTAGACTTCTATTTAACAAATTGAGGCTACATTTTGCAATATGACCTATATATCCCACATTTAGTCCATCTTAAACCAAATTAGTTTGGAATAATATTTCTAATAATTCTGATTACAAAAGACTGGTGAGAGTATATTTAGTAACACTATTTAAATATTGTAACAACCAAGAAAAAAAACTCAATGAATTTTATTTCTATAATTGTTGCTTTCCATTTTTCAAAAAAAGATATTTTTTCATCCCATTAATTAGTGTTGTTAGCATTGATGTCCATCTTTTCATATCCTGGAAAAGGAATTCCAAGAGACTTAAAAATTATCGATTTCCCTGAGTTCAGTTGTCTCTAAACAACTTGCAAACAGACATTTTCACTATGAATTTTCACCTGAATACCTGTTTTCACCTGAATAATTCTATTGTTATATCTAACATGGTTATATATATATATATATATATATATATATATATGTATGTATGTATATACATATATACACATACATATATATGTATACATATATATATATGTGTGTGTTTCTGTTTGTGTGTATCTGTCCTCCCATCTATATATCTATTATCTATCTCCATTTCATATTTGAAGAAACAGAGGTAGATAACATTAAATAATTTAATTAATGTCACAGAGCTAATAAATTTTTGATGACCAGACTTGAACTCAACTCTTCCTGACTCCAAGCTGAACATTTTATCCATTGTGACATCTCACTGCCATAGCTAGCAGTATTTACATCTTAGGCAAAAGCAATTGATCAAAATACTTCTGGGCAAAAAGAAAATGGGAAAAGGTCTCAAGCCCAGAAAGTACTCACGGAAGGATCAAAATAGAGCTTAAAAACCATATAAGAGATGTAGAAGAAAAAATGTGGAAAAGAAATGAGAGTGGTGTAAGAGAATTATAAAAAAAAGATTTAATAGTTTGAAGGAAGAAAACTGCTTAAAAATAGAATTGGCTAACTGGAAAAAGAGATACATGAATACATGCTTCTCTCTGGTATAGAAGTAAGAAGGCCAAATTTATAATCTCAAATATAATCATGTATATGTTTGAATGGTTCAAAATCACAAGGTATGAGAGATTCTCTAAGTAGAACGCAATAAAACATTTATTTAGGCTCCACAGAAACAGATTTATGAACCAGCCTCCCCATTTCAACACTTTGATCACAAGCTTCCAGGCCCAATAAGTCCGCCTCACAAGAGTAACCAGGAGGCCACAGAAAAAGAAGATAGTATTTAGCCAAATCATATTTACTGGCCTCAAGTCTTTGCTCACACTCCTGGGTCTACACATGGGTCAGCTCTACTTTCGGGTGGGCTCTGCTTCTGCAGCTCCTGCTTCAGCTTGGGCTTTCTCTTCAGCTTTGGCTGTAGCTGTCTCTGCTGCCGTCGCTGCCGCTTCTGCCACACTCTCCAAGCTGTATTCCAGCTACCTGACTGCTTCCTCTCTCCTTCAGCTCTTAACTCCTGTCACCAACAACCTGTCCAACTGCCTCCCCACTGCTTTTCCAACTGCCTCCAACTGCCTCTAACTGCCTCTTAGCTCTGCTCCAACCTTTCCACAAGCTCCTCCCACCACAGGCTTCTATTGGCTCCAGTGCTAGCCACTCCCCCCAGGGTCCTGGGATGCTCACATCCACATAGGTTCCACACCCAACAGGGCTCTGGTCCTGGGGCTTAACACTTAGCAAGGCTCAAGGAAATACACTGAATTACTCAAAGAAAACAAAGACCATTTTGCTTGTCAACACAGGTATCTATGTACGCATTGATATGGTCAGACAGAAGCCTGTTTGTTGACTTGTGTTATTTGTTCTGTTTGTAGTTTTTGTTTGTATTTGCTCTGAAGTTCAGGGTGCTGACTGTTCCTCCTGAACTAAGTGAATTATATATGTATGTTTAATTAAAGTAAGATTGTTAACCCCTTAAAGTTGATTTCCTTAGAAAAGCAGATCGAAAAACCTCTGCTTGCAGCCTTCCTGTGTGCTTACACCTCCACAGCAGTGCAGGCAGCATTGTTGTTACAAGTGGAAACATAGATTAAAAATTAATGGGAAACAAAATATTATTATCCTAAAGAATTAGTGTGTCAAAGAACAAATCATAGAAACAATGAAGAATTTTATTAAAGACAATGACAACAATGAGACAACATACAAAAATTTATGGGATGCAGCCAAAGCATTACTTAGGGGAAAATTTATTTCTCTAAATTCTCACATCAACAAAATAGAGATAGAATAGACCAATAAATTTGGCATGCAACTAAAAAAACTAGAAAAAGAACAAATTAAAAATCTCCAGTTGATCAGCAAAGTAGAAATCCTGAAAATCAAAGATAAGATTAATAAAACCAAACAACAAGCCATTGAGCTAACAAATAAAACTAGGAGCTAGCTTTATGAGAAAAAAAAATAAACCCACTAACATAGATAACTATTGCTTAATTTGATTTAAAAAAAAGAAAGAAGAAAGCCATATATCCAGTATCAAATATGAAAAGGGTTAAATTGCCAATGAAGAGGAAATTAAAGCAATCATTCAGAAATATAATACCAACTACATGCCAAGAAATCTGACAATCTGAGTGAAATCAATGAATATTTATGAAAATATGAATTACCTAGATTAGCAGATCAGGAAATAGAATGGCTAAATAATCCCTTCTTAGGAAAAGAAATTGAGCAAGACATTAATGAAACTCCTAAGAAAAAATCTCTAGGGCCAGATAGGTCCACAATTGAATTCTACCAAATATTTGAAGAACAATTTATTCCAGTAACATATAAACTATTTGGAAAAATAGGTGAAGAAAGAGTCCTACCAAACTCCTTTTATGACACAAAAATGGTGCTGATACCAAAACCAGAAAGAGCAAAAACAGTGAAACAAAATTATAGACCAATTTTACTAATGAATATCAATGCAAAAATGTTGAACAAAATGCTAGCAAGGTGATTAAAACCCTATACCTCAAGGTTTTTATGGTATGGCAAGGTGGGATTTTTGCCATGAATGCAGGGCTGTTTCAATATTAGTAAAACTATCATCATAATTGAACCTATCAATAACAAAAGCAACAGAAATCTTATGATTATCCCAAATATATGCAGAAAAAGCTTTTTTACAAAATATAACATCCATTCCCTTTAAGAACACTAGTGAATATCAGAATGAAGGGAGCATTCCTTAAAATGATAAGCAGTATATATCTATAACCATTAGCAAGTATTATTTCTAATGGGGATAAGCTAAGTCTTTCCAATAAAATCAGAGGTGAAACAAAGATGTCAATTATCACCACTATTATTCAATATAGTACTGGAAATGTTAGCTATAGTAATAAGAGAAGGAAAAGAAATCAAAGGAATTAGAACAAACAATAAGAAAACAAAACTATCACTCTTTGCAGGTAATACGATGGTATGTTTAGAGAATCAACTAAAAAACTACTTGAAATAATTCACAACTTTAGCAAAGTTGCAGGATATAAGATAAACCCATATAAATCATCAGCATTTCTTTATATGACCAACAAAACCAGCAAAAAGAGATAGGAAGAGAAATTCCATTTAAATTAACTGAAAACAATATAAGTTTGGGAGTCTACCTGCCAAGACAAACCCAGGAACTATAGGAACACAATTACAAAACACTTTTTATGTGAACAAAGCCAAATCTAAGCAATTGGAAAAATATCAATTGCTCATTGGTAGACTGACCCAATGTAATAAAAATGACAATTCTCCCTAAGCTAATTTATTTGTTCAGTATTATATTTATCAAACTACCCAAAATTTTTTGATAGAGCTAGAAAAAAGTAATAGCAAAATCATCTGGAAGAACAACAGGTCAAGAATATAAAGGGAATTAATGAAAAAATATGTAGAGAAAGGTAGCCTAGCAATACCAGATTTCAAACTATATTATAGAGCAACAAGCATCAAAACTATTTGCCACCATCTAAGAAATAGAGTGATGGAAGAGTGGAATAGATTAGGAACACAAGACACAGCAGTCAATGACCATATTAACCTAGTGTTTATTAAACCCAAAGAGCCCAGCCTTTGGGATAAAAACTCACTATTTGAGAAAAAACTTCTAGGAAAACTGGAAAGCAAAAGGACATAAAGTAAGTATAGACCCACATCTCACGCTATATTCCAAGACATGGTCTAAATGGGTGTGTGATTTAGACACAAATAATGACAGCATAGGAACATTGGTTGATTGTTGCCCTTCATTCTCAAAGAGCACCAAAATGACATCATTATGTTAAAGACAAGTGTCAGCGTGTCTGACAGTGGCTGATTAGACCGATATGAGCTTGGAATACTCTAGCATAGGTCTGACACAAATAGTCTATGTGAACATTTGGAGGGGATTCTCTAAATTTGCGTATCTCACATTTCTTTTGAGCTACTTCAATTTGGCTTTGCTCACGGATCACAGTGCCTTCTCTGATAACACACCATCCTCTTTGGTCCTGTGCTAGTGTCTCCCATGTCACACAATCAAATTCAAAGGGACCTTGAGAATGTCCTTGTATCACTTTTTTCTGACCACCATGTGAATGCTCGCCTTGTATGAGTTCTCCATAAAGTGGTCTGTTAAGCAAGCACACTTTTGGCAGTCGAACAACATGGCCAGCCCATCAAAGATGGGCTCTCTGCAGTAGAGTTTGAGTGTTTGGCAGTTTAGCTTGAGAAAGGACCTCAGTGTCTGGTAGCTTATCCTGCCACGTGACCTTCAGGATCTTCCTAAGACAATTCAAATGGAAGTCATTCAGTTTCCTGTCACAGGACTGATATACCGTCCAGGTTTCACAGGAAAACAACAATGAGGTCAGCATAGTGGCTCTACAGACCTTTAGTTTGATAGTCAGTCTAATACCTTTTCTCTTCCACACTTTCCTTCAAAGCCTCCAAAACACTGAGATAGCTCTGGCTATGCATGTGTCAAACTCATTATTCATAAGTATTTTGCTAAGTTAAGTGAATTTATGTGCAGTATTCAAAACTACTCCATTTTTTGTAAGCAATGGTTGCACATATGGATGGTGTGGTGCTGGCTGATGGAGTACCTGCGTTTTCTTGGTGTTAACTGTTAGGCCAAAATGAGCAGAAGCAGCAGAAAATTGATCCATACTTTGTTGCATCTCAGCTTCAGAGGCTGCATTGAGTGCACAATCATCTGCAAACAGAAAATCATGCACCTACACCCTTTCCACTTTGCTCTTGGCTATTGGGCTTTTTGAGTTGAAAAATTTACAATCAGTACAGTAGCTGACCTAGATGGCATGCTTGTCCTCATTGAAAGTGTTTGTCAGTGTGGTTGAAAACATCATGCTAAAAGCATAGGAGCAACATATAGCCTCGTTTCACTCCATTGGCGATTAGGAAAGCATGAGAGCATCATCCATTATCCAGAATGCAAGCAAGCGTGCTTTCATGAAATTATGTACAATGATGATTAACATCTTTGGGCAACCAAATTTTGACATAATTTTCCATATGCCTTCATGACTGACAGGATGAAAGGCCTTGGGCAATTCTGCAAATATTGTATACAGACTTCTATTCTGCTCCTGGCATTTCTCCTGGAGTTGCCAGGCAGCAAACACCACGTAAACCTTTTCTTGGCACTGTCTGAAGACACAGTGGCTCTCAGGTAGATGACAAACTTCCAGGAGAAGGATCAGCCTATTAAGGAGGACTCTGGCTATAAATCTTGCCAGCAATGACTAAGAGAGAGACCCTTCTGTGATTGCCACAGAACAATATATTTCCTTTTTCTTTATAGATACAGACAATAGAGGCATCATTGATTTCCTGGGTTATATCCTCCTCTTCCCACATAACCTAGAAAATTTCAGTCAGCTTTTGTACGATTGATGGACCTCCCACCTTATAAATGTCAGAATAGAATCAACACCAGGTGCTTTGCCACATGAAAGGAACCTAGTGGCATTCAAAATCTCTTCTTTAGTTGGAACTTCAGGTAGGAAGGGATTGACTTCAACCTGAGATAAATTAGAAAAACAAGGAATAGTATACCTGTTGGATCTATGGGGAGGGGAAGAATTCATGACCAAACAAAAGATAGAGAGCATTGCAAAATATAAAATAGATAATTTTGATTACACTGAAATAGAAAGCTTCTGTACAAACAAAACCAATGCAACCAACATTAGAAGGAAAGTAGAAAGCTGGGAAAAATCTTTATAGAAAATATCTCTGATAAAGGCCTAATTTCTCAAATATATAAAGAACTGAGTCAAATTTATAAGAATATAAGCCATTCCCCAATTGATAAATGGTCAAAGGATATGAACAGGAAGTTTTCAGATGAAGAAATCAAAGCTATCTATAGGCATATGAAGAAGTGCTCTAAATCATTTTTTATTAGAGAAATATAAATTACAACATCTTACAACCTCTCACCTATCAGATTGACTAGTATACAAAAAAAACTAAAATGATAAATGTTGGAGAGGATGTGGGAAAATTAGGACACTAATACACTGTTTGTGAAGTTGTAAACTTATTCAATCATTCTGGAAAACAATTTGGAACTATAGCCAAAGGACAACCAAACTGCATACCCTTTGATCCAGCAATACTGCTACTAGGTCTGTTTACTAAAGAGATCATTAAAAAAGGGAAAAGACCCTACATGTGCAAAAATACTTATAGTAACTCTTTTCGTGGTGATAAAATAATGGAAATTGAGGGGATGCCCTTCAATTGGGGAATGGCTGAACAAGCTCTGGTGTATAAATATAATAGAATATTATTGTGCAGTAAGAAATAATGAACAGGAAGATTTCAGAAAAAAAAAACCTGGAAGGATTTGTACAAACTTACACAAAGTGAAATGAGCAGCACCAGGAAAATATTGTATACAATATCAGGAACATTGTGTGATAATCAACTATGAATGATTCAGTTCTTTTCAGCAGCAAAATGATCCAAGACAGGTACAAAGAAGTCACGAAACAAAATGCTATCCACATCTAGATGTAGACCTTTTGGACTCTGAATGCAGATCAAAGCATATTTTTTCACTTACTTTATTCCTTTTTGTGTTTTTTTTCTCCTTTTGGTCTGTTTCTTCTTTCACGACTGTGATTAATATGGAAATATGTTTTATATCATAGTACATGTATAACCTATAAAAAAATGCTTACCATTTTTGGAAAAGGGGAGGAGAGGGAGGGAAGCTGAAAAATTTGGAGCTCAAAATCTTGTAAAAATGAATGCTAAAAATTGTCTTTGTATGTAATTGAGGAAAAAATAAAGTACTATAAAAATTGTCCTCTCTCTAAATGCTTGCTTAGTGATTCTTTTTTACAGCAATGGCTTAAGGATAACATTTTCTAAGGGAAACAATAAGAATAACATGAGTTACAGTCATCATGTTATAACTGTAAGGAAAATAATTAAATAAATACATATATACATTGTGGAGAGCCATGCAGAAAATGCTGATCTTCCATGAATGTTAGCTAAGCAAAGCACATGGCACCAAGCTATAACAAAACGCAATCAATAAAAAGAAAACCATTTTAGATCGATTTGAACAGTAAAGTGATTTAAAGCAGAAATTCTGTAAAATTAATTCCATAACTGTGGTAAAGGAAATAGAGGTTTGGGGTGATTTTAAAAAAATCTGTTCAATACAGAGAACACAGCAATTTCAGAAACTCTGTCTACTCAATTTCTCCAAATATATCTATGTTAATTAGCATATATAGTTGGATTATTTTTTAACTTTACATGATTTATTGGCACCATTAAATATTGAAGCAAAAGCATCCCATGTTTCATGCTATAATACGAACTACATTAAATATATGGGCTATTGTTGCATTGAAGCATTGTTGCCCAACGTGATTATTTCCCGTAAATTTCCTCCGATGTAGCAGCAGTTGCCCAGGGACCTATTTGCTTTAGTATTTGATTTCTCAAAATGTATTCACATGCTGTAAAGGGATATTCTTTTGTGTGCATAATCATGGACACTTTATAGTTGAATAGTGCCTTAGTGCAGAATATTATGGGTGAAGAAAAAAAAAACCTTGTATAATCGTCAAACAAAATAACTTATTTAATATCTGCACATGGTTCTGTGCTAAGCAGTGTACAAAATTAGTTAAGCAGAAAAGTCATAATTGCCTTCCAGAACTGTATACCTTCTGAAAGATAACAGGGATGTAGTGAGTGTGACTAATGACACACAGAGAAATGAATCAGCATAGAGCAAATGCACAGATTAAATAAGCATTTGCATTATTTTCAAGTGTTATGTGCTGTTAATGGGTTGGCAATGTAAGGATGGAGTTCTGGGATTTACATCTGAAGAAAGCTGATAGTTCCTGGAGACTTCAAGAAAAAGAAAGGATTCTTCACAGTTATTTTTTGTGAAGGAATGAAAGGACTTGCTGGATTAGGAAAATGCTATAGTACCTAAAGATGAATGGGATGCTCAAGGGAGGAAGACATTAAAATATTTGACTAAGAAAGCTGGAGATGGTAGTTTAGCTAGTCAGGAAAGAAAAGGGAAATGGCATAGTTGAACTAGAGAAGAATTTGGAAGCTTCAGTGTAGTAAAGTGAAGAGAACACAGATTCAGAGGAGGGCATGGGTCTATACACTATCTTTGACGCTTAATATCTGTGAAACTTTAGCTAGTCGCCTCATCTCCATTAGCTTTTATTTTCCATCCATGCAACGAAGACATTAGGTTTGATGAGCTCTATGGGCATGCTACTTTTATATCTGTTATCTCATCATCCTAATAAATATTTTGTCATAATGGGAAATTACTGAAGGATCATAAAAATAATGGTAAATGTCTTGATTTGGGGTGGTAAATCAATGTGCAAAATAAGGCACATATTTTTTGGCTATGGTCATTACAGGAATTTCCTTGACCATTCTTATTTGTTACAAGGGTTTTGTTTTTGTTTTTGTTTTTGTAGTTCCATGGCAGAGGTAGGGAAATATAGGGAAATACGTGCTTAATAATTAAAAAAAATTAGAGTGATGACTCAAATGATGGTCAGAGAATCAAATGACGGGAACAGACATGAGGAATAACTGGAGTAGGTGGTCTTGAATAAAACCAAATTTAGGAGAAATGGTCATGCATTATTTTTGCTTACCTATGGCTTTCTATTATCTCTCTCTAAGATGTACAGTGGGCCTAGCTGGCTCTCATAATTTGTTATTTTCCTTCTCCCATCTGTATTAATGAAATTTACTTATCTTGTTTCTTAATTCCTCAGGATTCTTCAAATTGACATGGTAATTTGATCAAATATAATACAAAATAAAGTATCAATGGTTAATAATAGATTAATGTATTATCCTCAGTGACAATAAACTTATCTTTAAGACTGAGTCTTGAGTGTTGTAAATGCAATATAGTTCTTTTAGATATGACAGGAACTAATAGGTGAGATAGTTTTCACATAAAGAGTTGTCTCAGCAAGCCTAGGAAAACCTGTCATATTTATAAAATGCTGTCTATGCTTGCAACAACAGGAACCTGAGGTTAATACATTTATCTAATTAATAATTAATCTACCAGTTGTTTTCTTACTTCTGCAACCTGAGAAATCTGAGGTAACCTTGTCAGCACTGATGGATGAAAAAAAGTCTATCTTGGAAAGGCTTGACTTGAGTAATTTTCCTTTCTTTCTTTTTCAAATCTCTTCTCTTTCTCCATGTTTAACAGAACAATCTTCATGGCTTCCATTCATACTACTCTCATTATACTCCTCAATCCTAGTTTCTATCCATGTAAGCAAAAGGCTAGTCACCAAACTTACAAATAATAGACACTTTGACTGCTTTAAATGCACAATTCTCCAACTTCTGCAATTCACCTTGGATAACCCTCAGGCAAGGGGAAAGGTAGACAGTTGCCTTTAGTCATGAGCAGTCACTTAGAAGACTTAGCAGATAGCCTTCCAGTGCTGCTATAGCCAAAATACTTGTCACTGTTTTCAACCTAGTAATAAGCTTTTAAAAAATGGAGCTTTGGTCATCATAAGAAAAAAATTAAATTTCACTGATTGGCTCATATCACCTGCAACTTTGGTTGTATGTGCCAGAACTTATAAATCACTGGAATAGCTAATGGAAATCTAGGGTAATCTCCACACATTGAGTAAAAATTATAGTAGGACTCTAGAGTTTAAAATCTTACACTTTTCTAATATGTACAGTAGGAACTATTTTTCACAAAAATTTCTTCACTTTGAAAATAGGAAGGTAATCAAATAATTTGAGTGCCCCAGTGATCTGTGCTTGACTTCATTCCATTTGAATATCCTTATCAATGACTTGAATAAAATCATTGCTGTTCAGTCATTTTAGTCATGTCAGACTCTTCCTGAATCCATTTGGAGTTTTCTTGGCAAGGGTAGTAGAAAAGTTTGCCATTTCCTTCTCCTGCTTCATTTTATAGATAAGGAAACCGAGGCAAACAGGCTTAAGTGATTTGCCCAGGGTTACACAGCTAGTAAATGTCTGAAGTCACATTTGAATTCAGGCATCCCTGATTCAAGGCCTGGCATGCTCTCCACTTGCCACTTAATTGCCCTGAATAAAATAATAGATGGAATGTTCATCAAACTAAAAGAGAGACTGAATCCAAATATATATTAACAGCCTAGGATATTAGGTAAATTAAGCAGATGAAATTCTTATACTTGGATCAAAAAAAAAAATAAAACAATCTCACAAGTACCAGAAGGAGGAGGATTGGTGTGATAGTAGTTTGCATGAAAAAGATCTGGTTTTTATAACAGTACAAGCTTAATATAGATTTGTACTGTCTTATGGCAACAAAGAAAACTAATTTGTCTTGAGCAGTGCTAAGAAAGTCATGGTTTCCAAGAACAAGATGACAGCCCCAATGTAACCCATATCTTGCCAAACTACATCTAGAATATTGGAATATTGTGTTCAGTTCTGTACACCACATTTTGAGAACAATGATAAAGTAGAACACATTCAGAGAACAGTAAAGATGGTGATGGTCCCCAAGTTCATCATGCAAACCTATAGGCTTGGCATAGTTAGCCTGGAGAATAGACTTGGTGTGTTGTGTTGGGGACAGGTAAGAGAGGGATAAGGAAAGAGAGATGTCTTCAAATTTTGAATTGGTGGCAAGAGAAAAAAAAATTAGAGTTCTTTAATTTGAACCCCAGAGAGCAGAATTAGATGTAATGGATAGAAATCAAAAAGAGGTAAATATAAGTTAAATGTCAAGGCAGAAGGTAGGAGGAAGACAGGATTTCCTAACAATTAGAGATATATAAAGGTGGAAGCGTTTGCCTCAGGAGATGGCAGATTATCCTTTTTAGGTGTTAATGCAAGGGATGGATGGCCACTTGTTAGATATTTTGAAGAGGAAAATGACTTTTAAGTAATGAATTTGAATAGATGGCCAGGGAGAGTTCCTTTTGAGCCTGAAATTTTTATGGTTCTATGAATACGTGAAATTTAGTTTTGTGCTATGTGAAGTACTCCATATTCTCACCTTTAAGGTCGCAAGTGGGATGAAAACTAAAGATCTGAGAAAATTTCTGGCTGAGCCCTTTACTTTTTTGGCAATCTACAGTTTGCTGAAATAAATGCTGTGAAAATTTAGGGAAAAAAATTCTGTCATCATTCCAAGGCCAAAGAAATTTCTGTCCATGCAGTTCCAACAATTGGTACTAAAATGTCCAAAAGAGATACACGTTTCTACTCTAATATTCAGTCTTTGCCACATCTAAATTCAAACTATATCTATAAAATATGTCAGAGTCACAGATTCCCTGATCTAGAACTAGAAGGTACCAGAGAAACCTAATAAAAAAGCTTGCTTTACAGATGTGAAAATTGAGGCCCAAGGTAGTTAAGTTACCTGCTCAAGGCCACACAAGTAGGTATGATGCCCGTTGTTTAGATAAGAACTAAATACATGCATTTGCACACGTATTTTAGTCCACTTGGATTAGTAAAATAGAGCACTCTAAGACTTCAAGGTGCAGAACAGTTCTTGGCTTGGATAAGTGAAGGGAGATTCCTCATTGGGAATTCCCAGAACAAGGAAATAAATTATAGGTCCAGACCAAAACCTTAACAACTAACTAAAAATTCAACTATGTTAACAACAGCAAAAATAATAATAGCATTTCATGTAGTATTTTTACATTTGCAAGGTACTTTACATAGGCTATCTTGTCTGCTCACAAGCTTATTCTATTCCTGGTGCAGCTTGAACAAAAGAATGTCATATCACTCCTTGGTCTATTTCCAAAGATAATTTGGTAAAAAGGAAAAGAACCTGTACATTCTAAAAAGTTTATAGCAGTTCTCTTTGTTGTGACAAAGAACTGGACATCGCAGGGATATCCATCAATTATAGAATGTCTGCCCAATTCTGGTGTATTATTGTGATGGAATACTATTTTGCTATAAGAAAAAATGAACTCAATGATTTTAGAAAAACATGGATAGACTTGAATGAAATACTGAAGAGCAAAATGAGCAGAACCAAGAGGACGTAGTATTTAGTAACAGCAAAATTGTTGTAAGAACGACTTTGAATGAATAAGTTATTCTATTATAAAAACCCAAATTAACTATAAAAGACACAGGAAGAAAAATGTTATCTGCATCCAGAGAAAGAGCTGATAAATAGAAATATGTGTAGAATAGTTTTACATGTCCAATATTGTGTCTAATGGTAGCCATGTCTAGGGCAACAAGATAGGGAAGAAAAAAATAATTTACATGATAATTTTGTATATCTGGAAAGAATAGCGTGTTGTGCATAGTAGATTTGAAGTTTTATGTGCAATCATCTTTTTGACTGTATTATGTTATGGAAATGCTTGTTTTTTATTCATAAATTAAAAACAAAACAAATGTATGAGATATACCATGTTGGAATATCTATAAAAGCTGAAGGTTTAGGATGCTCTTTGGACAGAAATAAGGAAATATAAAGGCCTTAAGATGCAAAATAGACATTCTCAACCCTAGAAAGGATATAAAGCTTGAGCACCTCAATTATACATGAAAAGGCCAGTGATACTTTGAGTTTAGCTCTAGGGCATAGGCTGTATTCATCTTTTTGTCCCTAGACAATTATTTATGTCAGATCTTCAAAAGGAAGTAAAACTGACTGGTGAAGTATCTTAAAGAAAGAAGGAACAATTAAAGAAGCAAGGATTATAGAACCTAGAACTTTCCCATCTCCTGTCAGGAGGTAACAAAAAACCTTGGAAGGTAGTCAAAGGGAGTCAAATAGAAGAGGCTTCTATTGACCCTAGGCTGAGGACCATTGACTTAGCTGTAACACGCCAGCTGGAAAGTATTTAATACTATTCATTCAAACCAGTGGCTGAAAGTTGGTGGGGGAAAGGGGAGTGTTGGGGGGAGGTGGAGACTGCAATATTCCATTAAAGAGTGAGGCCTGAGTGGACAGAAAAGAGTTGAGCAGAGTTGCCACGCCCTGAGGAGGGAAAAAAATACTGGCTGCTAAGCAAACTTGCTCAGACTGTCAGCAGAAGCCCAGGGACAGAGCAGCCTGTCCAGCCCCATCAGGAAGCCACTACCCCAGTGGCAGAGAGGACTTCTGAGACCTAACCAGTAACCACTACTTAGCAGTAGATCATCCTGCCCTGCTTAGTCCAGGCAATGAGTGGCCTGCTTGTCTGAGCCCAAGGGGTGATTGACCTATACAACTGAGACTCCATGTACTACAAAATGCAAGCCCAGATGACCCACCTGCCTAAAAATGTTTTGTGAGGAGTCAGCCTTCAGGTGAATTATGGAGTAACTCTTCCCTCATCAATGCTACACTTCTCAAAACACTTCTTGAGGACCCTTCGGAGGAAGAAGGGATATTGAGATTCAGTAATTCTAGTTTTATAATTTTTTTGGCCAAATGTGTTGTCTTATATATACCACAATGCCACTGTAATTTAAGTTCACATCTACTCTTCCTCAGATAAAGTCTGTGTGTATTTGTGTGAGAGTGTACCCTTTATGTTGAGGGGAATGCATGGTAGCCATGCTGTCTTGCAATTCCATTTGAATAAATTCCTTCTGGTTCATTGTTAAGTGGAAGCACAATGATTGGGGCTTCTGAGGTAATGTTTGAAGGATAACCATCCATGAATTTACCCCTAGAACACTGAAAATAATAGCAGCTACCCCTCTGGGGCCCAACTTGCCTGTGATCATCTTAAGTGACCCTCATACACATCTGTTTTTGCATAAGATTTCTGTTAGTTCTTTCTCTAATGGATGAAAATGCAAACTTTTAAAACATATCTTGTCTCTTTCTTTCAGAACTACCAGGCTAAAACACCACAGATCTCTTATCAGGCTGCCTTTGCAAAGGAAATATAGACAATACTTCTCTTTTCCTGATAGAAATTTTTTCTTAGGGGCTGCTAGGTGGTGCAGTGATTAGAGCACTGACTCTGGAGTCAGGAGCCCCTGAGTTCAAATCCTGCATCAGTCAGTTGACACATTTACTAGCTGTGTGACCTTGGGCAAGTCACTTAACCTCATATGCCCTGCCTTTCCTCCTCCAAAAAAAAGTTAAAAAAAGAAATATTTTCTTGCCTGAATTATAATATATTATAAAAAGGGCCATGCTTATCCCAAGAAATTCAAATCAGTTTCAAAGGAAACTGCAACCTTTTCACTCTT
>CM053626.1:100584159-100615247 GCA_028646595.1 Phalanger gymnotis
TGTCTCCCATGTGGGTTTTCCGGCCAGCCACTTCTGCTTTGGTGCGGTCTGGGGCAGCTCCACAGGCTGAGCGCTCTCCTAGCGTACAGAGTCATTCCTTCAGCCTTTCAGATTCTCCCAGCTGGGAAATTTTCCCCACTCAGACTGCTCGCAATTTCTAACTCTCTCAAATCTGCTCAGATTCACTTTTTTATAGGAATCCAACAGAACCTGTGAGAGAGCTCCGGCAAGACGCTGTTTTCATGCGGCCATCTTGGCCGCATGAAAAAACTAGATTTGAAGGTAGGAATGTTTGGCTTTAAATCCTACCTCTGAAATTTACTAGTTTTTTTGTGCCCATGGACAGGGTCAGTTAACCTCTGCTATCCCCAGAGAATTCTGTAAGACTTACCTTCTAAATTATAAATGGGTTGTAATCTGCATGTATGTATAGGATTCCCAGACCAATAGAAATCAAAAATCTTTAGGGTATTTGTCTATGTAAAGAATTTCTATATAAGACATAACGCTTATCCTTGAACATTCAACTGGGGAGATGATAACCTGCATAAATAAGTATTGGGAAATAAGTGATGTGTTAGATGAGCAATGCAAACCAGTGGTATATGAGCTCAGAGAAGAGCAAAAATTTCTTTCCAACCATAGTGGCCAGGCTAAGTTTCACATAGGACGTAGGCTTTGAAGATTTAATAGGGTGAGATGTAAGAATGTTAATATATAAGTGAACTGACTGAACTATATCTATAAAAGAGACCATCTATCAAATATTCATCTGCTGAATTAGTTGTTTCCTAGCTATGTGTTATAAGGGGTTTCAGGGGAGAGTTCAAGCAGGTCCCTGCTTCTACTCTACCATCTTGGCTCTACCCCTAGCTTTGGATTGTGAATTGAGTCCTGGACTGCAAATCAGAAAGAATAGAGTTCAAATCCTGCCTCAGGTATTAACTAGCTGTGTGACTCTGAACAAGTCTCTTATCCTCATCTATAAATGAGGAAAATAATAGCAGTTGTTGAATTATTTTTCAGTCCTGTCTGACTCTTCATGACCCCATTTGGGACTTTCTTGGCAAAGACACTGGAGTGCTTTGCCATTTCCTTCTTGAGCTTATTTTACAGATGAGGAAGCTGAAGCTAACAGTAAGTGACTTGCCTAGGGTCACACAGCTAATAAGGGTCTAAAGCTAGATTTAAACACATGGAGATGAGTCTTCCTGACTCCAGGGCCAGCACTCTAACCATGGTACCATGCTGCCTCACTTACTTCACTGGAATACTGTGAATATAAAATGAGATAAGATCTATAAAGTGCTTTGTACACTTTAAATTAATATATAAATTCTATCTTCATCATCATTAATTATTATTGTTATTGTTACATGTATATTGACGTGGATGTTATGTAACAAATAGTAAAATAGAAGCATGTAGACAAAGCCAAAGAAAGTATTTTGGTACTGAAAAGTGGGAAAAATTACAGTTTTGAAGCCAAGTAGAAAAATAGCACGCCATTCCTTTTACATTATGCATAACTGCTACTAAGCTGTTCTTGGTATTAAACCCCAAAAGGGAAAGTTGGAAGAGGGGTGGCAGGGAGGGAAGACAGAGGCAGATTTGTACAGTATTGTTACCCAGAATTTTTAGAGACATTGCCTGTGGCTTACGGTACCCCTGTGTAAAATATTCTCTACACCCACGCCACCTGCGCTAAAAACTCTCCTTCTGCTGAAAACGACTCTACAGGCACTCGTTCCCAGTAGAGGCCATATGATTCTCTTTTGCTGTCTATGTATGAGACAGTGATAGTTCAAATCCAGCAGGTACAGCTGTCTCTCTTGCATACATATGCAAAGCATAATTTCATATGACATATGTCCCCAAAGGGGTGAATCAAGTTAAAGAGTTTTTTTTCCGTAATAAGTTGTTTGAATTTCTCCTTTCAATTCCACAAACATCTACTAAGGCTGATACTACTCTGCATGGTACTTTCATGGTACAAATCAACCAATCAATGAAGCAACAAGCCTTTATTAAGCACTACTACCTGTCACCAAAGGATAGGATATAGAAAGACAAAACTCAACGGTTTCTGTCATCAATGAACTTACATTTGATAGAAAACAAAAACAAAATTTAAAAAAGCTTCTGGCAGTGAGGCCAGCTGCCAGAGTCAGCTAGGTGGCATATTGACAAAGAGCTAGATCTGGAGTCAAGAAGACCTGAGTTCAAATTCAGCCTTATACATTTACCAAGCTGGGCAAATCATTTGACCTCTGTCTGCTTTGGGTTTTTCAACTGCAAACCAGACAATAATAGCACTTATATCCCAGGGTTGTTGTAAGAATCAGATGAGACAATAATATTTATAAAGTGCTTGGTATATAGTCATTAATTAATACTTTTTTTTCCTTTTCTGCTATTCTTATCACACTTTGCTGTGTGTGTGTATGTGTGTACACACACACACACACACACACATATATATACATATGTATATGTATATATATATTTTTTTCAGTAAAAGATTTTATATTCCTTTAGGCTATGATTATTTCATTTGGTTTTAGCCACAAAATCAAGCACGCCAACTTGATACCAATAATAAGTGCTTAAAAATACTTATGGAAATATTAAATTATATAATAAGATTTGTAAAAAAAATGTACATAGCCTTTTGGTCTGGTAGTTCTATGAAAATTATGTCTAAATGTTTTGTTGGTGGGATGAAGTATCATTTTTAATCACAGAGGGGAGAAAGGGAAACTGACTTCAAACAAGCTTGGATTCCAACAGAGGAGTGGTTGAAAAATGGTGATATGTGAGTGTAATACATAAACAATGAATATGAGGAATTCAAAGAAAATATGGGAAGATTCATATGAGGTTATTCAGAGTTATGAAACAGTACTAAAACAACAATATTTGTACAGAGCTCTGATCTCAGCTATGTAATTAAAGACAACAACAGGAACAAAAAGAACCTATCTAAACCACAAACAAAACAAGAATAAAAAGGTTGACAAAAATAAACAGAATGGTTTGGTTACTACTGTACTAAAGTTGATTGACACATCTTTTGTTTTTGGTTTAAGAATTATAAAATAAAAGTTTAGGAACACATATATCATTCTTTATAATTTTTTTTTGTTTTATTGTATTTGTCCATTTTGTTCAATTTTGATATTTGAACATTTGTATTTGTGTACCTATGAGGGAAAAGAAAAACCTTAAGAGAGACAGGCACCATAGACAGTTGGTAAGTTTTCCCTTTTACTTTTTTAAAAGGGTGGCACTATGGGTAAAGTGGCCAGGCTTGGAGCCAAAAAGATCTGAGATCAAACCCAGCCTTAGACACTTACTAGCTGTGTAACATTGAGCAAGTCACTTAATCTCTGTTTGTCTCAGATTCATTAGCTGGAAAATGGGAATAATAATAGCACTCACATTCTAGGCTTGTTGTGAGGATTAAATGAGATATTACATGTGTTTGGCATGTAATAAGTGCTATATAAGTGTTAACTCTCTTTAAATCTCCTATTTCCTTCTGTGTACTAGTATTTAAAATAAATGAACTACAAAAATTTATACAATATCAAGAGTGAATGTGCGCTGATTTCAAAGATAGAAGGGTAAAGGAATTTGGAAGCCCTTTCTTTGAATCATATGGGTCAAGAAGCTCATGTGAAAGAAGGTATTGTGGCTGCTTATGTTACCATAATTAATCCAAGCCCTGAGGACAGTGATATAATATATGTGTGTGTACTTACACACACATATGTATACATGCTAAAGATCTCATCAAATAACTAAAAGAATATTTGAGTGTCTAACACCTAGCAGAATATGCCCCCAAATGCCCCCTTAAAACTGGCCTGGGAACTGAAAAGGCAACTTGTTGTGTTTGAGGGATGTAATAATGAGCTAAACAAGGTATGGACACATTTGACAATCGTGTAATTTACAGGCCTCTTCTCATAAAAAAAAAATTTTTGAGTGCACAAAATAAATAGAATTTCACAGTAAAACAATTACATAGAAATACAATTCACAAAATTCATGCACACGCAAACATAAATTCAGTGACTCAAAATTAAGGACTTTGGGAGCTCCTTGTAGAGCTTACAGTGTAGTTAGGAATTAATTATGTCTCAATCAGTTTTTCCCCCCAGCTTTTGTGAAGTCATAGTTACTATGCTGTTAGAGATACAAAGAAGTCATAACATCATGGCTTAAGGGGTAGAAGGCTTCTTAAAGAGGGTTTAGTTAAACAAGTATTTTTTTTTTTTGCATTGGGGTGGGAAATTACTAATGATTAGAGGAACCAAAGAAGGTTTCTTGTATGAAGAATCATTTGAGTTAAATTAAGATGGGAGCCAGAAATTCTAAAATATAGGTGGGAGAGCATTGCAAAAATGGGTAATATCCAATTTAAAGAAATGAAAATAGAAAGACATAATATATCACAGGCTGAGAATAACAAGTGAACTAGTTTGGTTGCAATATGGAATGTGTAAGAGACAGACAGTAAGATGAAATCAATCTAGAAATACAGAATGGTGTAATCAAATTTGGAAAGGTTTTAAATGCCACTAAAGTAGTTTGCATTTTATCCTTGGACTTTATCCCTGGGGTCCTGGGCTTTCTCCTTATTTTACCCAGAACCAGGACTCCATGTCAATTCTCTGCCAGCCACAGTACTATGGCTATACCACCCCCTTCATATTCAGTTTCAAACATAACTCCCCCTTTATGTGTTTTATTTCAGCAGTTGACTTCTAGCTGCCTGAAGGCAGGGACTGTCCTGTTTTCTTGTATTTATGTACTTAGAGTTAGGACAGTATCTCGTACATAGTAAACACCTAACAGAATAACTGTCTTCCTCTCTATCTATCTACGTGTGTCTCTTTTTCTATCTATCTAACCTATCCATAGAAGAAATATGGAGCCATTGAAATTTCTTGAGCCAGAAAGTGACATAATCTTATCTAAAGTCTTTCAATATCGATTAGCATCTGTGTATATGATTTGGAAAGGGCAGATACTGGATTCAGAGAGACGAATTAGGAAGCTATTTGTATTAGTCTAGGTGAGAGGTGATGAGGAACTATTCTGGTATATTGTCCATGTGGAGAGAAGGGATTCATGTAGGAAAAATGTTGAGGAGATAAAATAAATGAGAATTGGCAACAAATTAGATGTTGGTGAGGAAAAGTGAAAAGCTGATAATGATTCCTAGGTTATAAATCTAGATGATTAGAAAAAAATATTGTTCTTGTAAGAAACTAAGAAGTTAGGAAGAGGCCTTTTATTTGAGGAAATATAACAAGTTCTGTTTTGGACATATTGTGTTTGAGATATCAGTGGGAATTATAATTGGAGATATCTAAAAAGGAGTTGGTGATGTTGACCTGGAGCTCTGTATAGAAACTAAGTCTGAGAGACAGATGATAATTGAACTTAGGAAGCTGATCAAATCAGTAAAAGAGGGAATAAGAAGAAAAAAGAATAAGATGAAGAATAGAACCTTAAGGGACATCCACTCTTAGGGGTGAGGATATAGATGATGATCCAATAAAAGACAAAGAAGATGGAAACAAGGTCATGAAAACTCAGATAAGAAAGAGTGTCTAGGAGGAAGGCGTATTCAGGAGTGTCAAATGCTACAGAGAGTTGGACAAGGATAAGGGATGAGACAAAACCATTAAATTTGCCCTTTAAAAATTTCTTGAAACCTTAGAGTGGTTCCTAATGGATGCTCAAGTACAAAGCCACATTAGAATGGGTTCAAAACTATGAGAAGAGGAGTGAAGGTAATGAATGCAGATGACTCTTTTCTATACATTTGGTTGTGAAAAAAAGAGGAGCTATAAAGAATAATAGCCTGAGGAAGTGTCAAGGTCTAGTGAATTTCTTTTAAACAAATCGGGGCAGCCTGAACATATTTAAAGGTTTCATGGAAAAGTCATTAGATAGGAGGAGATTGAAGATTAGAGTAATACAGAGGGAATGATTTAGGGAAGAACCTGCTGTAACAGATGCATGTGGAAGAAATCAAGGCCTCTTCAACAGAGGCTATAAGAGAAAATGAAGTATAATGCCAAGGATTTTTGAAGTGCAGAACAGTGTAAAAGATGTGATTCACAAGGAATAGCCGTTTTTCTCAGTAAAATATGAGGCAAAATCCTCTTAAAGTTTCAGAGTGATTTTTGTCTCTGCCCTCCCCGCTCACAATATCTCATATGCAACTTTAGCTATATGAATCTTATGTCCACATTATCTCTTACACCTTCCATGTCCACATCTACTGTCGTGGCTACCACTTGAGTTCATGCTTTAGCATTTCTCACTTGGATTAATTTAATAGGTAGTGTTCCTGACTTACTTCTTTATTCTCTACAATCTACCCTTCCAATTCTGCCATTTCAGATTTCCTAGTAGATATATCTATATTATGATCTTACTCAAAAGCATTCAGTGTCTCTCTTTCTCATACGATATAATAAAAAATTCTTTACCTAGTAGTCTAGGTATCCATTATCTGGCTCATCACTACCTTCCCAGACTAATATTCTTCCAAAGTTCTTTGTTACAGTCAAGTAAGAATGTTAGTTGTTTCCTGAATTTCCCTGAATTGTTTTATCTCTGAATGTTCACGCAGCTGTCACACCAGGTTTGAATAAATTTCCTCCTCATCTTCACCTGTTAAAAGCATTCTTTTCCCTCCAACTTCCAGGGTTGTTACCATATCTTTGGTGAAGCTGAACCTTTTCTCTCTCCCTTTTATGTTTTCTTGTCATGCATCATCTGGGTCTCCCCTTTGGCCTTATACATTGTATATTGCTACACATTTATGGACAACTCAATTGAAAAGAATTCAAGTACATTCCACAAACATTTATCAAGTTCCTACAGTTGATGATTGATACTGGTAATGATTTCTTCACCAGGAGTTCCTTACACCAATAAAATAGTAGGAATAGACTTTAAAAATGGGATAAGGGTACAATTCCAAGTGCTGGGCTTAAAGAGATGTAAAAGCCCACATGGCTCTTACCTGGAAGATAAGTTTGCAGCCTATTCCTCCATTAGAAGGACAGTGACTATGTCAGGTTTCATTTTCTACTCTTGTCATTGCAATGGATTCAAGGATAGAGTAACATAACCAGGGCAGAAGAGATGAATTTGAAGGCTAGACATTGGTTTTAATGGAGGAGAGGATATATTTAAGCAACATTTAAACTGTTTTCAATGTTGGAGCACGATTGTTAAAATTGGCCTATCTTTTTGAGTTTCATGCTCTGGCATGTGGGAAAATATAAAAGTGAAAGGCTAAGTATGGTTCAGTAGGGCAGCAAGGTAGAGCAATGGATAGAGGGCTGGGCTTAGATTCAGAAAGACTCGTGTTCCTTCGTTCAAATCTGACCTCAGACACTTAATGAATGTACGTCCCTGGACAAATCACTTAACGCTGTTTGCCTCAGTTTCCTCGTGTTTAAAATGAGCTATAGAAGGAAATTTCAAACCACTCTAGTATCTTTGCCAAGAAAACCCGAACATGATCACAAAAAGCCAGACATGACTGAAAAAACAAAACCTAAAGAAAAGAAAGTATGGTTCTTGAAATAATAACTAAAACAATGATAATTTATTTTAGTAAGATTAAAAATAATAACAGCAGCACTAGCTCATATCTAGAGAGTAGACTAAAGATTACAAAGCATGACATTTGCAAAGGATTTGTTTGTAATACAAAAAAATTAGTCTCTCGTTTCTCCTATATTTATTTTAACCTGCCTCTGTCTATCAGACTTCTTGAAAAGGGAATCATGAACTTATTTGGTGTGGCCATGTTCTCTTAGGTATTTTTGCATAGTCCATGTCTAAGTTGTATGCTGCTCCAGAGTCAGGACACAATATAGAATGAAGAGAGATATCTAAAGAGTAATGGTAAGTTATCTAGATCTGATCTTACTTACCTATAGGAAAAATAGGTGCTATAGAGCATCTTAAATAATATGCCTTGAAATAATAGATATTTAATAAATGTTGAGTTATATTGAATCCAGTGACAGGTGATATCAGCAAAGTAACAATAAAATGGATATTGTAATTTCATGGGCTTCTTCTGGTAGGGAGCTACTCTAAATTGTTTTTTTGGCTCCTAAATAATTTTTTTTCTTTTGCATTTGATAGAGCTTAAGTATTTCTTTATACAGTACATTATTTGTTCCATGGAAGGGCCTGTTTCTCCAAGAATATTTATAGTAGCATTTTCTTTGTGGCAAAGAAATGTAAACAAAATGGTGCCATCCATAGAGGAATGGCTGAACACATCCTGGAATATGAATGCAATCGGTGTTTATTGCACCACAAAAAATAAAAACAGATGAATAATTTAAAGAAATATGGAATGACTTAGGAAAATGGATGAAGAGACACGTGAACAAAACCAAAGAGAACAAATTTATATGATGATCTGTAGAAAGGAAGAATGCTGAAAGCCTTCAGAACTTTAACTAATACAGTGGCCAATTGTGATTTCCAGAGATGGAATGACAAAGCATATCATTTTGGCTGGTAATAATAGGTAATATAGGTAATATAATAGAGGTATGGAAGCACTTGTGTGTTTCTATCTATGATCAATTTCTTTTTTTTCTTGACTACATATATTTGTTACAAGGGAGGTCTTTTACTTGGGGAAAGGTGGATTAGTAGCTAGTAATAGCTATAAAAAAGGGCATTTAGAAGGAATTTTTAAAGTTACAGAGAGAGAAGAGAGGGAAGGTAAAAGAAAAAATAAACCTCCAGGTGAAAGGAGTTCAAATATTATATCTTATTCTTTTTTTTATTCATTATGTCTTGAGATATTTGTGATTGTCGATGATTATAGAATTCACAAAATAAAAGTGTTTTTTTTAAAAAAGTGATCTCTTCTACAACAGCAAAATGACAACAAAGTCAATCCACGGGGCAAAAAAGACTTCTCAGTGTAGGACCAAGCATTAGACAAATTCATGGACTAGTTAAAGCAAGTGCACAGTGGGCACATCTGCGCAATTCCTATATTTCATTTTTTTCAGTTGTGGCTAGTCAGCACCTTGACCTTCAGTATACAATATGGGTAATTGATTAAATGTAAGAGAAGCCTATTTATTTGACCTATGTGGGAGTTAAGCTCTATTAAGTTCCTGGAAATGGGATAAACTAAGAAAAATTTAAAATAACCATAAACTCATCTCTCTCCATCCCTTCCTTGCCATCGTTTGCAGTTTCATTCCAATGTTTTTGCTTTCAGCCAGATACAACCCGTTCTCCCTTTCAACTGTAGCTCAATCCTTCCCTGGTCTTGTCTACCTATTCAGTCCAATCCAGTTCAAAATGCAGTGACTGCTACTCTCCTTTTGGGACTGGCAAAATATTTGGAAACACACTGTTTTATAGGACTGAGGTCCAGCAAGCAGTCTGTGCCCTGAGCTTGACATAACAACAATCCTTTGCACTCTGGATGATCTTACCCTCTAGCAAAGTGTATTGCTTTGATCAGCATCAGGTGTTCACTGGGGGATTTATGTTTCATTTTAATCAATAACAGTTTAGTTGGAGTTCTCCCTATTTCTCAGGGACCTGAGAGCCATCTATCATACCTCTTGACCGTCTCAAAATCCCTTTTCTTGTAACAGCTAAGTGAACTAAACCATACTGCACTCCTGTTCCCGCCATGCTAACTGGTTCTGCTTGTATCTGTGAGATGATGAACTTGGAGACTGTTCTCACAGTACCCAGGAATGTTTACACTGTCCATGCATGAGCCTGCCATGACAATGAGTAAGAATGATTGTGTTGTGATCCATCCTTCTCCCCAACTTTGTCCCTTTGTGGCCTTTTTGTATATAAGCACTGATTTTGCCCCAGAATGTTAATCCATCCTCCTCAGGAGGACTTCTGCTTGCAAGCATTTTCTCACTCTGAAATTAATTAAATTTCTGTTTAATCTCTGACCCACTTGCCCCTGGCCTGCTCTGTTTGGGTCCAGCCATCCAAGGTTAGAAGCCAATTCTGGTCCAGTTAACATTAATTGTTGTCAGAAGTAGGACTGCACACAGAACCAGGTCATTGTACTTCTCTGGCACCAGTGTCGGTGGACTAGGCACCACTGGAGATTTGTTGCTTCAGAGTGTGGTTCCTCCTCCAGTGGTGAGTCCTCTCTCCTTTGCTCCTGCTCTAATCTCCTGGGCTTACCCTTGACTAAGCTCACCTTTCTTTCTGTGTAAAACTTCAGGGCCCTTCTATTGACCTAGTTCTGGTAAGGATATCCTATGCACACCTCCACTCTCTGTGTGCCTCTGTAAATTTACTGCTATGTGCCTTATTATCACCATTATTATTATTATTGTCATTGTTATCACTATTAGTGTTCTCTGCATGCCTCAGTGTCGTGTGCCTCCCCTAACCAACTCCTGCCTGCTCTCTTTAGCTCAGGCTTCCCCAGACCAGGAGGCTCTTACCTTCTCTGTTCTGCCTTCAGCCTCCCACAGGATAAAAAGAATGTTTGGTTAGCTCCATGAATGGCACACATCTATAATTTGGCCCCTCTCGGTGCCTCTGGTCTGTATGTGCCTCTGTTTTTTTTTTTCTGCATGTTTCATACTCTGTGTACTCTGAGTCAACTGAATAAAATTATATTCATGTGCTTTGTGTTTTCATTTGTCCTGTCACTTTGTCTGTGTGTCGGTCTTTGTAAGATGCAGAATGTCTGTGCTGTGTTTGCATTGTAAACTAGATTCTATTACCTTGAAAGATTTAAAATGCAGCCAACCAAAAAAAAAATTCTAAGGGCTGTAGCCAGAAAACACAACCCTGGGAAAGATTACTGAACTTTCTCAGCTAAAGCAGTTATCCCAGTAGTCAGAACTAGCTCCACTTTAGGCTTTCTGAAGGAGAATAGGTTATAAGAAAAGAGAAAAACTTGTAAGACACTTTTTTTCCCTGTCATTTCAACACTGGTCAAGTTGGAATTACAGAAATAAAGTTGGATAACCAAAGTTGTAGAATGGCTAAAAATATCTTAGTGGACTCTGGAAGTTTGGAGATTAATTATTAAGGAGTTTAGTAATTAGTCATTTTAAGATTGCAGGAGGGAGCTCCTGAAACTTTGGAGTAGTTACTGGAACTCATTCCCTTCTGAAACATCTTAAAAAGTTTTGAGGTACCACCATATAGGATTAGTTTTAAGAAAAAATAAAGATTAAATCTTATAAAACTTTTTTAAAGTTTTTTTAAGCAATTGGCAAGATCGTTCTAGGGCAATGAAGGAGAACTACTTGGTTGCAATCCTACAGTGGAAAAAGGAAAAAAAAATAGGTAAATGGTTTCCATCTTATAGCAATCTCTTCTTAACTTTTCCTTGTCTTTTCAATTTTTCTCATTTGCTAGTCTCTAAACAAATTAAGGTATTTCTGATTGGCAACATTCTAACACTGGATTGCTGCCTTGAGACTATAACTAGCAGAAGAGGTTGAAAATAGTCCCCAAGTCCCTCCCACAGCATTAGGAAAGGAAAGTATCTTTAATCAACAAAAGATGCAAGCAAGGAGTTTGTTTTTACTGTAAGACACCTAGTCACTGCAAAACAGAATGTAGATTCTAAGGTAGATGCTGAAAAAAGGGAAAACATCCGAGAAAGTATTGAAGGACCCTCCCCACATCCCCAATCACTCAGCATGGTGTGGCAAGGTTAGGAATGGCAAGATAAGGGAGATATTCACTAAAACTTTCTGCTTTCCCCACTCCCCTCTCCTGGAGTCATGATTGTATCTCAGTTATAAGGATTGCTAACAAGACCATTACAGCCCATGTCTCTCTGTTAACCCCTCTCATCTTAGATTAGATTAAGAAAAGAGAATGCTGAAGACTTGTAGGGAAATGTGAATTATATTCTACCTCACTTGTTGGGGAAGGAGGCACCAGGGGCAGTGGGCCCACACTGACAGTGGCCCCAGTGGCACTGTGCCCGTGGGCATCCTGCAACCCAGCACTCTAGGCAAACCTGGAGCCATCACCCAGGTGCACCACACAAAGCCCAGTCAGTCAGTGTCCAGGGCAGGCTCAAACCTTGGCAGGCCCCATCCAGCTGTTGCCTGGGAAGGTCCAGGTTCCCCTTGCAGTGTCTAGTGTGGCAGTACGAGGTGTAGGAAGCCAGCCAGCCTCTGACCTTGGTGAGCCCGCCCTTCTCTGTTGCAGAAACTGATTAGCTGTGTAATCTTAGGCAAGTTATCTTATCTCTGTTTCATGATTTGTAAAGAGAAAAATAGTAATAGTACCTACCTCACACAACTGCTGTGAGATCAAAATGATATAATGATTGTAAAGTGCTTAACACAGTGACTGGCAGATGCTAAGCACTACATTATTTCTTTCATGAATGTAATTCTTCCCTGCCTGATAACTCTAAAGTGGTTTTAAAATGTCAAGGGTAAAAATATCAATGATTTTTGTATATGATAATTTGAAAATTCAATTGATGTTATCTGAAGTTTATTGTTTGTGTTATTATTATATTTCTAAATCTATATTGTGAAATTTGAGAGACCTTTGCAAAGCATGAATGCTGTTAGACACAACTTCCCTTTTAATTTGGATGCTATTAGATTACGAATTGGACTTTTAAAAGCATGTGCTAAAAATTTTGGATATTTGAAAACTGTTAAATATTTAATGCAGTATATTTTGTTATAAAACAAGTACTACTACTACAACTACTTACTGTAATAGCAAATTTCATTTGAAAATCTTGGCTATTATGAAAGTGTATAAAATAGTTTAAATATATAGCTTCAATGTATTAAGAACAAGCCAATTACCAGATACTTGCTGAATGTCTGAAGCCTCAGAATATAGGTATTTCAAATTTAGTTGTCTGAATTGTCATGAATCCAATAGTGGAAAATGGTATGTGCTGCAGTCTGGGAACTGTTAAAGGTGGATGTCTTACCTGGGAAAAGTTTGGGTGATAAATTCAGACATGGCCTAAGTGGGATCCCCCTGACTCTATTTCCCCATTGTGCTATTTCTTTTCTGAAAGAGAAAATTATCACCTGGTTAATCCTGAGCCTTGCTTTTAACACTCTGTGACTACATGATTGGCTGTCAGATATGACATATGCCTGGAATCAAACAGAGATAAGGGAGTTTTTCCCTCTGTTATGATACATGACATTGTTATAACTATGTGCCTCTTTTTTCCTTTTACATCAAATTTAAATAATCAAGAAGTTTTGTAAGGACGATAGTAATCTATGAAATAATATATTGATACTGAGACATCTCTGAGTAACTATAATAAGATGCAAGTATGAACATCTTACAATTTTGACCTATATATGTGGTCAACTATAATATAGTGATGATATCTTCCCAAAGGGCATACAAAGGTGTAATATGAAAGTTTTTTTTTAAATAAATGGAAATATATACAGATATATGTGATTGACTTCCAAGTTTATCTATCATGGAAATTCAGGCTTTATGTATGTTTTGGTACTAAGTTTTAAGGCTGTATTAATTAAGAATTAATTGGATTTTGCACATAAATTATATTGGTAATGGCAAATGAAGTGAAATTATTTCCCCATTTTTAAAGTATCTGTCTGATAATTTAAAAGGCAGAAGATCTCATTTTCAATTAGATCTTCATAAATTTTTAGAAGATTTTTATATCAGGTACAGAATTTAGGTAAAAATAGAAACAGTGAATGGTATATAAACTGAAATTCCCTGAAGTTTCAAAATTGGAGAACTAAATTTAAGTGACTGTACTAAATTATATTAAGTATAAGAGGAGCAAAACCTCCTTTAGAACTATCTTGAGAATAAACCTTACTTTCCAAGAAGATATTTAGGGACCAGATAATTACATCAGACATCTGGGACTCAAAATGTTTTGGTTAAATGGATATTGAGAATGGGTTACTGGGGTTTTCTTGCTTACTTTGGTGACATGTAAATCTCTCTTCTCAGAGCTAGTTCATTGTGAGCCCTCTAAGTAGTCTGATCTTTACCTGACTTAATGTAATTATATCTTCTATGGGAACTGTGTGAAGAACTTTATTTCATTATTTGAACCTAGCCCTGGGTAGCTGAGAAAATGGACCATCTCTAGGTGCTGTTTAAAGATATTTGTTATTCTAACCAGAAACTCAGATCCAAAGATTAATGCAAAGAGTTTTTTCACAATTGTACATCTCAGGCAGCCCATATGTCTTATCTGAAAACTGGCCCCATATTAACATTGACCAATCAAGCATTGTTTTCATTTTATTTTTGTATTTATTTTTTTTATTTAATTTCCCCTAGTTACATGTAAACAACAATTTTTGACATTTGTTTTTAAAACTTTGAGTTCCAAATTCTTTCTCTTCCTCCTCCTCAGCTCCCTTCATTGAGAAGGCAAGCAGTTCCACATAGATTATATATGTGTAGCCATGCAAATCATATCCATAATAACCACGTTGTAAAAGAAAATATAGATAAAAAACTCAAGAAAAGTAAAGAAACTGAAAAAACCCAAAAAACAGAAGTTGCTTTAATCTGTACTCAGGTAACAGCAGCTCTTCTCTGGGGATGGATAGCATTTTTCATCCTAAGACCTTCAGAGTTGTCATGTATCATTGTATTGCTGAATATAGCTAAGTCATTCACAGCTGATCATATTAAAATATTGCTATTACTTTGTACCCATTAAAGTCTTTCTAGGTTTTTCTGAGAGCGTCCTATTCATTATTTCTTATAGTATAATAGCATTCCATCAAAGTTACATACCACAACTTATTTATACCCTTCCACAATTGATGTGTACTACCTCAATTTCCAATTCCTTACCCACAGAAAAGAGCTGCTATGAATATTTTTGTACATATAGGTCCTTTTCCTTTTTTATCACTCTTAGGATACAGATCTAATAGTGGTATTGCTATGTCAAAGGGTATGAATGGATTTTTAGCCCTGTGGGCATAGTTTCAAATTGCTCTATAGAATGGTTTAATCAATTCACAACTCTTACAACAGTACATTAATGTTTCATTTATCCCACATCCCCTCTAATATTTGTCATTTACCTTTTCTGTCCTATTAGCTAAACTAATAGGTATGAGGTTGTATCTCAGAAATGTTTTAACTTACATTTTCCCTATCACTAGTGAGTTAGAATAATTTTTTCATATTGCCATAGATAGCTTTAATTACTTCATCTGAAAACTGATTATATCTTTTGATCATTTATCAATTAGGGAATGGCTCTTATTTTTTATAAATTTGACACAGTTCTCTATATGTTAGTGAAATGAGGCCTTTATCAACAAAGCTTGCTTCAATTGTTTTCATAGTTACCTTTGCTAACTGTATTTACCTCAGTCCTATTCCCTCTGTCCCCATTTATTCTATTTTCTCTCTTCTTTCACCTTGTTCCTCTTCAAGAGTGTTTTGCTTCTGATTACCCCTTCCCCTCATTCTTCCCTCCCTTCTATCACAACCCTCCCTTCTCTTATCCTCTTTCTTTTCTATTTTCCAAATATCCAATATATATTTTCCTATAGGGTAAGATAGATTTCTATACCCCATTGGCTGTGTGTCTAATTTCCCAGTTACATGTAAAAGCAATTTTTAGCATTTGTTTTTATAATATTGAGTTCCAAATTGTCACTATTCCTCCTTTTCTCCCCATCCTCATTGAGAAGGAAAGCAATTTAATGTCGGTTATACATGTGTAGTCATGCAAAACACTTCCATATAAGTCGTGTTGTTTTCTTTCATCCTGTTCCTCCTCAAAAGTGTTAGCTTCTGATTACCCCCTCCACCAATGTGTTCTCCCTTTTCTTTTCCACTTCCCCCCTTCTTTCCTGTAGGGTAAGAGATTTCCATATCCAATTGAATGTATGTTACTCCCTCTTTAAGCCAATTCCAATGAGAGTAAGGTTCACTCATTTCCTCTCACCTCTCCCCTCTTCCCCTCCACTGTAAAAGTTTTTTTCCTGCCTCTTTTATGTGAGATAATTTACCCCATTCAACTCTTCCTTTCTTCTTCTCCCAGTACATTTTTCTCTATCCCCCCTTAATTTTATTTTTTAAGTGTTATTCCTTCATATTCAACTCACCCTATGCCCTCTGTCTATATATGTTCCCACTGACTAACTAATAATGAGAAAGGTCTCGTGAGTTACAACCAATAATTGTTTTTAATGGCCCCTACTAGGTGCTTCTGATTACTCCCACAACTATCAGACTTATGGGTGTGTAGTTATGTGCC
Organism: Phalanger gymnotis; assembly: GCA_028646595.1. Classification (NCBI taxonomy): domain Eukaryota; kingdom Metazoa; phylum Chordata; class Mammalia; order Diprotodontia; family Phalangeridae; genus Phalanger; species Phalanger gymnotis. Next base: position 100,600,460 of record CM053626.1, read on the forward strand.
CAACCATCAAGGCCCTCATTCAAGTGCGTGTTGGCATTTTCACCCTCTATACTCTTGCTCCCCCCTTCTACTTGCTAGTAAATGATGGCTAGCAATGACAGCTGGGACACACTTCCCTCATGGGTCCCTTTAAGGAATTGGCTGCTTGGGATAAAAATGCTTATCCTGGCCCAACTGGCCTCTCATGGCATCTTGGCTTATACTTGCTTCTGTTTTATTGGCCATAAGTTTATGGGTCCTTTCAGACCCCCTTCTTTTTGGCCAAAAGAGAGAAATATCAAGATATTTGGAGACACCTTGTTTCCCAGAGCTAAGGCCCAGGAAAGAGACTGGGTCCTAAGCTTGGCATAACAACAGTCCTTTGTACTCTGGTTGATCTCGCCCTCCGGCAAAGTGTATTACTTTGACCAGCACCAGGTGTTCACTGAGGGATTTATATTTCATACTAATCAATAACTTTTTAGTTGGAGATCCCCCTATTTCCCAGGACTTAAAAGCCATCTGTAACACTTCTTTACATACTCAAAATCCCTGTTTCTTGTAAGAACTAAGTGAACTGAACCAGGTACTGCATTCCTGTTCCCGCTATGCTAACTCTGGTTCTGTTTGTGTCTGTGAAACAATGAAGTTGGAGACTGTTCCCACAGGAATGCCTGCATTGTCCATATATAAACCTGCTGTGGGAGCAGCTAAGAATGCTTTTGTTTTGGCCTTTATATACATAAGCACTGCCTTTGCCACAGCCATATCAATGCATCCTCCACAGGAGGACTTTTGCTTGCAAGCATTTCCTCCCGCTGAAATTAATTAAACTTCTGTTTAATCCTTGACACACCTGCCTCTGGCTTGCTCTGTTTGGCTCTGCCCATTCCCAGGTTTGAGGCCAGGTCTGGTGCAGGTAACAACACCAATTCTCTCTACTTCTTGCAAACTTATTTCTGTCTCATGATTAATCTCTTCTTTCCTCTTTGTGTCCCTCCCAGTTTAATATCTCACTCTTCTTTCCTTATATTGACTTAAAGTATCCACATATATTTTGTGATTCCTAGCCTCTGCTCCAAGCTTTAACCCCTCTTAATTCTTCTCTCTGTTCTGAACTCCACTGGCTTATATATTTATGCAAGATTTATAACCTGTGTCCAAAAGGATCTGATGTAGTTTACAGAATAAATTCTTTTTTTCAATACTTTTATTATGATTTTATTGGTGGCTATTCCCTTTACCAATGAGCTCACAGTGCCTTAGAAGACAGTCTTCATGAGCTAAATCTTTTATCATCTGGTGGTCAAAGTCACTGGAAGGTGGAAGGGAAGGGTCCTTGAACAACAGAGAAACTGTTAACTGGGCTTATACTCAAATACATACAACTTCCTAAAATCCTGGGAGGCAGACAGCATGGTAGAGTGCAGGACAGGTTGGTACAGTGAAATAAGCATTGGTTTTGCAATTAGAGTAGCTGGGTTTGAATCCTATCTCTGACATATAATATCTGGTATTAATACCACAGAAACCTTTGAGCAAAGTGATTTAAGCTCATTGGGCATCAGGTTCCTCACCTGTAAAAAGTGGAGTTTGTATTAGATAACTTCTAAGGCCCCTTCCAGCTCAAAAACTAAGATGTTAGGGTTCTTCTTTTCCACTGGTAAAGACTTCAAGGAGTCATGCTTTTTCCTCAAGCCATGATGAGACTTTGAACAAGAGCTATAGTGGTGGTTGGAGATCAAAATACAGTGAAAATTAGCCATTAAAGTGAAAATTAAAGAGAGTTCATCTGAAAGAACAACTATACATTTTGGAAATGTGCCAAAAGGGATTGGATATGAAGCCAGGGGACAAGGGGATAGGGCCATCTGATAGGAAATATTTTTCATTCCCAGAATTTTCTAAACTCTCAAGTTTTTGTTTTTGTAGTACTTTAACCCGGGAACAAACTAAACAGGACCCTCGGTTCATCACCTTGAAAGGGACTTATGGGTAAGTGAGGTTTAAGTCAACTGAAAAAAAGACCAACAAAGACAAGTCCAGATTATTTGTTGATGGAAGGTTGAGAAAGGTAAATGCTAGAGCTAGAATTGCATACCATCCAGAGTCTATATGCTGAACTCTTTCATGAGTTGAATTAAGCACCATATGATGTTTTTTCCTTCCTGGAGCGAGCTGTGTTTGAGGTCTGAGTTTGAAAGTAAAATCATTTCCCCCAAGGGAGAGAGAAGATGGGAAAAATAAAACTCCTTTAAGGGCAGATAAAGGAGAGAGGTCTGGCCCTGTCCTTTCCCCCCCCATTATCAGCTCAGTCTATGTTATTCTATATAGCCACCAGATGCTCATTTAGGCATCAGAACTTAGTTGATTATTACACTTGGACAAAGAAAGGAAGCAGTATGGTATTGTACAAAGAATACTGTATTTAGAGTCAGGTGACTTAGGATTACAATCCTTGCTTTATTGTTCTAATGGGATTAATATTTCCCCACATTTATCCAACACACAGATTAGGGCCACACCTCCTTTTCTCCAACAGAAATTAGTTTTCCTTAAAAAAGGTCCTGAAACCTGAATCCACTCTGTTTTCCTGATTCAATTTCCTTCTCACATAATAGCCTAGAATGTACCACCTATCTTCATGCAGGGCCCTTCTGACCCCTTTGGATTTCTAAAGATCACAGGAATCACCATAATCTTCACTGTATCCTACACTGATGAACAGACATGTTTCCATATGAAGGTAAGGTTGCCATGCCCAGAGAAGCCAAGTGCTACTCTATCTTGTTGAATAGATTTCCCATTTTAGGGTAAACTTACTTTAATTAATTGTTCAATGATTTGTGAGTGCCCCATTTCATTCCAACACTTTATCTCAACTAAGAGTTTCCTGGTGCTAGAGCTTTCTCCAATAGCTTCTTACTGTCAGTGTGAGCCTGAGCAAGTTGCTTAATCTGTTTGAGACTCTCTTTCCCCATCAGTAAAAATGTGTGCATCTTGCCTGGGGCAAGTGTGCTGGTATACCTGGTCTATGTGTTATATAAGCCTACATGTCAAATGTGAGGTATGGAAGGAGAGAAAAATTCTCCAAGATTTCTGATCTATGATTCTATGAATTTACTCAAGTTTCTAGCAATGTAAAAGGAGAAACTTAATCAAGTAAAGTCAATCTTTTTTTTTTAAGTACTGTGCTAAATATTATGGGTACAAAGAAAAGCAACAAATAATCAAACTAACCAAAACAGTGCAGGTAGTTCAGTGTGATAATATGAAAATAGCTTTGTATAAATAAGATGTATAGCATAAAGGGTAGATTATAAATAGAAGCAAAATGCTAGTAATAAGGAAGATTGGTAAAGGTTTCTGTTTAAGGCAGTATTTTACTTTATTTTTAAAATTTATTTTTATTTATTTTATTAAATATTTCCCAATTGCATTTTCAACTATTTTTGTTAATCGTTTTTAAAAAAATTAGTTCCAAAGTCTTTCTCTATCCCACCCCTTACCCAAGCCCTCTAGAAAGTACTGCTATCTATCACACATGTGAAGTCATACAAAATATATATCCATATTAGTCATATTGCAAAATAAAAAATACACATAAAAATGAGAAAAATAAAGTGAAAATAGTATTCTTCAAGCTACACTCAGCATTTATCAGTTCTGTCTCTGGAGATGGACAGCACTTTTCGTCATGGGTCCTTTGAAATTGTGTTGGATTATTGTGTGGATCAGGGTATCCAAATCCTTCATAGTTGATCATCATTACTATATTACTACTACAGTGTGCAATGTTCTCCTGGATCTGCTCATATCACTTTTCATCAGATCATACAAGACTTCCTAGGTTTTTCTAAAACCATCCTGCTTATCATTTCCTATAGTATAATAGTATTGTATTGTGTGTCTAGTCCTCAAAGAGATGGGAGTACCAGGTCATCTTGTCTCGTGAAGAACCTGTACAAGGGTCAAGAAGCAACGGTTAGAACTAAACATGGAACCACTGATTTGCTTAAGATTGGAAAGGGAGTACAACGAGGATGTATATTGTTACTTTATTTATTAAACTTACATGCAGAGTACATCATGCAAAATGCCAGTTGGATGAATCAAAAGCCAGAATTGAGGGTGCTAGGAGAAAAATCAACAATCTCAGATATACAGATGATGCTACTCTGATGGTGAAAAGTGAAGAAGAATTAAAGTCTCTTGATAAGTGTGAAAATTAAGAGTGTAAAAACTGGTTTGGAGCTTAACATAAAAAAGAGGTCTTGGCAACTTCTCCTATAACTTCCTGGGAAATACAGAGAGAAGAAATGGAAGCAGTGTCAGATTTTATATTCTTGGGCTCAAAGATCACTGCAGACAGTGACTATCAGACATTAAATTAAAAAAAAATTCTCTCCTCTTGGAAGGAAAGATATGAGAAATCTGGACAGTATGCTAAAAACAGAGACATCAATTTGCTGACAAAGGTCTGTATAGTGAAAAGTATGATTTTTCCAGTGGGAAATCTGAGCACCACAAAATTGACACTTTTGAATTGTGGTGTTGGAGAAGACTTTTGAGTCACTTGGACAGCAAAGAGATCCAATCAGTCAATACTTAAAGAAATCAATTCTTGCTATTCACTGGAAAGTCAAGTATAGAGGCTGAAACTTAACTACTTTGACTCTGGAGGAAAAAGTGAGACTGGTGACCTTGCACAGCCCTCCCTCACTCAAATCAAAGTCAACTGCAAGTCATGTTATCATTTCCCTGATGTCATGGTCCTTTTTGAAAACAATGGACAAACACACTGGCAGGGAAAGAGCAATGAAGGTGAGAACATCTAGGGTGACATGAGGAAGAAACAATGGTAGTGATAGACTCAAACCAGAGTATTAAGCACATCTGTCTGGTTCAAGGAGGAGTGTATTGTGTGTGTGTGTGTGTGTGTTACATGTAATGCTATGAATTATAATTCATGTTTGAAAATTCAGTTTGTTATAAATGTTTTTATGCTTGTCATCTTACCTCAGTTAGCATTGTAATTTTGATATTGTCCTTGATCTACTTTAATTTTATATCAAACAAACTTTGAAAGCCCTTAACTTCCAAGGAAAACAAAGTAGAAAATTGGCAAAAGCATATTCCCCCCACCCAACAGTATCAATACCAATACTGTCAGGCTATATATCTATTACAAAAATAGAAGAGCTTCAGATAATTAATAAACTGGAGACACATTATTTGGGGAACTTACAAAGCCTATATTGTGAAACACAATGGAATATATTTCTTAGGTTTTATAGAAGTTGACATATCTGGACAACCATTATAAAATGTATTGAAATAGCTGTTTTCTTGTTACCCACCTTTATATCACCTATGCTTAAAATGCAAAAACCAGGGGAGAACAATATAAACAAGAAATAAAGTTTCCAAAATAAAAAGAAGCCAAATCCTCCACAATTATATGATGTTGTTGCATCATTTTAAAGGTCTAAACATATTTACACTTAAATATGTTCATATAAAAGACAGGAACATTTGGAGAAATTATACATACATACACATACAACTCATAGTGAAGCCTACTTAGATGTAGATAGACAACAAAGTAGTAACAATTAAAATAATTTGATAGTTTTGACCTATGCTTTTAGTTCTGACCTATGTTAAGAATAATTAATAAACCAATGTCCAAACAGAAATTAATTTAGCTGCTTTTTTTCTTTATTAGACAAAGAATCAAGCAACTTTCAAAATCTAATCACCTCAAAATATTTTTGAATGGACTTGTCATTTTCTTTATTTTGCTTATCTCAAATCAGAAATAACTTGATTCATTTAATAATCACTTATTATGTGCAAAGTACTATGCTAAATATACCAATGAAAATACAAGAAAATATGAGAGGAGAGAAAAGGAGAGGAGAGAAGAGAGGAGTGGAGGGGATGGGAGGGGAAAGAGAAGAAAGGAAGAGAAGAAGAGAGGAGAGGAGAGGAGAGGGGAGGAAAGGGGAAGGGGAAGAAAGGAAGAGAAGAGAAGAGGAGAGAGAAGACAGAGAGGGAAGGAGAAGGAAGGGGAGGGTAGGAAAGGACAGTGGAAGGGGGGGGAGGGGTGGGGGAAGAAAATGGTCCTTCCCTTCACAGAGATTAATATCCATTGAAACCTGTCTTTTACATTCAATTACTTACTTGATACATCTCTATTATGTTTCCCCTGAGTGATCAGAGTTCAGTGAATCTGGCATACACACACTAATAATGGAAAAGTACCCAAGGATACAGAAGGTGTTGACTTTGACCATGTCTTATCATTATTACCTTGCCTTAGAAGTTTACTAGCAGCTATCTCAAACCAAGCTATTAGAATCATACAAGTGGATGACCTGATTAAAAATGGTATAAAATAAATTACACTTAGCATGTATGGATACAGTTTTCAAACACAGGATAAGGATATACCACCCTTGTTCTTCTTCTGGTTCTATTGGAAGTGGCTTTCTCCTGGCTGTCTTCTCCACAAGGAGACATAATCAAAACTGGGAGTATTGTGGAGGCTCACCAGGTTTGAGGAGGCCAAGGGTTACCTCTCTGTGATTGTTACTATTCTCAGATGCTACATGCTATACTATGTCAGCCAGGGATTTTTCTGCAATTGTCATAATATGGATCATTTTACTTGTGGGTACAACTATTCAGAGTCTCTCCTTTCCTTTATTTATATCATTTTCCCTTTTCTGTATTTTTTTCCAAAAATAGCATCCTACTGATGGTTGCAATAGAACTTGGCAAAACATTGTACTAAACCTCTCTGGATTCCTGGCTCCCAAGTCCAGCAACAAGCCATGCAATATCAACGGTATAACAACTGTACTTCCTTACAGGGACCACAAACTATGAGAGAAGAGAAAATAGAGCTCATATAAAGGACAGTAAGAGAGACACAGTTTGGGCTGTCCCACAATATCCAGAACCTCAAATGGTCCCTCTCTGTCTACACTTTCCCCACATACTCTCTACATTTTCTAGCTCATAAAGGCAGGTTTGGCCAATGATGAAAGAATTCCTTCCAATCCCTTTCTTTGCCTCCTCCAGATACTTTAGTTAACTATAGGCCTTGATGAAAAGACTTAAGCAATTAGTTCCCAAATTGCTCCACTTCTACCATAGCAATTCCACATGTTCTCTCCCCTTCTCCTGAACACCATGCTGCTTTTCTCTGGTAATCTTACAGGAAAGGCAAATTTGAAATCCTCATCCTGATATTTTTTTGTCTTTTCCTTAGATTACGAATTGCATATTTTTTTTTTTGCTCTGAAGAGTTGGACCATTTCTGATTAAGATTATAGGTTGTAGATAGATTAGTCCATTGTCTACATAATTTAAGGGAAATGAAGTAAAATTTTTAACAAAATGGGTACTTCAACAGAGGCAGGCAAATCAACTTCCCTATACCTACTTAAACAAAAATTAAAAATCATACTAGGAGGAATAATGACTAAGAAATTCACTATGAAACTACAGGGTGTGATTTCTTCTACCATGATATATGTAAAAATCAGGCAAAAAGTTCACAGGCTACAAAAAGGGGTGTTTCTACTGGTAAATCTAGCAGCATCTTGGACAAACATGCCAGCAACCTCCCAGCATAACTAGAGATTGCTCAGAGATATAAATTTTATTCAGAGCTTGGTGTCTAGAGGCAAAAACAGTAGAATTTATTCCAGAAAGCCTCAGTATTACTGAAAATCTACAGCATGGGTCTTGTATGACACTCAGAACAGCAGTGGCACAGGCATGGTAGCACTCAGATATGGACACTGCAAGGCCCCATGATCCTAGCATTCTATCCCAAGAGACTATAGAGGGCCTTGAAGCCCTCTGACCCCAAAAGATGGGGGCACAGTGGGGACCCAACCGTTAGTTGAGTGTAGAAAGGAGAAAGAAGGCAGTGGAGCTTGATATCTGTTATAATTGGGGTGCATGAAAAGAAGAGTGTACAAGCTTGGAGAAAAGGGTTGGGGGAATGAATATCAGTTGAACATCTGAAAAAGTCAAAGGATGATTGAAAACACACATAGTCACAAACACAGCATTTTGTCCAAAAATACAACAAATACAATAGGGAAACAAGTAAGTGTAGGGAGTAGGTAATAGAAGGAAGAAAATATTCATAGGTAAAACAAACTCCTGATCCTGAATAGTGAAGTAAATGAGAGGAAAAACAAAGTAACAAACACACAAAAAGCCTATAATTGAATATTAAAGGATGCCAAAAAATTTGGAAATGGTTGGACAAATTCAATTCTTCAATTGTGTCAGAATCCTCATGACCCCACGGGCCACCCCACAGGGGTTTTCTTGGCAAAGATAATAGAATGGTTTTCATTTCCTTCTCCAGTGCATTCAGGCAAACGGAGGTTAAAGGATTTGCCCAGGGTCACACATCTACTAAGCATCCTAGTGCCCATTTGAACACAGGTCTTCTGTACTCTGGGCCCACTGTTCTACTCATTGAGCATATTGTGCCATAAGAAATAATGTAACAGGTGATATCAGAGAATGTTGTTTTGAAAGTAACATCAAACATACTACACACTACTCAAAACTCCTAGGAAAATGGGAAAACAGTTAAACGCTAGTTGTAATCCGAAAGCTTGCTCTTATCACTAATTCCTTTTAATGATAGTGCCTTTCCCATAAGATTTTCTCCAAAAATATTATACACACCCACATATTGTTTGTATGTTGTGTTTTTACTAGACTATGAGCTTTCTGCCAAAATCCAGTATTGGATTTTTTTTCTTCCACCTTCTACTTCCTTCATCCTACTCATTTGCTGCTAAAAGAAGCTAGAAAAAAATCACAACATTTTGCAAACTAGGTCCAAGTTTATGTTACATAATCTCAACTTGGGCATCACCTCAATAAGGTGATTTCTTGATACATCCAAAATCAATTCACTATCTTGTTCATCACAGAAGCTTTCACAAAATTTTTATGCTTCCTCCTGCATGTCATAGCTCTTCTTCCTCTCTTCTCATTAAAGAAACTTGCTTCATATTTCGCTGAAAAAGTCTAGTTCATTCCCTGAGTACTCCTCTTCATATCTTCCTCTTTATTTCAAAGCACCCAGATGCCTTCTGCTACCATCTTCTTCACTCTTTTCTCACAAGAAGGCATGACCCTCTTGTCAAAGCAAATAGATTTTCATGCAGAAGTGATCCCATTTGGTTTGATCTTCTCCAGAAGATTGGCACCTCTACCATCTCTACTTTCTTCCTAATCTTCAGTCTCTTTCTGTTTGCTTCTTCCTTACACCACACTGATATTTCTACCCTTTCACAAAATATCATTACTTGACCCATCCATCCCCAGATAGAAATTTTGTCACATATCTCTTCTTTTTCATCCCTAATCTCCTTGAGAAGGCTGTTTGTTTTCTCCACTTCCTTTCCTCTCCCTCTCTTATTTACTCTCTCTGGTCTGGGATCTTTCAACTGAAATTGCTTTTTCCAAAGTTACCCGTGATTTTAAAATGTTTAATATTTCTTTTTAAATATATATTTTTATTTAAGTATTTTCCAATTGCATTAAGTAACTTTAAATATTGATTTAAAAAATATTGAGTTCCAAATTCTTTCTCCCCCTTTGACCTCTCTAGCACCCCTTGAGATGGCAAGCAATATCATATTGAATAAACATGTGAAGTTATGTAGAACATATTTTGGTATTGGCCATGTTACCAAAGATAACATACAAAAATCCCAAGAAAAATTAATTGAAAATATTTTTTAATCTGTGCTCAGAGTTCATCAGATCTTTCTCTGGAGGTTGATAGCATTTTTCATCAAGAATCTTTTGGAATCATTTTCAATCATTGTATGTATGAAGTAACCAAGTCTTTCCTAGTTGATTATCATTACAATACTACTGTTACAGTGTAAAATGTTTTCCTGAATCTGTTCATGTCACTTTGCATCAGTTCATGTAAGATTTCTCAGGTTTTTTCTGAAACCATCCAGTTTATCATTTTTAATAGCACAATATTATTCCATTCTCCAATTGTTGGGGATCCCCTTATTTTCCAATCCTTTTCTACCTCAAAAGGGCTGCTATATTTTTTTTATACAAATACTTCCTTTTCCTTTTCCTTTGACCTCTTTGGGATAAAGACCTAATTGTAATATTACTGGGCCAAAGGGTATGTATTTATAGTTTTATAGCCCTTTGGGTACGGCTCTAAATTGTTCTCCTGAGTGCCTAGATCAGTTCACAATTTGAATAAGTATAATGGTCTTTCTCTTTAACTTTTGATAGTATACATCATCTTCTCCTTTGTATTTTCCTCTCTAGGTTTTTATAATCCTGCTCTTTCCTTTTTTCCTTACTCATGACTGCCTGATTCCTCTAATACAGACTCCTTTCCTATCACCATTCATGTCAGGCCAACAAACCAATCCTCTTTCCTGTGCCCCCTTCTCTTTCAATCCTATTTTAATTTATGATCTCAATAACTCCTATGGAATCAATTAGCATCTTAATGAAGATGATTCTTAGGTATATCTGTCCAGTGTCTAAGCTCTCTCCTGACCTTCAGTCTCATATGTCCAGTTGCCTATTGGACATCTCAAATTGGATGTTTTATAGACATTCGAAACTCAACATATTCCCAAGTGAACTCAGCATCTTTTGCTCTGAATCTTCCTTTCATATAAATATTCATATTATTATTGAGAGTACTATCCTCCCACTTACCCAGGTGTCCTCTCTAGATTCATTCTCCAGCTTTTCACTCTCACCTGTCCCTCACCTCTTATCCAATCAGTTATCAATTCCTGTTTATTCTATGTTAATAACACCTCTTATTTAGTCCCCCTTTTCTCCTCTTACAGCACCCTGGAGCAAGCCCTTACCATTTTATGCATAGACTATTTGAATAGGCTTCTGGCTGGATTCTCTGCCTTATGTCTTCTCTCTCTAGTCACTCCTTTGTTGAGCTGTCAAAATGACCTTCCTTAAGCATAAGTCTTACTCTGTCATGCTCTTATCAATAAAATACAGTGGCTCCCTATTACCTCCAGGATGAAATATAAACTCTTTTTATGGCTTTTAATTGAATTGACTCCTTCCTTTTGTATCAGTAAGACAATAAAAACAACATTGATGATAATTGTGAATAAACCTATGTGGTTCTGTATCACAAAGTATGAAAGACTCTCCATACAGAAGGTCGCAGAAGTAAAATATTTATTCAGACACCAGATAATCAGATCCCATAACCAAGGCACCAGCTCCCACAACCAGTGAGTCACTTTATCATAACAGCAAGGAATTTAAAACACAATATCTCAGCATGGAGCCTTACCATCCCAAAACCTCTTTGACTCCCTGCTGGGGCCTTCCCAAAATCTCACAGTACAGCTATCACAGGTCGACTCTCTTTCCCTCAGCTCTAATGGTCATAACAGCCATAATGGCTCTCTTGGCATTTCCTATGACACAACTTCCTTTTCCTCTCAGCAAGCTTCTCCTACCACATGTGACTTAGGTTTCCTGTGAGGTAAGAAGCTCACATGGCCTATTAATGGGTGGGAAAGATCTTCAAATCTAAATTGCTATTATACCTTTCTAGTCTCCTTATCCCATATTCTCCTCCATTTTTTCTGTCATCTAGCAACAATAACCTTCTTGTTGTTCCCTGAATAAGGTTTTACATTTCTCATCTCTGGACATTTTTCCTGGCTGTCTCCCATACCTAGAATGCTCCTTTCTCATCTCCTCTCCCTGACTTCTTAGGCTTCCCCAAGTCCCAGCTAAAATCCCTTGTTTCTTCTCCCTACAGGAAGCCTTACTTCCAATGCTTTCCTTTAGTTGATTATTTCTTATTTATCTTGTATATAGCTTATTTTACACATTTGTTTCAATATTGTCTCTCATACTAGATTGTGAGCTTCTCAAGGGCAGGGACTATCTTTTGCTTTTCTTTGTATCCCTAGCACTTATAACTGGGGCCTAATACATTGTAAGCACTTAATAAATAATTATTGATTAACTTTTCCTTGCACATGACACTCAAATACAGGCATTTTCACTCTCCTTTATTAAAAATTTCAAATTTAATTTTATAATGTTTTTCAATTTCTCTGGCTTCAAAGTCATTATGAAGAACCTCATTCCCCTCGGCCTTTATGAAAGCAATAGCAGATTCTACAATTGCTGTTTGTATAAATCTATTTTGATGTATAAATTGAGGAACATATGATTCCTTTCTGACCTTTTAACCAATTATTCCAAAATACATATCTAGGAAATAAGGCTTATTGACATATGCAACTTATAAATAATGTAATGTGCAGTCACCTACCAACTATCAACCAGACTAATTAGTTACTATAATGATTGGCATGATTAGGATGAGGCTCATCTTGTTATGGAAGGAAAATATATTGAGGAAGTAGTGTATTGTCATAAAGAAAGAAAACTAATCTTGGGGAACAGAATTTGGATATTGTCAGGATTGTTCATATTAAAGACTTTTTGTGGAAATTTGGAAGAGGAAAAATGTCATTAATAGACAATATTTCTGTATCCTCTGTACTTCTTCTTTTCCTTTTATTCAGAAAATCACAAGATAAGTGTTTGATCCAGTGCTAACATATTTTTTTCTTTTCATTTTTTAAAAGTCCCTATTTCCTTCTGAAATCCATTGTGATCAATGTCAATTACATTTCTCAAAGTCTTGCTTTATAAGAATTGTTTTCCCTGAGACTTGTTGGATTTGTTATAGAAACATTTTATTGTGCCTTCTTTCGCTTGCTGAATCAAAACTAGTAAATAACAGATATGTGTCATTTCCCTTTCTGCCTTCCACTAAAACACTTGAATGACTCTTGGTATTGTACACCCTGGAACACCGTGTATAGCTTTGGGGCAGCCATTTGTCATCTATGATACCTTTCATGGCAAAAGATTATTTTGATTATAGCACTGTATATGGGTATGGTATATAATCTCAAATATACACACATATATGTATATAAACATATGTATGTTGTGTATATATCTATACATATTTATCTATCTGTCTGTTTGCTTATCTCTCTACCAATTGTCTGCCTATCTATCTGTCTGCCTGTCTATCTATCTATCTATCTATTTTTATGTGGTTTTCTTTTGTTTTCTGAACAGCTAGTTTTTATTTCCATAAATGTTTACTGCATGGTAGCATCATATTCTGACATTTTGTAAGGAGAAGCAACATGCTTGAGAGTTAAGTTAACTGATGGAGCATGTCTGACCTCAGAGCACAGAATGTGTTCTGAATATTTTTATGAGAATGACTAGATGATGATAATACTGTCCTTCAAATTTTGATTTTAGGAGTAGGTCAAATAAACTAGGATTTCATAAAATCTGTTGTTTGGCAAATTGTAATGGCTTTTTAAAATAGCTATATTTAAGTTGGAATGTTTTGAAAAGCATCTAAAATATGATATGTACTGTAAAGCTTCTATGCTCAACTTTAAAAAAAATAAAGGAATTTGTTTTCATATTTGATTTTTATTAATTTCCATAAATATTTATGTCTTTTCTTGGTATGAGATTAAGGTTAAAGATTCCTTGACTATTGGAATCAAGACAGGGGACTTTATTATTTTCATCATTATCATCATTAACATATATTTAAGGATTTAGGGTTTGTAAAGAGTTTCACATATATTTTGTCTTAAAATTCACACAAGTCGAGACATCACCTTGCCAACAAATGTCAGTTTAAGCTATGTTTTTTTTTCAGTAGTAATATATGGCTGTAAGAGTTGGACTATGTGAAAAGCTGAGTGCTGCAGACTCAACACTTTTGAATTGTGGTGCTGAAAAAGACTTTTGAGAGTTCCTTGGATAGCAAGGAGTTCAAATCAGTTAATACTTAAAGAAATTAATTCTTACTATTCATTAGAAGGACAAGTACTGAAGCTGAAAATTAAATATTTTGGCCACATAATGAGAAAACAGGACTCATTGAAAAGACTCTGATGCTGGTATAGATTAAATGTGAAAGGAGAGGATATGATGGAGAAAGAGATGGAGAGATAGTATCATAAAAGCAATGAACGTAAGCTTAGACAGACTTTGGGAGATATTAGAGGATAGAAGGACCAGGAGTGCTATGGACCATGGGCGTGCAAAGAGTTGGACATGACTGAAAGACTGAACAACAAATAGTACGGAAGTGAGAGAAATAATAAATTGTTCTTTCTCCCCCTCCTCTAATGAGATAAATTTGTGGTAAAGATTTCCATGTTTTTATTACCCATTTTGATCAGTCCCACTAATCACGAAAACTAATACATTATAGTAACAAATATTTTAGGAAATATTTTTAAAAGTCCTTGAGGAATATAAAATTTTCCAAGGAAGATGTTAAACAAATGACAGAAATAAAGGATTCTGCCTCGCAAAATGTAGTTGATTTACTTTGATAAATGTTGTCATCTTATTTAGAGTAGTTTTTCATGAGTTATTTTTAAGAAATAATGGAAGCAAACTATATATTATTTTTAATTAAAATTAAATCATCCTCAAACATGACATGACTATTTATATCAAGGGTTCTGAACTTGTCCATGAACTTTTCAATATATATCTTCACATATGAATTTATGTAATATATTACATACAGTGATAATATAACATACTATGATATATTAATACCTACATATAACATAGATTATACATAAACCATATTCTAATAAAATGTTTTCTTTGTAAGCCTATGTATTTTTTTGTGTATTTAAAAACATAATGTCGGGGG
>CM053626.1:100615747-100638820 GCA_028646595.1 Phalanger gymnotis
CAACATGAGTATTGTGGAAGGGTTATACATAATGATATGCATGGGGCCCATGTTGAATTGCTTGACTTCTTAGGGAGGGTGGATGGGAAGGGAAGAGGGGAGAGAGGAAGGGAAAGGGGGATGGGAGGGGAATGGGGCGACGGAGGGGAGGGCAGACTGGGGAACAGGGCAACCAGAATGTACGCCATCTTGGAGTGGGAGGGGGGAGGAAATGGGGAGAAAATTTGTAATTCAAACGCCTGTGAAAATAAATGCTGAAAACCAAACATGTCGAAAATAAATTTAAAAAAAAAAAACAAGAAAAAAGAAACAACGTCAGTAAGTTTTATGACACCAAAATAAATTTGAGTATGTTTTTGAGAATTGTGGAACATAAATCAGTCAACCACACACATTTATTAAGCCCTTATTATATCTCAGGCACTATGCTAAAATGTCATACATTCTGTGGTCAAGATTTGAAAATACTATATGAATTATAGGCTCAGTGCATTGAGTACTGGGATTGGAAACAGCAAAACTCATCTTAGTGAGTTCAAGCAGCTTCAGACCCTTTCTATTTGTGTGACTCCAGGCAAGTGACTAAACCCAGTTTACCTCAGTTTTTCATCTGTAAAATAACGTGAAGAAGGAAATGGCAAACCACTCCAGTATCTTTGCCAAGAAAACTCCAAATGAGGTCATGAAGTCAGACATAACTAAAATGACTGAACAACAACATAAATTCCATTTTTGAAAAAAAAAAAGCATGATTAGATATTTATAAAGTTATTTGAAAGTACTGTTTGATTAACCAAATCTAACTGCTTGATGAAATTATCCAAGGCAAGTGCTCATCACTCAGGTTCTATTAATGAATTATCTAGGCTTTAAAATTCATAATGAGAGCTGGGTATGGTAGCATATCTGTTGTTCCAACTGCCAGGAAGATTAAGGTTGGTCTCAAGCTCAGGATTTCTAAGTTGTAATGATTTCTGGTAATCTGGTATCCGTTCTAAGTTCAATATTAATATGGCAAATTCCCAGAAATAAGGTCCCACCAGGTTTCCTAAGGAGGGGAAAACTGACCCAATTCAGAAATAAAGCTTGAAAGCCAATCAGCAGGGGCATCAAGAAAGAAAAGCACCTCTCCACTCACAGTCTGGGTAACAAAGGGAGATACATTCTGGTCTATTGTCCAAGATTGAATAGATTATTAGCTACTGTTCCATATGAGAGCACTCAATACCTTTTGTCAGTAACAGACAGATATCTGATTGCTGTTCTATTTTCTGGATACTTTTCTGATTTCTTGTCTACTAAGGAATGATATTTCTTTATTATATGTTTTCTGAAGACAACTTTCCCTATCCCCTTGACCACTCAGATTCCTGGCTTGCCTTTACTTATAATACTTCATAATTTAGTCCCCATGAATATCCTGGTATTTTCCAGTGCATTCATTGGACCTATATAGCCTCTTGAGCAGTGACCATCCCATGCTTTTATGGAGGAAATCACTGCTGATGGCAGTGGCGAGCCCTATTACATAGGAGTATGGTACAAGACATTGGGACACTGAATACCTGGTACTGTGAAAGAGTAAGAAAGAAGCTCATCCTGGAAGACCATCTGGCAACATCCTATTTTATCTATTTATTTGGGGATTAAGTGTGTGTGTGTGTGTGTGTGTGTGTGTGTGTGTGTGTGTGTGTGTGTGTGTAGTATTTAGAGTAGGTTTGCAACTTTTTCTCTGCTCACCTGTGCACTTCTCCTTCCCATACCCCCTCTCCCTAGGTCCATAACGATGTGCAATTCTAGCTCCTATATTGTCAAATTATCAGGTACCGCTGATGCAAGAGTCTTCTAGTTCTATACCCAACTCCTATCTAGTGTGAATTTCCCTTTCAGAAGTGGAAAAGGTCCTGATCTGGTGCTTAGCCAAGGCAGGCAGAATGAAAGAATGGACAAAGCCCAACTCGAGCCCCACTGCTTGGTGCTAGAACACCTTCATAATTTCCTCCACCAGCATTCTCATGTAAATAAAATATTCTACAGAAGTTTAAAGATTAGGGGATAGCTTGCCCTTTCTGAGACAATACCACACCCTTTCCTGGCCTCTGCTTGAGTTTGGAAGGTGCCAGGGTATTGGGTAAATAGCAAGTCCAATGGAGAAATGAACACTTGACTTAAAACACAGTAGAGGGGCTATGTGTCCCAATATTTTCTGAACATTGATCTATGTAACCATAATCTTCCTTTAGGCTCTTTCCTGGACCCTCTGCTCTTTTCCCTCTGTACTAACTTGAATATTTCATCACTTCTCATGGGTTCAATTTCTATGAAAATTTCTATGATTTCTATTAACTGATTATTCTTGGATCTATATATCCAGTCCTGGTCTCTCTCCAGAATTCTAGTCCCATATCACCAACTTTCTTTTAGGCATCTTAAACTAGACATCAGTCCTGGGAAAAGTCTGGAGAGGGTCTGGATTCCTGTAAAATGATAACTCATCATGTGAGAATTGATGCTTTAGCAAGTGGTTTACTGAAAAGGTGAAGTCAGGAAAAGAGGTAGGAGACTTGGGGCTGTAGTCTAGGCATAGCTTCAGTCTCAAGGAAATAAGAAACAAAGAAATAGCAAGTTAAATGAATCATACTCCCAGGGAGAGGATGCAGTCACACATGATATGGAACCATTCTCCTTTCTGAGGATGGGCATGATCTGCTGAGGTCTTATACCCCTTAGAGCTGCAGGTGGTTGAGCCATCTATGAGGAGGGCTTTCCAGTTGGACTAGGAGTAGCTTAGACCTTCTTTAGGAGTAGGCACAAACATGCCAATTATGAGAAATGGGGAAAGGATGCAGGTAGATGCCAGGGACACATAGTTTCTTAAAGGTCAAGAAATTCAGGATTTCTAATAATAAATACTAATAATACTGTTCTTGCTGAGGATAGTCTGTGTATGCAAAGATCACGGTTTTAGATGACACTGTAAGTGGATACCAGAAGCTATAGCTTAACAGGGTCAGGAGTTAGGGCCAACTAATGATTTTATATAACAATATCCTATGAGCATGCCAAAGTAAACGTGTTCAAATCTGAACTTAGTATCTCCCCCTCCATTCCACTCCCACCAAACTTTTCCTCTTCTGAATTTCTCTATTTCTGTAGAGGTTACCACTATACTCCTACTCATTCAGAATTGTATCCTAGATGTCATTCTCAGCTGTTTACTCTCACCCCAGATATCTTGCTAAATCTTGTCATTTCTGTCTTTGCAATATCTCTCATACATATCCTCTTCTCAGTTCATATTAGCTGCCATCCTAGTACAAGATTTTATCACTCCTTCTATGACAATCTAACTGGTCTTCCTGACTAAAATCTCTCCTTAAATCCAACATCCACTTAGTCTCAAAGTGATTTTCCCTAAAGTGTCATGTCCCCCCATGTCACTTTCCCTGCCCCAATAAATTCCTGTGGCTTTCTATCGTCTCCTTGATGATATGTTAAGTCCTTGGGTGTTTCAATTTCTTTACAATCTAGGCCTTTCCTATCTTTTTAGTCATAGTACACATTATATCTCCTACATGCTATACTATCCAGATATACTAGCCTACTTACTGTGTTAGTCACCAATGACATTCCTCCAGTTTCTGTGCCTTTTTGCTGATTGTTCCCTATGGCTGGAATCATCTCCCTCACCTCTGCCTCCTAGTTTCCCTGGCTTCTTTCAATATTCAACGTAAATTCCCCAGTTGTAAGTGCCTTCTCCTTGAGATTACTTTCCATTTCTTATGTACGTGTCCAAACAACCAACCATTAACATCAGTGGAGTAGCCTGCAGGCATGGTGTCATTTATTACATTTTATCCCCAGCCCTTGTCTCTCCAGGACTGGTTCCTTCACGCAAAGTGCCCTCATGCTGGCAGAACTAGGAGGTTCTCTCAGCAGGTAGAGAAGGATTCTGCTTGTGCCCAATGAATTCCCTCCAAACAGCTATTTTTATTTTCCATTTTTTTCTCTACTGTGTTCTAAAGCTGCAAGAGGATATCTCCAATATCAGCTTCTATCTTCAGCCATATTCTGTATCCTTTTTCTCTTGTGGTTTGCATTTCTCTTCTTTTTTCAAGTTTATTTATTTTTAATTTTCAATATTCTCTTTTGAAAGTTTTTGAGCTCCAAATTTCCCCCTCTTTCTTCCCTTCTCCCTCCCCAAGATGGCATGCAATCTGATATAGGCTATACATGTATGATCATATTAAACATATTTCTGCACCACTTATATTGTGAAAGAAGAATCAGAAGAAAAGGGAAAACCACACACAAAAAAGTGAAAATAGTATGTTTTGATCCATATTCAGAGTCTATAGTTCTTTCTCTGGATATGGATAACATTTCCCATCATGAGTCTTTTGGAATTGTCTTAGATCATCTCATTGCTCAGAAGAGCTAAGTCTAACAATGTCAGTCACTGCACAGTATTGCTGTTACTGTGTGCAATGTTTTGCTGGTTCTGCTCACTTCACTCAGTATCAATTCATTGCATTTCCCCTCTTAACCCAAATCTTTTAGTGCTTCAAATTAGACCATGAGTAGGGTTAAGAAGGAATGCATTGCTAATCCAGGTTGAAAGAACAGAAGTCCATCACTCTATTGGATACAAAACAAATTAAAACATATACAGTTTTTCCAATCATCCCCTAACAGTTCTGAGGTTCATATTTTCTCAGCTGTATCTTTAAAAACCCTGAAAATAGTCAACTGTCAATGAATCAAGGCACTTGCAACCATTCCCATCCTTAATCACTACTTTTGCCTTTGAGCTTCTTTGAAGCAGATCTTTTCAGGGTGTTTAATAGTAAGGCACAAGAAACTGAGGAATACTGATGGGTCATAGAATCATAAGTGTCTCACTAGGATGAGACCAATTCCCTCATTCTACATGCAACAGATGAGGAAGCCTGGAGCAGTAGAAATATCTAGGGATTTGGAGCTAAGGAATATGAGTTTTCATTTCAGCTTTTTAAATTCACTATTGGTATGTTCTTGGTGAAGTCATTTAACCTCTTAGACCTCAGTGTCTTTCTCTGGAAGATAGGGTTTAGCTAACATTAATAGTTCTTTCTAGCTTTAAACCTTTGATGCTGTCTAGTCTTTTTTTTCCTTTATAGGAATCTCTTTTCTGATGCTCACAACAGGAATTTGGACAGGTGACTATCATTGTGTGTCATTGTGGTGACTATCATTATTAACACAGAAAGATGCTATTTTTTTTTTGCCATAATGCCTCTTCTGTTTCAATCTCTCCAAATATCCTTGTACATAGCAGATCTTTCTGGAATTTCTTTCATGATCCATACACCAGAAGTCCCAAAGACTTTGGGGAGCTATAGCATAGGTTTTAAGGGAATATTTATGTATCTAGGTACAGTTTTGCTTCCATTGACTTCTAGGAAATACCGCCTGAGAAACAGGAAAAGGAAACTAAGAAACAAAATAGGTGAACAAAGTGCCTGAAGTGACATAGAAGAGTTAAGAAAAAAATTCTGAATCTAGATCAACAGTGGGTGAAAGTTAGAATAATCATTCTTGCTTATTTGGAACAAAAACAGCCTAACAATTAGAACTAAGTCAAAGTGGAATGGAATGACTCATTAGGTAGTGGATTTCACTAAGGAATATGCTGGAGACAACTTGAGCTAGTTCTCAACTATCAGTGTGTGTGTTTATACTTCAGAAACTGGACAAATCAGAATTTAATTTATTGTTTTGTTGATAATGAAGTGGGCAGCTAGATGGTGCATGGAGTCTGGAAGACTCGTTCAAATCTGGCCTCATGCATTTACAGACGGTTGTTACTTTATGTAAATTTGCTTATGTGAATATTACTTTAGGTAAGAATAGAGAAAAAAAAATCTGCATTCCATAAAAACACCTATGTTAACTTAGGGTATAATACTGTCCTCTCTCTTTCTCTCTCTGCTCTTGCCTCTTAGTCAGGTGCTCTGGGGCCTCCCACACCCCCACCAAAAAGTAGAACAAAACCAAACAAAACCCTAAAATAATCCCTGCAAGTGAAATCAGAAAAGCAGATATAGAGAGAAACTGTCACAGGTGCTGCCCTGGACTGCCAGATTGGGGACTTCACTTTAGACCTCAGGCTTCAAGAGAGGAGACCTTTATTGTGCTCAGCACCCTCCCACCACCCCTTTCATCACATGTTTCTGTCCCTGCCCCCAAAGTGACTCCTCCTACTCTTTCTTTTATGTCCTTGGCTCCCATGTGTCCTTCAATAGTGAGCCCACTCCTTTCCTCCATGAATTTGTGGCCTTTTCCCTGTCTCCCTCTCTCTCTATCCTCTGTCCTTGAAGCAAATTGGCATTATGTAAAAATTGCTTTATACCTGCTGAATCGTCCACTTATGTAAAGTTAGAACTACCTGTACTAGCTGTATGACCTTGGTCAAGTCACTTAATCTCTGTTTGAATCTGTTTCCTCATAAGTAAAATAGGGATAATATTAGCATTTATGTCTCAGGATTGTGTCAGGATCAAATAAGAGGATTATTGTAAAGCTCTTAGCACATAATGCCAGTGCCTGGCATACAGTGAGTGCTATATGTATTAGCTATTAGTATTACTAATCTAGAAAATGTTAATTATGCAGATTAAATTTTAAAATGTGTTCTGTGTGCGTTTTTTTTGTCACAGAGAGGTAGTTGTTAAACATTTACCAGAAAGCACTTCATTCAAAACTTCTTCCTCAAACTGGACGAACACTTACTAGGAATTTCATATAGGGATTCCTTGATAAGGTATAGGTTCCACTAGAAGATTTCTGAGGTTTGTTCCAACTGAACTTCTATGAATGCGTGACACTTTTCTGAGTAGGGTGTTTATCCCAATTTTCTTGCTGCTTCATTGATTCAAACCTAAATCTGGCCTAGCCCTGCCTAGAATCCTCTCAAGGCTCATTGCTATTTTCATCTTTTCTCTGCAAAAATCTCCCATTGGACCCTGTCCTCAATGTAATAGTCCTCCTGAACAATCTGTTCTCAGTCCTTTTCTCAGGTAGAAACAGGTGGAAAGAGAGTAAATTTATTTCTCTTCTTCCTATTACATTCTTGATGCTAAGCATCATCCAGATCAACTGACTTAAATACTATGCTTCCATACTTTCCCCTAAAACCCTGGAAGAATTTAATTATTTTAGAGACTCTAAATAGACATATCCAAGAATTATTTTTAAGAGATATAAATATATGGGATTACTTTTTGGCCTTATTTATACTTACAATAAAAAATGAAATACTAAGGAACACTTATGTAGCTCTCTGAAGTTTACCATGGACACTGGATGGCCTAATACATACATTAACTATTTTAAAATCAGGCTTGGCACAAAGTGTGATTGGAAAGATGCTAAAAGGCATACTCACTCTGAAATATTTCAGTTATCTGCCACATCTGTCTGCCACAGTGCCTGAGATGTACTTCATTAAATGTACTCATTTGTTTGAAAGGATATTATCTTCAGGAATCTCCTATGAAAATGTAAATAAATTACTTAGGAAGGAAAGAACCAAAATCAATCTCACCTTTGTTATGATAATGGATTAATCTTAGAGGACAGGCCAAAGCAATGGAACAAAGGAATTAAGATTTTTTTATTGACTTGAAGTCAGACAAAAACTGTTATAGCACTAATCACATTTTACTCCATGTTATTGTCCTAGCTCTGTTGCTTATTTCGCATGTGATCTTGGACAAGTAACTTAAACTCCCTGGGCCTCAGGAAACTCTCATCTATAAAAGGAGGAAGTTGGAGTATATTACTTCTAAAGTCTCTTTCCGCTCTACATCTATTATCCTATAGTAATTTTGCTTCTAAACTCCTGCCACTTGTCAAGATTAGATTATGTTTCTTGAACATAGGGACTATTTTTAGTCATTTTTGCTCCTCTAAGGTGCCTACCACAGCACATTTCATATGAAAAATGATGAATAAATATTTATTGTATTGAAATGAAGTCAAAAAGACCAAAGCTTGAGAAAAAGCCTTTGGAAAACAAAACAAAACAAAACAAAAAAAGGTTTTGTTGACAGGGACATTTTCGTTTCCTCAAAGCCGAAGAAATTCTTGTGGTGGGGAAACAGGAGAGCCTTGCCCTAATGGTGCTAAAGTCTTAAGGATCTTTTAAAAGACTTCCCTTTATTTAGATGCTTTAAGGCATTTTACAGAAGAATCTTCCCGACGTAGATAACAATAAGATGAAAAGAAAAAAAAATACACTCCTCACAACTCCCAAAGAGTAAATGTAAAGAAATAAAAGGAAAAAAAAATGTATTATAGCAAGACTCAAAAATCCTAGTCTTCCCCCTCCCCTCACCAACGACTGAGTCTTAGTTCTCAATAATTGAATCTATGTGGTGGGTGATGCTACATCTTTGCAGTTCAGTGGATCTCTTAATACAAGTTTGTGCTGATGAACTAATGAGCTAAGGCATCACCAGGACTATCAAGGAAACAGCACAGATGAGGACATATCCATCACAATCATAGATTCTATGTAAGGTGATAAGGATGAACAGGAGTAATACCAGCAACATGAGGGCCAAAAAGTTAATAGCACTTCTGACATGGTCAACAATACTTCATCATGAAGCAGGGTCAGTTGTAATAAAATAGGCAAGAGGTCCCAAGCTTTCTTTGTATAATCCATCATGAGATCTTAGTTGCTACTAGGGGGCTCTCAATACCATCATCCACCCCTTCTAAGATGGAAGAGTGTCATTTTGCAAGTTAGGGATATGTTGGGAACACTCAGGTTAAGTGGATGCTCTGACTGATATAAGAAGGCCAATTAGACAGGGATAGCTGCCTTTTCAGTCAGGTGGCTCATATGGTCTTGTACTCAGAACAATATAGAATAGCCACTCCAATGCCTATTTTGGCAACTGACTCAACATCTGTTCTTGCAATGACTCCATGATATAGCTGATGGAAACTTGTATGCCCCACAAAAAAATGTATGCAGTAGGGGTCAATAGCAAAATCCCTCCACTACTCCAAAGGGGAAAGCTTTTGTTTTTTTTCAGTTCTATGATTTCCTGGCCCAAGACTAAATCTATACTTATTTTCCAGTAATTAATATAGGTGAAAATCTTTCCTGCTGCATCCGTCAAGCCTCCTACACCTGTCATCCATGAAATCTGGAGTTCAGGCCACTGCTAGGATTTGCCAGAACCCTCATTTTCTAGGGCAGAGGTGGGGAACCTATGGCCTTGAGGCTACATGTGTCTTTTTGGTCCTCTGGTGTGGCCTTTTGACTAATCCCAAGTTTTACAGAAAAAAAAATTGCTAAGGGGATTTGTTCTGTGAAGTTTGGATTGAGTCAAAGGGCCACACTAAAGGACCTAGAGGGCCCCGTGTGGCCTTGAAGTCACAGGTTCCCCTCTCCTGTTCTAGGGTATCCTCTGTTACCACATTGTTTCTACTGAAGTATAGTAGTGCATAACTGTCTCTTTGTGGCTGGAACTAGCTGTAACTAGCAGGAAAAATGGATTTCCTCAGGATCCAGACACTTAGACACTTATAGGTGAGTGAAGAAAGGAGAAGGGTGTGTATGTGTGTGTGTGTGTGTGTGTGTGACTGGGGAAGGATGAATTAGGCCAGGAGAAGTGGTAGATTCCAGGTTTTGGACTTGAGGCTCTAGTCACTTGTATAGTTACCGCCTGTTTGTGAAGGGCATTAACACCAAAGGGACCCAGGTAAATCAGTCAATAAACATTTATTAAGCACTTAATATGTGCCAAACACTATGCAATGGATCCAAAAAGAAAGAAAAAAAGATAGTCTTTGCCCTCAAGGAGCTCACAATCTAATGGGGGGAGAATCTACAAACTACATGCAGGATAAATAGAAAATTAAATAGATGGAAGACACCAGAATTAAGAAACATTTGGAAAGACTTCCTGTAGAAGAGATTTTTGTTGGAACTTAAAGGAAGCTGGGGAAACCAATAGGCAGAGATTGGGAGGGAGCATATTCCAGACATGGAAGACAGATAGATAAAATTCCCAGAGCCAAG
Source organism: Phalanger gymnotis (assembly GCA_028646595.1). Lineage (NCBI taxonomy): Eukaryota > Metazoa > Chordata > Mammalia > Diprotodontia > Phalangeridae > Phalanger > Phalanger gymnotis. Next base: position 100,625,826 of record CM053626.1, read on the forward strand.
AAATGGAGAATCTTCTTTATGGAATACCAAGGAGGCCAGTGTTGATTGTTTGAAGAATACATGGTAAGAAGAAAGGTATAAAAATACTGGAAAGGTATGAGGGGACCAAGTTATAAAGGGGTTTGAATGCCAAATAGGACATTTTGTATTTGATTCTGGAGGCCATCAGGATCCCCTGGAGTTTATTGAGCAGAAGGGTAATATAATTAGACTTGTACTTTGGCAGCTAAACGGAAAATGGATTGAAGTAGGGAGACACTTGATACAGACAGCCCAACTACCAGATTGTTGCCAATATTCTACGTGTGAGGTGATGAGGGCCTGTATGAGAACTATGGCAGCATCAGAGGAGACAATAGGACATATTTGAGAGAAGTTGCAAGAGTGAAATTGACCAACTTTGGCGAAGATTGGATATAGCAAGGAGGGGGTGAGAGAGTAAAAGAGTCCAAGATTAGAATAAGGTTCCAAGGTTGAGGGACTGAGAAGATGGTGTTGTCCTTTATAGTAATAGAGAAGTTGTAGGGAAGGGTGGAGGAGGATTTAGGGGTAAAGATTATGAGTTTGGTTTTACATATGTTGAGTTTAAGATGTCTACTGGATATCCAGTTCACGATGTCTCAAAGGCAATTGAAGATGTGAAATTGAACATCAGCAGAGAGTTTAGGGCAATAGGCCAGTATAGGTAGATTTGAGACTCATCATCATAGAGATGGTAGATGGAGATGGTCATCAATTGATGTCTTATCAAACTTGTGTTTCAGGATCCCCAGTCAAAGATCTCTCTGGGACATGGTACTGTTTCTATAACCACTTCCCTCATTCCTGGATTACATTTTTGCAGTGATAATACTATGTAGCCAAGCCACAGCTGCCCCAATTCCCTCCTGAAATTTCACTAACTGATCAGTCTTCACCTGTAGGGCATGAGAAACCCATGTGAGAGACCCATAGAAAAGTCTGAAGTGACTCATGTGTGTCTAATTGCCATCTAGGCAGGCTGAAGAGTGTGGGACTGGCCATCTGGGATGGGGGTGGAGTGGGGATGGAACAAAAATCCAATCTTTCAAACCCATTTCCTTTAGCACCTGTACCCTTTCATCTGTAGATACCCACTGGACAGTTGGCTGCAAAAGGAATTTATCTTTATAGAGCCAAATGTAAATAACTTCCCATCTTCACCACAAAAAAATAAAGATACAGAATTATCCCCATATGCAGGCTCTAATAAGGTTAGCTTACTTTCTAAAAGTAAATATGAGGAGTTCTTACTTAGCCTATCAAAGTCAGTCGTAGAAAGCATCTCAGCAATGACGCCATGATCATAACCTCAGCAGCTATCACTCCAGTGACTCATCCAGTTTCTGTTTGAACTTGTCCTACAAATACCCGTGCTTCTTGGTGGAACAGGTCCATTTATCCCTTGCTCTCTCAGGGCTGAGAGTCACTCAACTTCTATAGGATGGTCAACAGTAACTAAGGAATCCTGAACTTGGTACTTTTTGACCTTCCTGAGCAGCCTCTTGCAGCAATAACTGATCTAATGGTTCTGTGTGAGTAGAAAATTACTCCCTGTTCCATTAAGAGAACACCTCCCTACATAGCTATAACTGTTTCTGCTACCAAGAGCCATGTATCCTGACATATCATCAATCTTCCATACGTATTTGCAGTGACCTTCCCCAAAACTCAGTCATGTGGGCCAAAAAGCTATCTCATCTTGTTCCAATTAAAGACTATGCCAAATGTGAGGGTCATGACTGATATTAGCAGCTCTTGGTTCAGGATTGATGTCAGGAGGAAACAAGTCATTGACAGTTAAAATTGGTTTAATTTGTCCTAATATAGCAAGATTTTACACATTTATAGAGAATCACTTAGATTCTTCATATGAAAACATTTTGGCAGCAGAGCATGTATGATGATTTGTGTGGTCTTCAGACACCACTAAATAAAAAGGGGCCTCAAATCCACACGATGGGCCCTTTTGATTTTATGCCTGTAGGTGACATGTAAGCAGTTAAAAAAGAAGGCAGGGACAAATTAGATTCCAAGGATAGCTTTTTTGCCCTTTAGGGAAAAATAGATCCTTATTACGGTTCCATCACTCTAGATAAACACACATGTGCTTGTAGTCCTCCGTCCTTAGTGGAACTATTCAGGACCTGGGACCTACCAAAGGATCTCAGGATCGAGAGACTCTGGCAGCTGTTCATGTTTCTTTTCTCTGCTTCTCACTTTATCACTTTTATCAATTTTACTATCAATTTCTCTAGTGTATAAGGAAGAAAGAGATTCATCTAATGACTTTGTCAGTAGCCTTCCCTCTTGTAGTCTAAGGACCCTTTAGGACCCTCTTGAATTTTTTTCCCTAGATATTTCATATTTCACCTGACTCCTCAGACTATTTCAATTTCCAGGGTTTAGCCTGTAATAAAGTAGACCTGGAAATGTTGTTGATATTGGCAAGGAAGGCAAAAAAGTTAAAGTTTGAATTTTAGAATGACATATATCGGATGGTTAGGGAGCAGGCTATAATTAGAAATATAATATTTGGCCAAGAAAATAAAGCTGAGAAAGTTGTTCTATATTTTTAAGAAAAGGGAAGGATTTGATTAAAAGGAAATTGCTTTTTGATGGAAAACATGGTATATTATTTTATATTATGAAAAGCTACAAGTGTGTTTAAATTTATGTACTTAAATATGAGCCTGCGGGCACAATTTTCCCTTTACGAGGAAGCCTAAGGTGTTCTCCTATATGCTCCAGCCCCGCCTTTCTTACCAAAAGGAAAGATGATTATTCTATAGTCTCATGTTAGAGAATGACTTGAAAGTAGTATAGCCCATGAAGAGTATCAAATAACTAGAATGTAACAAAAGGTTTCTTTTAAAATATGTAAACGAATAATTTGGTGACTTGCGTGACTATTGATTATTCTGTTTCCTGACTGCTTTGGAATCTCTTTACAAATACTTCAAATTATTGTAAATTCCAAAGTGTCTTTGGTTCACAGTCTGTTAATCTCATAATCTCAAACAATCTCAATTTCAAACTCAAATCTCAAACAATCTCGATTTCAAACTCAAACTCAAATCTCAAAAATCAAACAAATTTCAAACAAATCTCATAATCTCATAATCTCATAATGTCATAACAAAACAACAAAATAGCAACCTACCTTTATACTTTCATATATGCATTATTTTACAATAAATATGTCATTATTATATATAAAATTTTTCATTCCCAGGCATAGAATTTCTACTCCAGGCTATCAAAGAGAAAGCCTGTTCTGAAGTCTAATGGAAAATCACCTCGTAAGAGACTCCAGACAAGATGTAATTTGATTATTAAAAATGTTCTTCTCTTTTCCATGTACATAGCTGTTTGAAGCTGGATTTCCTTTATATACTTCAACCAAAACAACATATCAGAACAGATTGAATTCAGAAGCAGATATGAGAATTGGCTTGCCTTCTATTAAGCTAGGCATTAAAGAGATTTGTGAAATTATGTAAAACAGTGCTACTGTTGTCACTATTTTTATTTTGTTATGAAGAATATGTTATTTTGCATAAAATGTATTTATATATAACACAGTATAGCTGTTTTTTTTACAAAGGAATATATTTATTTCAGAAATATATAGTTATAAATGTACATACACCTACTCTCTTTCCACTAACTCAGTCTCTGAAGTGGGCAAGGAGATTAGGTTCATTGTTTAGTTCAGTTTAGAGCATAGTCCTACGTCTATGTCCAATGTGCCACTGAGGCTCAAGTCCCAGGCTTCTCAGGGCTTCTATGGTAGACTGGCTGCCTACATTATCTCAAGCCTGATTCCAAGGTCGTCATGGCTTATACTCTTAGTCTATGAGGATCATCTCCCACAACTGACACTGAGGAGGAACAACACAGAACGGACACAAACACTACCCCCCCCAAAAGGCTCATTTCTCAAGCCAGAGTAAAAGAGGCAGAGAGGAAGAAAATAAATCCTGCCCCCTCCAACAGGTTCAGTTTATGACATCCAGGCTGGGTGCAGCAATTAGTAGGCAATGAGAAGAGTGAAGCGAAGGCAGAAATGACAGTGACCAGCTCAGTGTCTACAGTTTTAAAGACACAGGCAGCCAATCAAAAGAAGCTACTCACCCACACGTCATGGGACAAGGCAGTCTCCATGTTAGGCAAAAGAGGAATGATCAAAAGCAGTGTTTGTTTATCTTAAATTTTAATGGGTTTATTATTGCTATTTTAAACAAAGAAAATAAATACTTTTAAAAATTAGTATACATTTATATTATGACAAATATCAATGGAAGAGCAGCTAGGTGCTGCAGTGGATAGAGTATTCAGCCTGGAAACTGCAGGACTTCAAATCAGGCTTCAGACACTTACTAGCTGTGTGACCCTGGATAACTCACTTACCCTTGTTTGCCTCAGTTCCTCATTTCTAAAATGAGCTGGAGAAGGAAATGGCAACCACTCCAGTATCTTTGCCAAGAAAATGCCAAATGGGGCCACAAAGAATGAGACGTAACTGAAACAACTCCACAACAACAAATATCAGTAGATACGACCCACATAAACAAAAGCTTTTTGGAGGGTCCTCAATAATCTTTTAAGGGTTAAAAGATATCTTGAGCCCAAAGAGTTTGAGAACTGTTACTGTATGACAAAGTCTTAGTGAAAAACAAAAGTAATTGTGAAAGAATTGAAATCTAAAATAGATGATGAAATAATACCTACCTCATAGGTTTTTGTAAATAAAGTTTTGCATGCCTTAAAGAATTATATAACTATTTGTTTTTACTGTTTCTGCTATTATTGTTGTTAATAATAATGATGATAAAATTACCACCATTTGATTCATTTTAATGCAGCAGTCATTCACTATATGCTATCTATATGTGACAGATTCTGTTAGAAACAAATGATACAAAGTCAAAAAAGGAAAAAAAAATTCCGACCTTCAAATATCATATAATCCTCTAAAATATAATTCATATTTTATAATCCTGAGACAGCTGGTCTGAGTGTGTCGACTGGCCCAGAAAAAAAATGGCCTCCCAGGATAATGAAGGAACTTGCAAATATGATTGCTAAATTGCTGCCATTAACCCTTGAGAAATAACATATATCTTGAGACATATTAGAAGACAGCAGAGAGGATCATAATCTTCATTGATTTTCAAAATAAGGGAAATTTGATGAATTCATTAAAGGATAAGCCCATGAGCTTGACAGATACTATTGCCAAAATTAGAGACTGGAATATTGAGCAAATATTTTGTAAGGAACTAGAATTAAAAGCAGTGTTCAGTAGGAGTCAGCATTTATTCACTTTGAACAAGTTATGCTTTATATCTTATTTCTTTTTTAATGGAGTCATTAGCTTGGAGACATTATATTTGGATATCAGGAATGTGTTTGGCAAAGGCATTCTAAATACCCTTGTAAGCAGCCTGGATTAAAGGAAGCTACCTACTAGTATAATTAGGCTAATTATTAATTAAGTGAATGTATCCAAAATATGCCAATCTGAATTAATGTAAAACTGGAAAGATAACTGGTAGAATGAGGAAAGATTTTATCTTTGGCAATGTTCTGTTCAACCTTTTTTATCAACAACTTTGATAACAACATTGGTGTCAACTTTATCAAACTGCAAGATCACACTGTGTACTAGGAGGGATCACTGATATGCTGGATGATGGCCTAAAATAGCTCATATCTATAAAATATGGGGCTAATTTAATAAAACAGAAATTAGTAAGAATAACTAAAATTCCTCCCTGGTATTTAAAAAAAATCTACTGGGCAAATACTGGATTAGGGTCATTTGGCTTGACAGTCATTCTTGTGAAAAAGGAAAGCTTTTTTTTCTTTTAATTTCAAGCTCAGTCAAAGCTAGTAGCATGATGTGTCAGATAAAAGGCTAATAGAAATCACTGACTGAATTAATAGACACAGTGTTCCGAGCAAAGCAGCATACAGTTAGCTACACTGTCCTATTCTGCCATTGTCCATAAACAGAGAAGTGAAAGATGTCTTAAAGATCATCAGCTCTAGTACCATTGTTCAGGTGAGGTTACTGAGACTCAGGTTAAATGACTTGCCCGTAGTCATAAAGAGAACATATAAAAGAGCTGGGATTTGACCACAGGTTCTTTGACTTCAAATTCAGTCTTTTCATAAAACCATGCCCCAGAGCTCCCTTGCAAAACTGTGATTCAAGTTACAAGCACTGATATATTGAAATATTTACACCGGTAGGTGAATAATATGGAAATGGAGGTCAAAATGATTTCATAATAGGAAGTACCAAAGGAACTGAATATAGTTAGCTGAGAAGAATATAAATAGTAGGAACACAGTGGTTGGTAGCTGCCTTTACATTTTTAAGTTGTTACATAGAAATGGAATTAGGTGTATTTTGTATAGCTCCACATAGGAGAACTTGGGCCAGTGGGTGGTAATAAGGAAGCAGATTTTGTCCAATATGAAGAAGAAATTTCTTTGAGGCAGCAATATTTAAAAGTAAATGAGCTCCTTGTACATGTTAGTGATGGGACTTTTATTAGAGACACTGGTTGTAAAAATTATTTCCCAATTTACTGCTTTCCTCCTAAACCTTGTTGCATTGGCTTTGTTTGTGCAGAATATTTTGAATTTATCATAATCAAAATTATCCCTTTTGCATGTAATAATGCCTTCTATCTTTCGTTTGGTCATAAAATCTTCCCTTCTCCATAAATCTGACAGGTAAACTATTCCTTGCTCTCCCAAATTGCTTATAGTATCAGCCTTTATTCCTAAATCATGAACCATTTTGACGTTATTTTGGTATATGGTGTAAGATAATGGTCTATGCCCAGTTTCTGCCCTACCATTTTCCAATTTTCCCAGATGTTTTTGTGAAATAGTGAATTCTTAGCCCAGACCACATTCTTTGAGGTTATCAAAGAGTAGATTGCTATAGTAGTTGACTACTGCATCTCATGTACCTAACCTATTCCAGTGATCCATGACTCTGTTTCTTAGCCAGTACCAAGTAGTTTTGGTGACTGCTGCTTTCTAATAGTTTAATATCTGGTATGGCTAAGCAACCTTCCCTAGCATTTCTTTTAATTAATTGCCTTGATACTCTGAACCAAGGAATACAATTCATTCCCCAATGGATAAATGGTCATAGGATATGAACAAGCAGTTTTCAGAGAAAGAAATTCAAGATATCTATAGTTATGTAAAAAAGAATGCTCTAAATCACCATCGATCAGAGAAATGCAAATCAAAACAACTCTCTCCTGTCAGATTGGCCAACATGACAAAATATGAAAATCATACATGCTGGAGAGGATATGGGAAAATTGGAACACTGTTACACTGTTGGTGGAGTTGTGAACTGATCCAGTCACCCTGAAGAGCAATTTGTAACTATGCCCAAAGAGCTATATAAAGGTACATGTCCTTTGACCCAGCAATACTACTTCCAAGGCTGTATCCTAAAGAGATCATTGAAGTAGGAAATGGACCTGTATGTACAAAAATGTCTAGAGTAGCTCTTTTTGTGGTGGCAAAGAATTGGAAATCAAGAAGATGCTCATCAATTGGGGAATGGCTGAAAAAGTTGTGTTATGTGAATGGAATGGAAAGCTATTGTTCTATAAGAAACGAGGAGCAGATGGATTTCATAATAACCTGGAAAGACTTACATGATCTGATGCTGAGTGAGGGGAGCAGAACCAGGAGAACATTGTACATGATTACAGAAACACAGTATCTACGATGACTAACTTTGGTAGACTTGACTCATCTCTGCAATACAAGGTTCATATACAACTCCAAAAGACTCGTGATAGAAAAAGCTATGCACATACAGAGAAAGAATTAAAGAGTCTGAGTGCAGATTGAGGCAAACTATTTGCTCTCTTGTTTTCCTTCTTTTTTGGTTTTGTTTGTTCTTTCTCATAATTCACTCCATTGGTTATAATTCTTCTTCACAACTTGACTACGGTGTAAATAAGTTTAATATGAAGGTATATGTGAAGCTCGTACTGGATTTCATGCTATCTTAGGTGGTAGGAGGGGGAAGGAAAGGGAGAGGGAGAAAACTTGGAACTCAAAAACTTGTAGAACTGAGTGTTATAAACTAAAAATGAAGATAAAATTTTAAAAAAATGCATGGGTTGATTCAGGAGCTAATTAGTTTCCTATCATTGCAAATTTTTAAGCAAAAATAGGATGGAAACTTGTTGGGTGAGGTTATTATTGGAGATTCTGATATTACACAGTGCTTGGAATAGACGATCCCTGTCTCCTTCATTTCCAAGATTATAGGTTATTACAAACTATTTGGAAGGGTTGCTCAAATGTTGACTAAAGTTGTGAATGAGGGTGTGTGGAGAGGTTTGGAAGAAGGAGTATATTGATAGCTCAAATGTTTCATAAAAATACAAGAACACAAGAAGGAAAAAGACAGGTAAAAATGATAAGAAAAGTACTGAAAGGAGATATTGGAGAGTACAAAAGACAAACATTTTCCTAACTTTTCTACTGAGAGAGTATGAATGAGGACCTTACAATTATTGGCATCATTATAGCATATACTCACATCGCTTTAGCTGTCATGTACACATATGTATATGTATATGTGTATATACATACACACATAAACATACATGGCAGTTTACAATCAAATATCAAATGGGATTCTGTGTGTGTGTATATGTATGTCTATGTTTGTATGAAAGTACTATGTTTGTCTTTATCTTAATACTGAGGAAATTGAGTCTGGAAAATGTGCTAGTTGTATAATGTCTCACATGAAGTTTTAAGGCAAGATTCAAACTCAGGTCTTCTTGAAAGTCCAGTGATCTATTTATACCTAACACTGCCTCCATGTTTTATTTTTAGAAATATGTTTTACTGTTTTTGAAACTTAACTGTTTACAACTTTAATCACCTTTTAATATGTTTAAATTAAACTTTTCCCAAAATTGTCCTTCTAATATGTCGCTGCTATTTTATCTTCAGAAGAATTAAAGAGTACAATTTATGGGCAGCTGGGTGGCATGGTGGATAGAATACCAGGCCTGGAGGACCTGAGTTCAGATGTGGCCTCAAATACTTACAAACTGTGTGACTGTGGTCAAGACAACCCAATTTTCCTCAGTTTACTCATCTGTAAAATGCACTGGGAAAAAAAATGTCAAATTATTCTAGGTTCTTTGCCAAGAAAATCCCAAACGAGGTCACAGAGAGTCAGACATGACTAAATGACTAAACAACAACAATTTTTTTCTTAGCAGTTGTGATGTCCATCATAAAAATCTGAGGCAGCCTGGTGTAGTGGAAAGCATTATATTTGGAGTCAGAAGCTCCAGATTCAAACATGACCTCTACCACTTAGTAACCATATATTTGTGAGCACATCACAACCTATCAGGATGCTGGCTTCCTATGAAATGAAAGGATTGGACTAGAAGATCTCACAAAAGTAAACTTTTGCTTTAAACATCATTCTGATGGTCAAAGCTATAGATATGTGGTATTATTAATCTGTGTATAACCATTAGTTCCAATATTTTAAAAGAAGATTTATGAACTCTTGGACAATAAACATTAAATGAAAAACCAAGGATTTAAGGGATTTTGTGTATCTCATCTTACATAATTTTCGTAGAATCCTAGATAACTCTGTTTTGGTTGATGAAAAGAAAACTGGCTCTATTCCAATAAACACCCACAGCTGACCTTATTCTTTCAAAAGCCCTTGCTCTAGTTCAATTCTGGCTTTCTTTGACTCAACTCAGGCTTCCTGCTCCTTCCCAGGTATATAATACATTATGTATAAGATGGCTCAGCACTTCCTTGTACAGAAACTGTCCTAGGATGTTGTTTAATGTATTTGACATCAATGAGTTAAATTGCTTATATCTAAGTCTTGATCTGTGTCACAAAAATAAACAAAAACACAAGAAGATAAATATTTAAAGTACCTTTGGAACAGAAAATGATTTTATAAATTAAAAGAAAGAACACATAGAAAACCCAAACAAAATACTTCAATACACCTAGTGTGTGTGTGTGTGTGTGTGTGTGTCTGTGTGTGTGTCTGTGTGTCTGTGTGTGTGTATCTGAGATTTCTCTGTGACACGATACAGGGATACTTAGCACCCTGATAATTATGGTGACTATTGTTTTATAGACTTCCAAAATTAGCCACAAGCTAGATGCTGTCAAATAACCTGCCTATGAAACAGATCAAACCAGTGAGGCAATCAAAAAATTCATGATGCTGACAGAAAACCCACTCTGGGCTTGGTTTCTGTTTGTTCAGAGATGAGGTAAGCTGATAACCTCATTCATTCAGCAATAGGAGTTGAATATGGCATTTAAAAATGCAATACTTTATATGCCATGGTTTCTTCAGTCATGAACAAGAAATTCTGCCTTTATTTTCCAGTCATTAATATAGGCCTCTCAATTCAGTCAGGGGAACATAATCTCTCTCTCTCTCTCTCTCTCTCTCTCTCTCTCTCTCTCTCTCTCTCTCTCTCTCTCCCCACACACACGCATACACATACACACACACACACACACACACACACACACCCCTATTAGAATTTCATTGACTGAAGAATACTTTTACACACTTTATGTTGCTTTCATTTCTGTCAGATATGTAATTTATCTATTTTCATTTAGTTATTTATGATATTCAGTTACTTCTACTTCTGTTTCTACAGTTTACACACAATTCAGATAGAAACCTGTGGCTTGTTGTCCTCAGCAAGAGACAGGCTTCATTAAGATCTGTAAGTCATTTTACAGAAGCTTTCTGGCTTTAATCTATCCTTTTACATGCATTCCAAAACCAGTGTTATTTTGAGAAATAGGCAAAAACATATAATCCATGGCTGCAGATATCCCAAGTAATTTATATCTTGATCAATGGGGTCTCACCTGAGATTAGGCTATTAATACAGGATAGTGGGTCTTCAATGAAAATGAAATATATAGGAAAAGGGTTCCAGTGTGGAAGACAGGCTCTCAGATGAGTTATACCTTTCCAAATATGGTCACTATTTTAATGTGATTCAAGGTAAATTTTGATGTGATACTTCTTGCTCTGTCATTGAATTTTTGAGTTCTGCTTCCTCCATTACATTTTTTCAATTCACCTGCCATTTTGCTTAGTTTTCTGAACTCATTATTCTCATTTCGAATGCTTTTAATTCATTCTTTCTGTCTTGTTTCTCCTTCCTTCCAAATACTTTCAGATGCCTTGTAGAAAATCTATACATCTTTCCCCTCTAGTACTCTACTTAAACTATTGTGAAATTATTTCCCTTTTCTCAAATTTTATCTTTGTGCTTCTCTTAACCCCTCATATTTGTTCATCATATTAGTTTTTTATATATATATATCTTAAGCCTTTCAATTAAGTGAGCTAGCGAAAGCCTCCCTTGCCCCTTCTTGTACAGTGCTTCTTAAATGGTGGGTTGCATAACTGAATGTGTGGGTAGTGAAAAAATGTGGCAGCAGTGAATGGTTTCTGAACGTGCAATGACCAAAAATTAATTCAAAAGCAAACACATAATGAATCCGAGGTGTTTCTGGCAGTGCTTGTCCACGTTGCATTGTGAAACTTCACTGTAGGCTTGATTCTGAACACACAAAACACACACTTTGCACTGCTCATGCCATTACACTATGCAGTGAATGCTGCCAGAAACAGCTCAGCTCAGATTAGAGACTATTGTATGTTATGAATTGCAGTGTTTTAACTATATATACAAAATTACTAAACGGATTTTGGCTTGGGATTAGGACAGATTTTCCAGCAATTTCTGAAATGGCCCTAAACATACCTCTGACATTTTGTATTAGGTATTTATGCGAAGAGGTGTTCTCAGCATTGACAATTATAAAATCAAAATATCAAAAACTCTGAAAAATGTTGAAGATGCTCTGCGTCCTGCAGGATCAAATATTCTGCCAAGATTTAATTCTTTATGTAAAAATAAACAAGTATATGCCTCATATTAGTATGCAAATTTGTTTTTGTCTTCAAAAAATTGTAAAATTGTATGTATACCAAAGAATTTCTTTAAAATAAATTTCTTTATGATTTGTTAGCAGTAAATATTTGATTTGTATAATGATTTTATATACCTATATACCCAGGGTCACATAAAAAATTTCTTGGACAAAAATGGGTCACAAGTGGAAAAAGTTTAAGAAGCTCTGATTTAGAACATTCCCTAACTCTATAATTGCTAATGATATTTTTGCTTTGGATCTCAGTACAGATTAGGGGTAGAGAATTTATAAGAAACAAAACTAAATTATAGTAATAGTCATACATAAAACATGGGCCAGGTATACCAATAAAATCTGAGGCAAACTAGTCCTGTCAACAGGAAAGAGAAGAGCCAGTGGTAGTGTTTGTTATGACTTTAGGCACAACCAGCCCAGGGGCCATGCATGCTTATGTTCTCAGTCCTTATTTCGAATTAAGCCTGGCTGAGAATACCTTCTTGGTCTTCTCCCCTACTACAAACTGTGGGAAGTGAGGCCGGCTTAGTGGTCCTGGATAAGATGTCTAAGCCTGGTCTTCTACTGGGCCCTGACTCCTTCCCACAGCACTCATTGGAGGAGATCCTGTTGGTCTTGAGTCTTTGTCACTCTCCACCTACTTTAGTCCTAGACTGGAATGGTGTGCTGGGTTAGGAACTCCCCTTCTAGGGATCAATATGCTAATGACAAAGCAGGACTTATCCAGAGTCTTGCCTCATATTACTTCTTCTCTTCTTTTTTATTTGGCTTTGTCACTTTTTCTTTATTCTCCAAGTGGTTCTAGAATAGGGATTCTTTTTTTAAAAAAATAAATTTTATTTAATATATTTAGTTTTAAGCATTGATTTTCACAGGAGTTTGAATTACAAATTTTCTCCCCATTTCTACCCTCCCCCCACTCCAAGATG
>CM053626.1:100639320-100654386 GCA_028646595.1 Phalanger gymnotis
GAAGGAAGGAAGGAAAGAAGGAAGGGAGGGAGGAAGGAAGGAGAATGAAGAAAACAAAGAGGCAGAAAAGAGTCCATGCTTTCAAGGAGCTCAATTAAATGATGAAGAAAACATACAAACTGTGTGCAACCAAAGATATATACACAAGATAAATTGGAGATAATCTCAGCGGGAAGACCCTAAGAATAAGGAGGATTGGGAAGGATTTTTCTGTAGATAGTGGGGCTTTGGGGAAGACTTGAAGGAAGTCAGGGAAGCCAGGAGGTAGAAGTAATGTGGGAATCAGTTGTAGACCTTGAAGACAGCCAATGAAAATATGGGGCATTGGGAGATGAAGTGCTGTATGTCAAGAACATTAAGGAAGCAGCCTTTATAGGAAATAGAATTGGATTTGGAATTAAGAAAATTATAGGTCCAAATTCCTACACAGTAATATTTCGGGGACTGTAGAACATTCATTCATGTTGGTTAATTGCGGCAACACATTTCATAGTGGTGCAAAGGTTAACTAAGATTGAGTCTGCCAGTTGAGTGCTATAAGCTTTTAATGGGAAACAGGTTATCAAGGCCAAAGAGTGAATGTGTGCTGTTAGTCCTGGTAAATAATATAATCAACTTGGTAGGTCACAAATGAATCAAGATTCACACTTAGGAAAAAAAGGGATTAATTAAAATTCATGAAGCAGAGTGACGTGTTGGTCATGTACATGTAGACTACTAGTCCTTTTGTTAGTTGGGAAATGCATCTCTCCTTTCTTTAGAAAATTATGCTACTGTCCAGAATCTATAGTTGATTAGTATTATTTTTATTCCAACTCAGAACATATTCCACTGATTTACCCTCTTGTTTGTGGCCTGAAACTGCTTGCCAAGAGCTAAATTGAGGGAGTATTTTATGTCCATGATAGTATCCTCAGTGATCAAATAATGGATGAAGGAGTTTATATCAACATAAGAGAGAAAAGGCCACATTAGTTTAAATTGAGCCTCATCTAATCAAATAAATTCACAAGTAATTTTATAGTAACAGAAATCTTAGTTTCACCAATATTTGTAGGTCGGAATGAGTAAGATATCCTTGGGGGAAAAATATAGAAAAGAAAGTGCCAAGGACAGTAGGATCAGCAAATAAAATGAATTGCTACAGAAGTCAGTATAGTAGAATATTTTAGGTTTAGAGAATGGTTGTTGTGGGGCAATATCAAAATTCTCAAGAAAATTCCCACTTTTTCCTCAAAAGCGATTGAAACATCTCAGAATCCAAAAACTTAGATTGTTGACACTACTTCCTCATTGCCTGAGTACAAAGTAGCTATGTGGAGTTGTAGGGGGTGCTCTGAGGCCAGGCTGGTGGATCACAATGTAAAACACAGACAAAGGAGTTTTGGTCAGCTAAATCAACTCAAGGTATTCTCAATGTCTATTTGTGTTGAATATCCCTCTCTAGCTATGGCTAAGTAAAGGAAAATGTTAACTCTTCTTGATAACTGTTAAATATTTATGAGCATCACATTTTGTTCCAACAGCATAACTAAACTACAAAAGGATTGGCCTGAGACAGACATGGCCTACAGTGATCGATAGTATCAAATGCAGTAAAGAGGTAAAGGAGTATAAGGACTGAGATCCTTTCCATTCTATTCCTTCCCATCCAAGTAAGAGGCTATATTACATTAAAATACTTAACATTCCCAAACTATGCAGTGCTTTTCAGGGAGTTTGCGCTCACTAAATATAATTTTACTAATCCTGCAGGAGGTCAGGCACAGTAATACACTGATGGGGAAGCTCTGAATTGATCCCAAAACTCTGGAAACAATTTAGAACTAACCCCGACAAGTCCCTAAACTGTGCCTAAGGTTTAATATAGTGCCACCATTATCAATCAAGCAACAAATATCTATTAAAGCACCTCCATCATGTTAGGTGCTGGGATAACAAAAAAGTGAAATAGTCCATATTCAGAAGGAATTTACATTCCTGTGATCAAAGATGGAGGGGAAAAGATTCATACAAAATTTTCTATTTATAGCAACATTTTTTTCGTATATCAAAGAATTATGGTTACTCATCATTTGGGGAATCACCAAATAAATCATGTTAAATTAATGCAATAGAATATTATTGCATCAGAAGACATGTTTACAAGGACAGATTCAGAGAAATATGGAAGAATTTCATGAACTGGTGCAAAATAAAATGAATAGAACTTAGAGACAAATTTGCAAAGATTAAAACAATGTAAAGGAAAAAAAAAACAAACTTGAAAACTTTAAGAATGGTGACCAAAGAAATTTCCAGTCACAAATCTAAAAGATTAGCTAAGTATGAATTTATTTTGTTGCAGAATTTATTTGTTAGTTATTTGGTAAAAATAAGACTTTCATTTGTTGAAAGATGAAGCTTTTTGTTTTATTCTATGTATAGGGGATTGGAAGGATAATGAAGCAAAAATGTAAATGAAAAGCAGAGTACAAATAAAATATTTGAAAATAAAAAGAAATTTGAAGGAAGTTTAGAAGTAGATACCAAAATACAGAGTAATCTTGATACTACCACATTAACTCTAATTTTTACTAAAATAAGTTTTTTTTAATCTGTATATAATAGATTTGTAGTTTTATATATGTATATATATATATATATTACTCATTTTTTGGTCTATTATGTATAAAAATATTGATTTTTTTGATGATTACAAAGTCTATAATATAAAGTCAAAAATTGAAAAAAATAAAGGATAGGCTGTGTAGATTTTTGAGAAGTGGTAGATCCAGGAAAGGAAGGAAAGGTGGTCGGATTTTACTTTTTCTTATGTCTGGGTCTAGCTTTAATTTTCTCTCCACCAGTAATGAATAAGTCCTGAGAAATAATTAGTGTCCTATGCAGCTAAACCAATTAATAACAATCAGAGAAGGTAGTCAGAAAGCTAGAACGGAGGTCTTAGCTAATGAAAGTAGTTAGTAAGGAAAAGCAGTAAGAGGAAAAATCAGTCCTTCAGATCCCCTTTGAGGAGTACTGGGAATAGAAAATCAAATAGTAAGTAAAAAGGTCCTGAGTGCAGATGTCTGATGCTTATTATCTCCTGGTGGGAGCAGTACATTAATTCTGTCTGAAATCATGTGTTCTGAGCTGAGAGCTGAAAGAAGCTACCAGATCAAAGTCTGTCCATTAGTTTTTGTTTTTTTTTTCCTTTTTCTTTTGAATGTTTGAATTGTTCTCCTTGCCTGTGTGGTCATATGTGTTATTTTTAATTTTTTATTTGTATATATGTTCTACACACATATATGTGTGTATTATAATATTGCATTAAATAAATCCATTGATATATGTTTGAATCCTTTATACCATCCATGCTCACATGAATATTCTTCATGAAAATGTAGGATGAGGAAAAGATTTAGTTTGTTTCTGATTTAGTAGGAATAGAAGCCAAGGGTCTAGAATAAATGTATAAATCCATGCCATTGCTCCTCAACTAAAGAAATACATAAGGGAGTGAAAATAGGAGATAGAATTCATCAGCTCTCAGAGAACCATAGAGAACTTGGAAAAAAAGGGTTTTTTTCTTTTGTTTTGTTTTGTTTTCCGAGTGGGCCTGGTGTTGGACTGAGCAAAAAACTACCAGGTGACCCTAAGATTACCAACCCCTGATCTTCACTGTTAAATAGGATGAGTTATCGGCGAATATGTGCCCCCTGTGGACTAAATATAAAATACATAAATGAATTTTCATTGTAGTTTCATCACCATGGCCATTATGTTTTACTCAATGTCTGTTACTTAGCAACATTGGATTCTAGTTATCAGGAAATATTGAATTGCTCTGTTTTTCATCATTCATACCAAATGATCAATGTTGTATTCATACTAAGCAGTTGGATTCAAATTTTAATAACAGCTTCTATTAGATTGATTATATTAAACATATCACACAGAACCGATATAGATTATCATAAAGAAATGCTTAATTTTATCCATAGCTGCTATCTATCTTATGCTAGATTAAAGATGTTATGTTGCTTGTTTCACATTTTTTTACTCAGAAAATTTTCAGCATGATGAGTTATATTCTTGAAAAAAGATGATGCTGTTACATAACCCTGTTCTTCCTAATCTGATTTTCTTCATAAGATAAAATATAATGGCTACATAAATAATAATAGTAATAACTCAAATTTCTATGACACTTATGAATTGCTGTTATTGTCCATTTAATTAGCATTACCAACAAAAACAAGCATAAGAGAAAAGATGTGATTAAATTATCCTCAGAAGTTGCCACTAACTTGGCTACCTACTTATTCATAAATATTTTAATTTTAACTGTGCTTAGCACCATAGAGTAGTTTACTTGTATTGGCAATCACCCTGGCACACCCAGGATGGCCTGCTGGCACAGGTTCTTTGATCTGCTTTTCTAAAGGAAAGACAACTCAGAAGGGGTTAACAATCTTATTTTAATTAAACAATGTCATTCACTAATTCAGGGGAAAGGTCAGCACTCTGAACATGGAGAAAATGCAAGCAGAGAAATTAGTACAAAGATCCCATAGAAAGGACTCCAACTGTCTAGTAATCTTTGTACATACTTTAACAACTACATACATCATGTGGCTGGGGGAGCACCAACATCTGAGTAGTTGGGGGGGGGGGGAAGGGTTCCTTAATAAATAGTACCCAGACTCCTGTCCAGAAAATCAAAAGGTACTTCTCATGAGCAAGCTCCCAAAGCAAAATCACACTTCAGTATATACATATACATACTTTGGGCTAATAGGCTCAGAGCCAGAAGGCATCACAATCCTCATGAACGAGTGCCTAATTAGCTTAGTATTAAAAGGAGTCAAAGCCTTCCTGAAAGCAAGCTTCCCTTTAGGCAAGTTCCTCCCCCAATGGGCTCTATGTGACTCAGGATGTATCACAGCTGTGAGATGGGCCAAAGCTCAAAGCAACAAGACATCCATAGTTGAAATACCTGTGCACCTTTAGACCTGGGAAAAAAGGGAACACATGAGGTCACATTGGAAGAAGAAGATCTTATATTCCATTAACCCTACATTACTCTATCCCAAATGTTAAATTTTATTACACTAGTTTAAAAAACATATGTCTATATATATATGTATGTATATGTATGTGTATATACACACATGCAACTATATACATTCAAATACACATACACAATGCACATACAGTACAAATACATGTCTATATAATATGTGTATACATGTATATACACACATGTCTGCAAGACATGCATGCATATATTGTATGTATATATGTGTGTGAATATGTGTGGGTGTATACACACAGAAACACACACACACACAGATATCTTATCAATAAGCTAAGGTGGCACAGCAGATAGAACACTGGGGGCCTGGAGTCAGGAAGACCTGAGTTCAATAAGGCTTTTACAGCAACAATCTTGCTAGCAGCTGCTGTAGGAGTATAAGGCCAATAACCCCAGCATACAGAGGGGCTACTAACATAGGTTGTTTGATCTGCTTTTCAAAGGAAAGCAACTTTAAGGGGTTAACAATCTCAGTTTAATTAAACATACATATATCATTCAATTAGTTCAAGGGGAAAAGATCAGGCCCCTGAACTTCAGAGCAAATAAAAACATAAATTACAAACATCAACAGACAGACTTTTTCTGATTCAAATCAAAATTCATATTTACTAGAGAATCACCAAAATCTGGATAACAAAACTGGGAGGCATTTACAGCTTGCCCAGTCTCAATACTCCTTCTGTGAGTGTGCCCCAAAAGTCAAACAAGAATCTCTGTTAATTATATCCTGGTCAGAGCCCTGACCTCACCCAGTCTGGGTGTGTGAAAGCTCCCTATCCCTAATCTCACATCACATACAATTCAATGACTATAGATTGTCTCAATGCTGAGAAATATTCCAAGACAAAGACAGCAAAAAGGTTTCCCACCCATTCAAACAAAAGGGAGACTTGCTAGTCTTAGCATCTCAAAAGGGAAGAACAGGGAAAAGTCTGATTGCCTTAACAGCCTTAGATACTGACTAGTTATATGACTCTGGGCAAATCACTGTTTGCCTCAGTTTCCTCATCTGTAAAATGATCTAGAGAAGGAAGTGGCAAACCACCCAGCATGTTCACCAAGAAAACCGGAAATGGGGTCTTGAAGAGTTGGACATGACTTAAACTACTGACCATCAACAAAACTCTGATTCTATTTTTTTTTAATTTTTTCATAGAGAGAGCTGGCTGGTAAATATTTTTATGATCTGGTAAACTTTCCAATGGCATACTTATCTTCATATCCCTGTTCCACTATCTTTTAATGAAATTAAATGAGCATATACACTGATCATATTGCTTCTTCTTCGTCTTCTTCTTCTTCTTCTTCTTCTTCTTCTTTTCTCTCTCTCTCTCTCTCTCTCTCTTTCTCTCTCTCTCTCTCTCTCCACACATACACATACACATAAATATATACAATATACATTCATACCACTCCTTTCTTACACCCATCCATCAATCCATTCATAATACATAATATACAATATACAATACATACATACATATATATATGTATGTACATACATATATACATATGTATGTACATACATATATACATTGTCCTTTGTGTTCAAAGAGGATCAAAAACATATCACTATATTGGAGTCAAAGTAAAGTATGTCTGACTGTGATTTATCAGAGCAATATGAGCTCAGGAGGCTCTACTACAGTTTGTGTACAAATAATCCATATCCTCATTTGAAGTGAAGATGTTTCTAAATGTGCCCATCTCACGTTTCTTTGCAGCTATTGCAGACATAAACACACACACATATACACACATACACATAATATACATAAATGTATATTAAATCCTGTGTATATACACATTATATATGGCACATTATATAGACATGCATATTATAAATTCATGCATCATATATACATATAAACATATTTTATATTTAAATGTATACATATACCTTTCCTTACACAAGAGCAGATTGCAACTTAATCATGCCTTCTCATTCTGTGTTCTTCTTGCCTATATATTTCCATAAATTCTGCACAAAGATTATATACAACATATGAGTTCTTTCTCTGGTTATTTTACTATTTATGGAATTACTTTTTAATACTTTGCCTTTACAATTGATATTGGACTTTCTTCATTTCTAGTAATAAATACACAGATCAAACATGTTATGTATGTGCATTATTGCATATTCTGTATACATATATACATTTTGACATTCATATGTGTATATCTATATGTATGTGTGTGTAAATACACAGTTTGTGTATCACATACTTTTTAATATTTGTACAATATGAATTTAACATTTGGCTATAATTTTTATAAGAAATGCACATATTGTATACATAAATTCATGTATATAATATAGATCATATACACATGTACTATCTACATGCTCATGCATATATAGGTTTATATGAAATATATAATACTAATTATTTGTGCATGTATGTTTATGTGTTATATGTAAGGCATATATCTATATAAACATACATATAATATATTGTATATATACCATAATATATCTATTATATGAAAACACATATGATGTTTATCTTATATGTATACGTAATATTTATATATGTGTATATGTGTGTATCTGTGTGTATATACACACACACCATATATTTTGTTGTTTTGTTGTTTCAGTCATATCTGACTCTCTCTGACCCCTTTTGGAGTTTTCTTTGCAGAGATTCTGGAATGGTTTGTCAATTCCTTTTCCAACCCATTTTACAGAGGAGGAAACTGAGGCAAACAGGATTAGTCAAATTTCCCAGGGTCACATGGCTAGTAAGTGTTCGAGGCTGGATTTGACCTCATGAAAATGAGTCTTTCTTATCCTACATCCAGTGCTCTAGCTACTGGGCCACCTAGGTGCCCTACTACTCATGCACACATTCATATATTATATGCAGACATATACATGCACATCCACATGCAGATTTGCACATGTATATTTAAATGCTTAGATGACATATTGTATATATACACACATATACATACATACAAATATAATGATATCTTTTTTCAATTTTAAATTATATCTATCTAACTTTTGTTACCAAAAAATGAAGACAGTCCAATGTCAGTTATGCCCAGTGTTGAATTCATAGTCCACAAATAATAAAATAATGAAAGGAAGAGTTTGTGTGTTGTGTACCATATTTATACAAGATTTATGGAGCTATAGAGACAAGAATATCACAGAATGAGAAGGCATGGATGAATGTCAATTTGCATCTGTGGAAGAAAGTGTTTTTGAGGTTGTGGATACATTAAAACATCAAAATATAAGGTTATTTGTTTATATGAATCATATATGTGATCGAAAATAACATGTTGGAAAGAGCACTATAGTCAGAAAACCGTGGTTCAAATCTAAGCCTGCCACTTACTATCCTCATAAATTGTTACATAGGATGTTTTTTTTTTGAACCTCATTATCTTTTATTGATAAAAGGAGGATATTTAATTAGACAATCTCTAAGGACCTGTCCAACTCTAAATCCTACAATGTTATGCTCTTGTTATAAACTTAGAATTTCATAATTTTCTTTTTATTTACCTTATGTCATATTATCCTTTGTAAATTTTAAGCAATTATAAAACAGGATATTTCTTTTCTGTTTTATTTTTATTTTACTTTCCAGCTAACATAGTGATTTGCACCTAGTTAGTTAATAAATGTTGAGGGGATGAATGAATAAATAACTAGTTTTCCCACCTATACCACATGTTGTATAGGATAAGGATTATTTTATACTTCTTGGATATTTATGGTATAAAGTTTCCAAGTTTAGCACCTATGCCTAAAATACTACTAATAATAGTAATAATAATAATAAAAATGATAATAACAACAATTATTATTATTATATTTACTTAAAAATTAACAAACATTTATTTTCTCTCATTTCAATTTCCCTATCTCTGGGGATGACAATGATAATTGATATATTACCCTACATATTTAGTCCATCATCTTTCTTTCTGGGCATGAATAGCATTCTTTGGTACCAGTTTTCTGGAATAATGTTTGGTTATAGAATTTGTAAGTATCCCCTCAGCAGATATACTTAACAAATATTACTGCCTTCTGACCACCCAAGGCTAAAACTAGAGTGCTCAAAATGTACCTGAATAAAATTTTATATATGTTAAATCTTTCCCTACCTCTGCTTTCCAATCATGATACGTTTATTCATTCATGATACTCTTAAAAAGTCTTCCTAAGAAATCACTTCAAACTTGAGACTTTCAAGTAAAATGGAAACTCATGGAGAAGTCAGGAAAACCCAGGTAAGGATACTATAGGAGATGTTTATTGGTTGTGTTATTCTGGCAATTTCTCACAGCCTCAGTTTCCTTACTTGTAAAATGAAAATAATAATAATAGCACCTAACTCACAAGGTTGTTGTAAGGATCAAATTAGATACCAGATCTGATTCACTTTGCAAAACTCAATGTCTTATACAAATGCTATCCATTTTGTCATATGTATCTCTTGGCACTCCTTATTGAATACAGGTGCTCCCTATTCCTTCTAAGTTTAAAGAAGCTCTAGTCTCTCCTTATCTCCTGTCTGCTTAGATTAGCAAAAGTATATTCAGTAACACCTCTGATAACCAGTACCTGAAGGAGATAACTTGTTAGGCTACTGAGATGTCTTGATTCTGAGCAGGCCATCGCAGGGCCAATTCTGAGGCCTCTGAGATTTGGTGCCATCACTCAGAATAAACTAATCATAATTGATTCCTAGCTCCTTAGAATTGTAGGACTTTGGAAAGTTGGTCCTGAAAGGCACATGAGAGTATATAACTTCAGTTGGTGTTTTTGTCCATAAAGACTCATAAGAACAAAGTGATTTGCCCAAGGTCACATTACAAATTAGTAGCAGAGTATGGCCAGCACTTTTCTTTCCATACCTAAATGAGTGAAAGCATTGAATTAATGTCTCACTTATCTTTCACAGCGAACAAGAATTTTATTTTTAAAAAATACATTGATTTTTCTCACTACTTGTATACAAAGCTGAATTTTTTTTTTCAGACCTAACACTGATAAGATTTTAAAGTATAGCAGGAGTATGTGAGGATTGAAAAACTGCACCGAGGAACATTTTACGTAGAGAAAATATTTTTGTTTTATACACTTTTTTCATTTTATTTTTAAATTAACATTCATTTACTTTGGAAGACATAATGTCCTTGATAAAATCAATAACCAACCAAGACTCCAGAGAGCTGATGGTGATCTATGCTATCCACTTCTTGTGAAAGAGATGATGGTTTCAAGATACAGAATTAGGCATGCATATCTAGACATGTATAATGTGAGATTTTTTTTCCTTGTATATGAATATTTGTTAGATAATACATTTTGGATACAAACTATGGTAATTTTTTTTTTCTTTTGGGGATGGGTAGCCTGGAGACTAGATCCGTGATTTCATCCATGAAGGAAACTCCTGATGAAGAAATGTTCTCCACCAATGCAGATGTGTAGTCTTCAAACTATAGACTCAGAACTGCCTAGGGCCACCTAGAGGCTAAGTGACTTATTGACTAATAATATAGTAAAAGAAATTGTAAAAAACAAGTCTTCCTGGCTAAAAACCAATGTCTGTTCATTGTAATGTCATTGCCACTTGTACAGTACCTTATAGATTAACTAGGCTGTGTAAAAAAATGCAACTTCTTGTGAGGTGAATGCAGATTCTGATTACCTGTGAAGGATTTTAAGAAAATTGAAGAATGTTATTTTCCTGTGCCCTTTTATTTAATATATCACTATTTTTAATTAATGACCAGTATAAAATGGATTGAGTTCTTAGTATAGTCCTGAGATCTGAATTAATTTTATATTTGAGTTCCACAGGGAAACCCATCATATGCTGCATTTTATAAAATATTAGATGCATATGTGTCAAAATAACTTTTAACCAAAATACTTTGAAATAATTTCCCACAGTAAGTTAATCAATTTCAATAAGATATATGAAATGAAAAAATTATTTTGTGGCTCAGCTACAGGCTTAGAAACTATGTTCATACTGTTTTTAAGAGGATAGTTCTTGTTTCTTTTCTTAGTTTTACTTTTCTAGAAACTCTTGGATTTTATTAGGAAAAAGTTGACCTTCTTTACAATTAACTATATTTGCATTTTTTCAAAGAAATTAAATAATTATATCCCTTGAAATTTTTTCTAAGCACAATAATCTACAATTGTTGAAATTTTGACATAAACAGCCAAAATGATCTATTAAGTATCTTTTGTTTGTTTACCATAAATGAAATATTAGATCTTTAGTAATTCAATTAGTAATTCAAAAGATGTCGTGAATGTAACACGACAAGATATGGTGACTGGCTGGAATATGGGGTGGATAACAGTGATAAAATGATGATAACATTGAAGTTTTGAATCTAGGTTACTGTGAGCTAGTGGTTCCCTAGAGAGTAATAAGGAAGTTGAAAATAGGGAAAATAGAAAAAGTTCCACTTTGCATATTTTGAGTTTGAGATGCCTATAGGAGTGTTTGAAATTTCTGGTGAGCAGTTTGTATTGTGGGACTAAATTTCAGAAGAGAGTCTAGGGCTGGTCATAAACATCTAGAAATTATCAGAAATAATAATTGAACCTTTAGAAGCTGATGATATCAATAAGTGAAAAAGTCATTGTTTAGTTGTTTCAGTCATGTCTGACTCTTTGTGACCCCATTTGGGATTTTATTGGCAAAGATACTGGAGTGGTTTATCACTTTCTTCTCCAATTCATTTTATAGATAAGGAACTATGGCAAACAGTCCTAAGTGACTTGCCAAGGGTCTCACAACTAGTAAATGTACGAGACCAAATTTGAACTCAGGAGGATGTCTTCCTGATTTCAGGCCTGACATTCTATCCACTGTACCATTTAACTGTCCAAGTGAGAATGTATAGACATAAAAAAGAACGCCCAGGAGAAAGCCTTGAATGACATCTGCTGTAGTGGAAATGATCCAGGATGAAGATCCAGGAAAGGAAATTTAGGATTGGTTGGACTGGCAGGAGGAGAATCAGGAAAAAACACAAGCTCAAAAACATATTGTGTTGGGAATCAAGATGGGCTCTTAGCAATTATTCAACCAAGTGCCTTTGAAGAGTTTGGCTTTTGTTTCCTTGATTAAATTAGGAGTCCTTGGTAACCTCCTTGCCTCAAGGGAAAGCCTAGTTTACATGGGCTTAAGTGACATTTTTGTGACATCAGAGGTTTTTAGACCACATGGGTTTAAGATGCATTTTTGGAACGATTTTAGGTCATGTGGGTGAGTCGCATGTGTCACTTACCTTTGACCCTGAGCAAGATATATAAAACCAGGGATTGGTTTTTTTTTTTTGTTTTTTTTTGTTTGTTTTTCATAGCTCTGAGCTCCAGCAGTAGTGACGCGTGACTCTAAGCCAGGTGTTGTTGAGCTCTTGGCTGTACTCAGTGTTGGCAACTATGAATTGTATTTGGTCTATTTATAAATGTATGTTTGTAATTTGTTTGTATTTGCTCTGAAGTTCAGGGTGCTAGATTTTCCCCCTGAACTAATGATAGTTGTATGCTGGATTAAAATAAGATTGTTAGCCCCTTAACGTTGCTTTCCTTAGTAAAGCAGATCAAAAGGATGAGGGCTTGCAGTGTTCTGTGAGGTGGTTGTTGTTGGTTTTAAACCCCACAGCAGCTGCTAGCACACATACATACACAAACAAATAAAAACAAAAACGACCCCCCCTCCCAAATTAACCTACATAATCAGCAGGTGTCAAAAACTGTAGAGAAATTGAGAAGAATGAAGCTAACAAAAGATCAATGGATTTGGCAATTTGTTTCTTAATAACTTTGGAGACTGCAGTTTCAGGTGGATGATCAGGTAAGATGCCCAGTCATAGAGCATCTGAAAGACAGTGAAAGGAGATCAAGCATATATGGTGTCCCTAAAGTCTGGACACATAGGAAAATTGATGTCGATGTGAAGTTACTGCATCAAGTTTACATGAATATAATAAAGCACTTCAACCTTTGCATCACAAATGATGGAAATCATATTGAAGATGTTATTTGTTAATATTTCAATTAAATTAAATGTGGCTGAAAATTTCATTCATTTCATTTCTTGAAAACATGCGTTTTTGCCTGTGTCCAAACTTTAGGAACACCCTATAGGTACTGATTATAGGTAGCCTTTTCAAAATAGTTTAGCTGAGAAAGTGAAAAGAGATTGATGACAATAGCTGCAAGTGATGGTAGCACCAAGAAAGTCTTTTTAAAATATTGGGACACGTTAATATGCAGTACTCAGAGAAAAAAAAGAGCGTGTGATTGGGACCCAGTGTTCATACTTACAGGTTGGCCTTGATAAAGGATATGACCTTGGACAATTCACATAGCTTATCTCTGGCTCTGTTGCCTTATCAGTAAAATAAGGGGTTTGTGACGTATGACTTCTAAGTGCCTTTTTGCTCTAAAATCTATGGTCCTATCCATTCATTATTAAGTGATATGATAAAAACGAAAATAAAAACACAGGATAACTTGTTTAAAATGCACACATAAATACAAATTTGATTTGGTTTATTTGATATTTATTTCAGTTCCCCAGTCCTATGTTTACATTTTGCTTTGCTTGCTTTAATTAGCAAGTAATAAATAGATTTAAAATATGTACGATTTCATTATAGCACATATATTCTTCTTAGTCTATTGTGGGCTGTTTATCAGTAAATCATAAGACACAGTTTGTTTTAGTGACAGTTCCCTAATGGATGATTTTCTACAAACTTTTTTTTGTTTCTTTTGCTAAAAGATATTGCCAGAAAGACATGCAAAATCTTTGAAATACCAAAAGTCAATCTGTGCATTACAAAGTGAGCCTCTAAAACATATATAAATTATATATAAGAAAATTCAGTTTTCAAAAATTTACCATAAATGAAGTTGAAAGTGATTATTTTATTATAAAGACCTTTAAACTATCAAATGTTCTCTTCATCTCTTCACTAAATCTTAAATTTGGAAGAGGTTTGATCTGAGCAAGAATTCTCCTAAATAACGTCCATTTGGAAACCTCCAACAGGTGGGAATTCAATTTCTCCTTGCCCTCTGTATTCAAGCTTTAGAGAACTCTTTTTAGAAGTTTTTTTTTCTTTTATTCAGCTGAAATGACTTAGTGGATAGCTGACATGAGAAAAAAAATGTGGAATCACATGGAAATTTAGTAGTAACATACACAATGATGAGTAGGTCAAACAGTAAACGTGAGAAATAACAACTGCATAAGAGTGGCAAAATCAATCCATACCCTACAGTCTTCAGAAGAAACCAAATATATTTGTAAAAATGTATTATCCAAACAGAAAAAGGAATGAGTATTGAACTGCACTAAACATAGAGAATCAGAATATTAAAGTTATAAACTATACACAAAAAATTAAGATTAAAGAAGAAATAAAGACACTTGAAGGCCAAAAAAGTACATAAAAGACAAACAAAACTAAATTAAGACAAATAAAATCATTAAACTACTGTTACTTGACCAACAATAAGAGATGAAACAAAAATTGCCAATTTAGTATGAATATATAATTGTAAATATCTATCTGCAATTATACAAAGCATATTAGTAGTTACTTACCAAAAAAGGCACATATAATGTAGATAAAACACTTTTCAAATTTTAGAGCAAGTTGTAAATATCAATTGCTCTTTTCTATAAGTTTTCATGATACTCTTCTCTTTTATCTCTCCTTATACCTATTTGATCACTCCTTTTCATTCTCCTTTCCTTTATTCAGGTCACATTAACTAATCTGGGATGTCTTCCAAGGCTGTCATAGGTACCCTTCCACCTTTCCTCTTCTCCCTTTCTTTCCCCTCCCCTCCCTTCTCAGTCCCTTCCCTCCTCTCCTCTCCTCTCCTCTCCTCTCCTCTCCTCTCCTCTCCTCTCCTCTCCTCTCCTCTCCTCTCCTCTCCTCTCCTCTCCTCTCCTCTCCTCTCCTCTCTT
>CM053626.1:100654886-100670752 GCA_028646595.1 Phalanger gymnotis
GGAGATAAAAAAGGTGGGGGGGGGGAATGATAGAAGGGAGGGCAGATGGGGGCAGGAGGTAATCAAAAGCAAACACTTTCTAAAAGGCACAGGGTCAAGGGAGAAAATTGAATAAAGGGGGACAGGATAGGATGGAGGAAAATATAGTTAGTCTTTCACAACATGAGTACTGTGGAAAGGTCTTGCATAATGATACACATGTGGCCTATGTTGAATTGCTTGCCTTCTTAGGGAGGGCGGGTGGGAAGGGAAGAGAAAAGAGAATTTGGAGCTCAAAGTTTTGAAAGCTGATATTTAAAAAAAGTTTTTGCATGCAACTAGGAAATAAGATATACAGACAATGGGGCATAGAAATCTATCTTGCCCTACAAGAAATTCAGGGAAACAGGGATGAGTGGGGGAGAAGGGTGACAGAAGGGAGGGCTAACTGGGGAATGGGGCAATCAGAATATATGACATTTTGGAGTGGGAGGGGAGGTAGAAATGGGGAGAAAATTTGTAATTCAAATTCTTGCGAAAATCAATGCTCAAAACTAAAAATATTAAATAAAAAAGAAAAAAAACAGATTTCATACTCTAATAAAGTATATTACAGTGATCGTGTTTCTAGGGTCTAACAGTTCAGATGATATTTGTTTGTAATCCCAATATCTTTCCCAAATATGGAAGGGAATTGGTATTTTTTAAACCAAATGCGACTTCAGGAGCAGCTGTAGATTTATAGGTGCCTAAGGGTATGAGACAGGAAAATATTTGTTTTTGTAATAAAAATAGAAAAATATGCCTTTACTTTCCAAAGCATAATATTCTTTTCACATGTGTCTTATTGGCATTTTCATTTGGAAGAACTAGCCTTGTTAACTTTTATATTTCCTCCTCTTATGTTAATCTGCAGTCCCACCCTGAGTTTAAAAGAAGATAGACACTATTTTGCTTTTATGAAAGTAGTTTTACCCAGATGGAGTCCTGGTGCTCTGAAAATTTTTCAATAGCAATTTATGAGGAAGGATGTGTTACATCCTATTCACTGTCTACAGATTGTTGGTTACTTAATCACTATCCAAATATCTTCAACTCTTCATATCTACTCTATCAGGAATTTAACGCCAGTGTCCTTGTTGCTTCCCACCTAAGAGGAAATTATGGCCTAATATACAATAAAGCCACAATCCATCAATGTTAGTAATGCCAACAGGGATCAATCATTTCATTTAAATTCTCTTCCTTCTTTTTTATATTAATATTTTAAAGAGGGAAAATATATGAATAATTCTTCTAAATCTAACATGAAACAATTAGGTACAATGAGAAAACTTATATACATAAATATATCATGCACATATAGATCAAACACATATTACATATATGTACACACAATATAACAACAATGTATTTGGAATTATGAACAAAACAAAAATAATCCTAAAATATATTGCTCAATTTTCCATTCTTCATTCTTTTCATTGAGCGTTAGAGAACAGAACTTCATACCTAGAATACTGAAATTGTCAGTTCTCCCCATAGCCTGCATACTTTTACATTCTTGGCAATTAATTTTCCACATATCACATCTGCTTTTAAAGCACTTCCTATGACACTTTGCTAATTTTTCAGCTTCTAAAAATATTTCTACAGGCCTTTTTTTTCCTCCCTCCTTATCAAAATAAAACCAAAGCTTGGAAATATTTACCAGAATGTGCCTATGTTCATTTGTACATACTGGAAAGATAATTTAATCTTAATCACATATTAAATCAGTTTTTTAATGCTATGCTACAACTATGTATATTACTTTTTTTAATACCTTTTACCCCTGCACTCCAAATAATCATGCTCTCAATTTTTTTTGTGCCCTCTGGAAAGGGAAAAAAAATGTTTCAGTATGAGAAGATAGAAAGAAACCATGTCATTTGTAAATAAATTTAAAGATAGAAAACTGACTACCATCATATTAGGGATATATAGCCAGAATGAGATAGGGGACTGTATTAACACTGTGAAGGTTGTAGCTTACAGAGGAAAATCTATCATAATTTACACTTTGGAAAGAGGTTAAACTGTTCAGAATTCATTTTGCTCATACCTAGTTTGCACAATCCATACTTAAAAATTAAAATTGCCAATGGCTTTGGGAGTTCTTATATAGCTGCTGCCCTGAGAGAGGATGGTGGGTGTACTTTAGTAAAGATATGTCAAATCACCCTTGGTTTGTCTATCTACATGTTCAGTTGAATGTTCCCTTAGTGATATCAATCTCCTGCACCAACTGCTTCTACAGTACCAAACAGACATGACCAAGGGCTTCCCCTGGATGTTTCTCTCCAAATGATAACACAGGAAAGCACTCAGACTCTAATAAAATAGACTAAATCCTCTAGAGAGCCACAAAAAATAGTCAGATACTTAGCAGACAAGGTTTCCTAAGGCTACTGTGTACAAAACCTTCACATTTATTTTCTGTTGCTTCTGTATGACAGAGGGCTAGTTTTAAAATCCTCTACTTGTATCCTACTTCTTCTGAGTTGTCCAGTATAATTCATGTAAGTAATCACCACCAGAACTTGCATCCATTAACTGTCAAATTATGTGTATGTGCCTTGCCTCTGAGAAGATCTTTTATTTACGATATAAATATCCTCTATGTAAAAAAAGTTACTTGCCTATTTTCTTCTACATTACAATGTAAAATCCTTGAGGACGAAGAATTTGCTTTTTATCTTTCTTTGAAACTGTAGTACTTAGCACAGTACCTCTCACATAGTAAGTATTTCTATCAATTAATTTATTGATTAACTCACTAATTATTCATTGACTCACTGACTCATAGCATGCTATAATCATGCTCTCTGCAATGTCTAGGTTGAGTCCACAATGTTCTTTTTTACTAGACAGGTAAATAAATAATGTGCCTTAGAATAAAACTAAAGACATAACTCACAGATACTTAAAATAGGTTCCTGAGTTTAGTATTTTGTTAAGGATATAATTTATAATTTTAATTTTATAACTTTAATTTTAATTTCCTTTTACCTTTTATTTTTATAATTTTAATTTCCTCTTATCTTTTTAATTTAATAATTTTAATTTCCTCTTATCTTGCTCCCTTCCTTTCTGATACTCTTTAAAAAAAGATAAACAATGATGTGTAGCACCTGGAACAAAGTGGGCTCTTAATAAATGCCAGGTGATTGATGTTACTTGTAATATTCCCAGATCATTTGTTTAGATGTTATGTAGAGAACGTATGTCTCCATGAAGATGGAATAAATGATCTCCGAAGTCCTTTCCAAAAGTGAAATTCTAGGATTTCTGCTGTATCAAGCAGAGTGAAGAGAGGAGAAAATCAAATATAAAACTTACTTCAAGACCTGCCATTTATTCAAGCATCAAGAATCAAATTATACTCTATTGAAAATAATGCAAAGGTCCTGTCTGATTTTCTGGTAGGACAAAAAAAAATCAGGAAATAGAAGACATTGGATTTGTGAAATCATCTGCGGCAGAAGTTGCTATCCTACCCTGTCCTGAAATCAATTCACTTCAACTTTCAGTGCACATGCGTCACAGCGCAATTTCTGTATCTCCTTCCCTGACCATCTTTAGCTTTGCTGCTTTTGCCAGTGTGCACCAAAAATCCCTGGAAAGAGACCAACGTGGGAAAAAAAAAAAACATTTTCAGTGTTGAGGAGTGGTGGGAAGTACCATGAATTAATACTCTTGGAGTTAGGAGTTTTAATGTAGTGTGAGGCAGCTATTAAAATATATTAGGGTTTATGCCTCTTTATAGCAATAACTTCAGTGCATCTTTGATTACTCCCTCTACCAATAAATCTCAAAACCCCTCTAGGTTGTATTACATTTGCCAGTGTTCCCTCAATGATTTTCAAGGGATCTATTCCTGTGATAGCAACAATATGCCGAACTTAGCATAAAAGATTTCGTATGGCTATAACTTTTAAAAGTGTTTCTATGATTGCTTCCCAGTGAAGTATGTGATTAGAAATTATGGAAAGACTGTACAAAATTGTTTAGCATAACTATAATCATGAGGGGATTGACTTTCCCAAAATGGTACCTTGGAGGGCAGGAGTACCTTACTGGCCTAAGATTTAGCTTGAGGGGCCTAAATCCTGTGCTAATTCAATAATTATCAATTTTTTAGCCATATGCCATTCATTCTGACTCCTATTCCCATTCAGAGATAAAGTTGTGACACCCTAAGTTTCACTTTTCTGCTAGAGTTCTTGGCTCCCAGGAATCACTTTTCTGTATCTCTTTTGCCCCAAAGAGACACTGCATTAAGTAGTCCTGAATATCAGAATGTAAAATAGTAATGAAGGTGATAGCCAGAGTGATGAAAGCACTTTTTCCTCCAGTCATCCTTTGGATTATAGAATACTCTCCCCATGAAGAAATTTTCAGTAACTCAGTTCTGGACCACTGATCCTAACAACCACATATTTCCTGTAGTCTATTCACCATTCCTACAATGTTTCCCCTCCCCTTACGTATTCAGAAACTTAGAGGATACACTGACATATATCTGTCAGTGCTGTAACTGTCCCAGGGTCATAAATATCTATACTCACTAACGAAGGATTTGGTGCTAGACAACTGCTTGTGTATCCTGGAAATACATGCCATATCTCTCTAGAATCATTAGTCTCTCATGTATTTCCCTCTCGACCCTTTTGATTCAAACTGAAACATGGAGTCTATCAAGCTAATTACTTTGAATTATAATCATCATCATCCTTATAATTTGCACGCTTAAACTTCAAAGCATTTTTCTCTTTTAACGTATACAGAAAATCTCACTGTTTTTTGCTTTCCTATTTCCAAGTTACAGTAGCTTTTTCCAACATCATTCTTAGAATCATTGTTAGCGCCTTTTCAGGCTTTCTACTCTGACATAAAAGGCTTCTCTTAGGGCCTTTGAACGTGTATCATTCTTAGTCTATTACATATGTGTGTGTGTGTGTGATATATCATATATAATATACATATGTCTGTGTGTATACATATATATATATAGATTTATATGTATATAGATAGGTATCTATACATAGATATAACCACACATATATAGTGTATATATGTGTATATAAATGTATGCATACCCATGTTTATAAATAAATCAAAATGTATCTGTGCATGTACGCATGCATTCATGCATGTGTCTTGACATCTGCATAACAATAAGGTCTCTGTGAGTGTTGAATAAATGCTAAACCCGGGTTGTTCAAAAGACCAATAATGAGTTAAAATTGTCTGCAAGCTCAGCTATATATGCCTTGTGCTATCAGCATCCTCCAAGTCTTACCAACCATTTTGGAAATTGAGACCTTACTGAGACAGTGTGACACAGTGCAAAGAGCACTGGAATTGGAACCAGAAAATGTGGTTACAATCTCACCACTGCAGGTTACTATTTATGTGACCCTAAGGAAGTCACTTAATCTTTCTAGAACTCAATTTCTTCATCTGTAAAATGAGAGGCTTGAACTTGTTACCATTTTTGGTGCCTTGCAGACTTAGATCTACCATAATCGATATAAGATGTTATCCTTCATAAGCAGAAAAAAACAGCTTAGAATTGCTTTGTTGTACAAAATTCCTCCATCTCACATTAAGGCTACTTTGTTTATCTATATTTCAACAGTTTGTATAGGACTAGGTCATCAAAGGCCAAGATGAGCAGGTCCTTATAATAACGATAATAATAATAATCTGGCATTTATAAAGCACTTCCAGGTCTACAAAGCAGTTCATATATGTTTCCTCATTTGATCCTCACAGCATACGTGATCAGTGGGTTCTATTATCACATCCATTTAACAGATGAGAAAATTGAGGCTGAAATGCAAATTGTACAAATTACTAAATTAGTAAATGCCTTTGGGGAAAATTTGAACTTACATTTTCCTGATTCCAAATTGAATCCTACACCTTTTATAACACCTTCTTTGCTTAACTGGGAGAACTCAGAATGACTCTGGCAATCTTTTCATTTCATGTACTTGCTATCCATCTGAGATCTAGACAGTTTTACCATATCTTTAAGTTATCTGAGCTTAAATATGCACGTGATATGTTGGATTCCATTTTCATCTTTCAATAATGTGGCAGTAATGTTTATAACATAACTATTTTGAAAGTGTTTATTTGTTGCTGAATGTTGGGGAATTGATGAGAACAACTGATGACCTCACTAAATCCTGTAATTGTCCCTTCAAACTCAGTACAGATATAATTACAATGTCTCATATCTTCTTTCAGAACAAGTTTGGCATCCTTTTAGTGTTATTTTCAATTATGTTGCTTTATGTAATTTGTTATGTAATTTTTTTGGTTCCTATTATTTCCCTCTACATCAGTTCATACATGTCTTCATACATGTATCTGAATTGTTCATATTCATCATTTCTTTTGGTGCAATAATATTCAAATGTGTTATGGCATTTATTCTAGATTTTTTTTCTTTTTTTTCCTTTGATTTTGTTACCACAAAAAAATCTACTATGCCTACATTCTCTTTTGGTTTTCTGAGTCATACAGTCATCTTATCCCCTGATCTCATCTTATCCCCTGATCACAACTCACCTCCTCTAAGGCAAATACATGCTATCTCTGAATTTGTGAACTTTTTCCTCCCTGCCTTCTACTCTAGGTTTTGGTTACTCCTTAAATCCCATCTGCACCTCCTGGATTAAGAAGAAAAACTCTTGGACCTAGGTTTCACTAATTTTTTTTCCATCTAATTTCTATAAAACTAAATTATGAAGCTTCTGTCATTTCTAATCATAACTCGTGAGAACATGCTTAAATGACATCCCTTTAATCTCTCTTCTAGGACACAACCTTCCTCTCCCTCAATTAAAATTCCTTCCCTTTACTAGTTTTACTATATCTCTTTAGGATTTTTCATTATGTACTATACTTATTACCTCAAGATTCTATTTTTAATAAGGCCTTTCTGATTTGGGGGGAGGGTTGTGTTGTCTTTGCTGAGGACCTATTTGTATTTATTGAAGATGAGTTTTTTTTTTATTCTGTCTTCTCCTAGCATCATTATATTTCTTCATAGCATTCGAAGATAGTCTTTGCTTATTTCTGTCCTCAGTCTCTGGACTGGTTTCTTCTTTGGGGATTTCCTTCTGTGGATCTCTGCCTGTGAGCGGGCGCGCGCGCATGTGTATGTGTGTGTGTGTGTGTGTGTGTGTGTTTAGTTTTCCCTTTTTGTTGTTTTTAGTTTACCTGACATATTTCAAACTTTTTTATTTGATGAGGGGGATCTGGGATTATAAAGAAACCTTCACTCAGACATCTTGCTAGAAATTCATTGTATGACATTTGGGAAATTAGACTGGGTTTTAACATACCCAAGATAATCCTTGTTGCAAATGTACATCCTATGGCAAAAATGTTCCCTGGATGATATTCTATACTTACCAATTTTGGAATACAACAGTTCTGAGGGATCTAAATTGTGTTTAAAACAAAGGATAATGGAAAGATACATGATGGATATAAATAGACTGTAGTCTGTCTCCAATGATGACCTATCTTCAAGAAATGACATAAAAGATTTCTTCTAGGAAACATATACAGAAATTCATGTGAGACAGTTATAGACTAAATCAGAGTGATAACAGGTAGTCAGAAAATATGCTCTAGTGAGACGCATGGAATGCAGGGGAAAAACCTAGGGGAAAGCCTTCAGCACATTGGATGTATCTTCTTTGGAGTATAGACTAACACATATAATAATTGTACGAGATGAGCAATTATGAATGATGTGATTTCCACTAAGGGAGGGACTACCTATATCAGTGAGCTGTATCTTTTGCAGTAATTGAAATAAATAAAAGCATTGTATCTTTAATATCTATAACAATATTTTCAATACAGTAAACAAATTAAAGTGTTAAATTATTATTAAAGGTGATACAGCATTGTGATGTGGTACTATGTTTGTCCAGTAGCTAAATGACCACGATACACATTAAAAATTAAGATGATGAGTTTTGCATTATGGAGTGTTACAGTCATAGGGATACCTATCTGTGCTGTATTCCTTATTACTGTCAAGAGTAACACCATCCTCCCAGGCACATAGGCTTGTAATCTAAGAATCGCTTTTGATTCCTCACTTTCAGTCCCTATATCAAATTTGTGAGCAATTCCTCTTTTATCTACCTTTGTAACATCTCTCATATGTATCTCCTTCTCTCTCTGATACTGAAACCATCTCAGTTTAGACCCTTATTACCTTATGCCTGGACTATCACAATAACCTTTTGTTTGATATCTCTGCCTTGTCTTCCCTTTCTTCAATTAATACACCATTGACCTGTCACATTTATTTTCCTTAAATGCAGGCCTGACCATATTGCCCCCATTCTCCTTTCCAGTCCCCACTGAATAAAAACTCATGGTTTCTACCTCTAGGATCATATATAAATTCTGTGTGGCTTCTAAAGCCTT
Organism: Phalanger gymnotis; assembly: GCA_028646595.1. Classification (NCBI taxonomy): domain Eukaryota; kingdom Metazoa; phylum Chordata; class Mammalia; order Diprotodontia; family Phalangeridae; genus Phalanger; species Phalanger gymnotis. Next base: position 100,663,374 of record CM053626.1, read on the forward strand.
TCAACTGTTGACCTCTTCCTACTTTTTCAATTCACCAAAATAATGTCAAAAAGGGTACCATAAGCAAATCAGGAGAGCAAGGAATAGTTAACCTGTCAGATTTATGGAGAAGGGAAGAAATTATGACCAAACAAGAGATAGGGAACATTATGGAATGCAATAGAGATAATTTTTACTACAACAAATTAAAATGTTTTTGCATAAACAAAGCCAATGCGACCAAGATTAGAAGAAAAGCAGAAAGCCGAGGAATGATTTTTACAGCTAGTGTTTCTGATAAAGGCCTTATTTCTCACATATGTAGAGAACTGAGTCAAATTTATAGGAATGCCAGTCATTCTGCAATTGATAAATGGTCAAAGAATATTAACAAGCAGTTTTCAGGTGAAGAAATTAAAGCTATCTATAATCATATGAAAAAAATGCTGTAAATCACTACTGATTAGAGAAATGCAAATTAAAACAACTCTGACCTACCACATCTCACTTATCAGATTGTCTAATATGACAAAAAAAAAAGAAAATGATAAATGTTGGAAAAGATGGGGGAAAATTGGAACACTAATGAATTGTTGGCGGCTGATTTGTTGTGAACTGATCCAACCACTCAGGAAAACAATTTGGAGCTATGCCCAAAGGACATACAAATTATGCACACACTCTGATCCAGCAAATGACTACTGGGTCTATATACAAAGTGATCATAATTACTGGAAAAAGACCCCCCCCATACATAAAAAAATATTTATAGTAGCCTTTTTCATTGTGGCAAAATGTTAGAAATTGAGGGGTTTGCCCATCAACTGGGTAATGGCTGAACAAGTTGTAGCATATGAATATAACAGAATACTATTGTGCCATAAGAAATAATAAGCAAGTGGATTTCAGAAAAATCTGGAATGACTTACATGAACTCATGCTGAATGAAATGAGCAGAACCAGAAGAACATTTCATAGAGTAACAGCAACATTATGTGATGATAAAACTATGACAGACTTAAGTCTTCTCAGCACTATAGTGATCTAAGTCACTTCCAAAAGACTCATAATGGAAAATGCTACTGATATCCAGAGAAAGAAATATGGAATCTGAATACAGATTGAAACATATTATTTTCACTTTTTTATTTCTCATAATTTTTCCCTGTTGTTCTGATTCTTTTTTCATAACACAACCAATGCCAAAATATGTTTTAAATGATTGTACATGTATAACCTACATCAGATTGCTTGCTGGGAGGGGGGATGGGAAAAGAGAGGGAGAAAAAATTTAGAAGTTAAAGTCTTATAAAAGTGAATGTTGAAATCTATCTTTACATATAATTGGAAAAAAGTAAAATACTACTAAATGAGGAAAAACAAAAAGATAAACAAAAACAAACAGAAAAGGATGGTGACATTCTTTGCAATCAACCCTAGAAATCAACTTCCTTGTTAAAGATGAATTTCTACCTAAGTAAAATACTTGCAGTGAAGACTTTATTGAGATAAAAGCAAACTTATAAGCTACATAGCCTATGCCATTTTGCTAGGAATTGCCAGAGATCTTGCTAAACTCGTATAGAGTTTGACTTTATAAGATCATTGCCATGCCATTATGAAACATCAGGGTAAGACAGGATTTTCACCATAATGAAGCCTCATTTAGTTTCAAGTGATAGTCACAAACACACATGCACACACACATACACACGCACACACACACACACACAACATGTTTATCAACAGAAAGAAACATGCATATAGGTGAATCTGTATGTTATCTCTCTCTCTCTCTCTCCCTCTCTCTCTCTCTCTCTCCCTCTCTGTCTATCATTTATTCTCTATAACTTTACGATTTCACAGATGCAAGTGATCTCAGAAATCATCTCCAGGGATGGGGAACCTGCAACCTCAAGGCCACATGTGGCCCTCTGGGTTGTCACTTGAGGATCTAGAGGGCCACATGTGTCCTCAAGGCGACAGGTTCCCCACATCTGAATCCATGTTATACTTGAAAAAGATCTTTTCTTACAAATAGTCAAAAAGCAATTTTCTGTATGTTTGTAATCACTACTATTCAAGAAACCTTAATTCGATTTTAGTTAGAATTAATTATTAAGAAAATTTTACTTATATTAAGGTGAAATTTATGCCTTAATAGGAGATTCTTTCAAAGTTAAAGTTCAACTAGTAATGAATACTCATTTAGTCCATTCATTCACTACATTTTAAATCTATCTACTTTCAATATCATTGAGCCTTATCATTCTATCTTTTCCATGAGAGTAGCATGAGAGACCTTAGAAAAATCTTTGACAGTTATCTGGGTGAACTATGTTAATAGGGTTTCCTTTATTTCTTGATTTAGTAACAGTAAATATTTTTGAAAATAGAAGGAAATAAGATGATCTGTTCTCAATAAAATCAGTGTCTTTTTTGGATTATTATTCCCTCATTCCAGTATTTACTAAACATCTGTTTAATTATATGTTTTTAGAATTTTGCTAAAAGGCAAAATCAAGTTCATTCATCTAAGCCTGTACCCTGCTCTCCCTCTATTCACTTCACCTTATTTATGGAAGGATTTGTGATATATTTTTCTGCTTTATTTAATATACATATATGTACATAGATAAATAGGTAGATAGATAGATAGATAGGTAGATAGATAGATGGATAGATAGTTGGAGGGATGGAGATAGTGCTTACCATTAAATGCAACAGACATGCTGCTAAAAATAACAAGTATATTGTGCATTAAATATTTTTTCTCTTGAAATTTACATTGACGTTTTGCCATGGTTGACTTACCATTTATCTTAAGCTGACAAGTGTCTTCCATGGTTTTGTTTGCTTGCAAAAACAGTGAAGACTGGAAATGAAGATCAAAGACTGTCTCATCTTCTTTACTTTTAGTGTTTAATCATTACAAATTGACACTGAAATGGTCTGACCATTCATAAATTGAAATACTTTTTAATAGTTCCAAAAGCCTAGCTCTAAGGCAGATTAAAATATTCCTAAGATAATGCTTTTAGGAAAAAAAATCCCCTATTTTTTTTACTTCATTTGAACACATACCTTTTAAGTAGTTATTGAACATTTGTAATATATAGTAAATTAATCTGTCATTTGAATATGATCACATCAGCTTTTATTAATAGTTAAATGAGAGTATGACCAATTATTCTAATCAAAAAAATGTCACTTGGGCAAAAGAAAATGTGTAGTTATTTTTTTTTTCATTATACAATATTGGAATGTGGGCTACAGTACAATATTAGTAATGCTATTCTGCAGCATTTGTACAAATCTTGCTTTGTTTGAAAATGAAAGAAATTATAGGTGTACGTATTTTAGCTACAACTCTTAAAAGCCCTAACGGCAATTTCAAAAAGACAAATAAGGGGGCATAGAAAAGAACTAATGTTTTTTTTTTATTATATCATATAATGTAGTGGAACATAATATTCCATTTAAAATTCTTTTTTTTATATTTTCTTGCAAAAGCTTCAAAAAATACTTAATGATTTTTATGCCATACATCTTCACTTCCCAATACATCCTGACTTAAAACCTGTTTTCTAATGTGTGTACCATTTATATTTATTTTTTAAAAGTTAACCAAAAAGAATTCAGTGAGTGAATTATACAGTACATACAATAATCTAAACTTGTATTCAGTGATGTTTCTATTAAAAGAAGCCTTGAGAACTTCTGGGTCATATGAACAAGATGGAGGATTAAATATTTTTCTCTTATACTTTTGACCTCTCAAGCCAAACAAACAAACAAACAAAAAACAACAACAACAAAAAAACATGATGATAAACTAATGCTTAACTCCAGCTTATCCAATACCCCTTCCCCTAATCTATCAGCAGTAAGACTACCCTAGGAAACTCAACCCCCAGACTTGAAACAAAATACAATCTAATACTCTGGTCTCTCCTTTTCTCTTTCAAGTACTCTCAAGATCTATGCTCCAGACTTCAAATTTTTGCTGAGATCTTCATAACTAACAGCACAATAACCTTCTGTGCTACAAAAAAATCTGTTCAGGAGAATGGACCAGCTGAAATGATGATGTAAAATTAATACATTACACAGTTCCTGGCACATAGTAAGCACTATGTAAAGCTTACATATTGATGATGATAATGATGATGATGATGATGATGATGATGATGATGATGAAGATGATGATGACCAACAGTGAAAACATTAAAGTCAGTGGAAATGATGTCCTCCAGAGGTGTTAAATCTGGAAATCTATGAATAAATGCTGCAGAAAATAAAAATTATTCAACATTTGATGAGACAGAGGACACTGTGGATTTTAAGGAAAACATGAAATCACAACAGTTGTTCCCAAAATCATGACAGTTTGAATCAGAAATGAGATTCGGGAAAGCAGAATTTATGGCCTACGCAGCAGGAATAACTAGTGGATTAGAAAAATCTTGAATTTGTGATGTAAAATCCTGCCAAAGAAACACAAGGGAGATAACTGATTGGAATGCAAATAAATGAAAGTAAATGATAATGTAAAGGAAGAGAAGAAAAAAAGCATTAAGGGAAAACAATCACACTCAGTAAAACAAAATTATATCAAAGATGAGGTAAGTAAAGATAACCTTAGGATTATAGATCTCCCAAAAGAAAATACGAAGTCAGAAAATTTGAATGACATAATATAACAAATAATATAAGAATACTTTCTAGAACTTCTGTGCACAGAAATCAAAATGCCAATTGAAAGAATCTATAGATCGCCTCCAGAAAACAAAACAAAAAAAGCCGATCTCCAAACAACAAAACAAGCCTTCAAACTTCAAGAAAGCTAGTAGTTAAATTTAATAATTCAATTCAGAAAGAACAAATTCTGTGACAAATCAGTAGAGAAACCTTCATGTATAAAGGAAAGGAAATTTGAATAACCCAAGACTAGTCTGGAATGGAATAATGTATTGTAAAGAGCAGTGGAGCTCAGGATAAAACCCAGAGTCACCTATCCTGCAAATTAGAGCTTAGCCATAAGTAAATATATGTGTATATATATATATATATACATATATATATATATACACACATATATATACATATATATGTACATATATATGTTCAATAATAAGTAAGCCGTAGAATTTTTTTTGACAAAGAAAAAGATTATTTGCTTCTCCAACACTCCATTCAATAGAAGTACAGAACAGGTGTTTGCTGGAGGACAGATAGCACAACAGTCAAAGGTCACAAATGAAATTACAGTGAATACAGAGAGACAAGTAAGAGACTTTTTTAAAGCAATGTAAGAATCAAGGGTGAAGGCAGAAAACAGTTGAAGATAATGATGAAAATATAGGACTGAATCATTATGAATAAAACCTCATCATTCCCCAACTACAGGTGAGTGACTACTTTGAGAAGGGTGCATAGAATGGGGAAGGGAGAGAAGGATAAAAGAGAGTATGTGATGTGTCCTCAGAGTCAAGTGAAGGGTTAGTAATGAGAGTAAAGTGACTCCTGTAGTCTCTCAGGAAGAGAAGAGCCTATAGGAGAGTAGGTGAGGTGAGGGAAAAGATTGAAAAGGTGAGGATAAGAGGGATGTGTTGTTTTGGTGGTAAGAGGAGTTTCCAAAGAAGAATGAAACTATGCATGAAGAGAGATATTCTGTAAAGGGGGATGGAGATATTACTGACTATTGTTTGTGAGGATCTGGTGCTTCAAAACACTTGCTTCAGATGGAGGCATGGAGTTGAAGGTCCTTGGGGCAAGAGGCTTCTGGAAGATCGGGAGGGCGTGGACACAGGGAAGAGATTTTAAAGCAAATTGGGAAGGAAGATGAGCAGGCAGAAGATTTACATCAGTAGTGAAACTGCTTATTTGGGGACATGGATGCCGGGGATTAGTCCTGCCATGGGACTGTATTCTCTCTGTCACCTGTAGACATTGGCATTTTTCTGATACCAAGGCAAAATAGATAAGGGAAAACAATGGGGTTAGCTTTATAAGGCAGTGACAGAAAATGTGTAGTCAGGAGAGATCAGAATGGTTACCTTGGAGTGAAGAATAATAGAAAGACATTACATAAATAAAGGGCCATGAACCAGGGAATAATGTTCTAGAGTAGATGAATGCAAAGATAGAATGAAGAGAGTTAAGGGAGAGAAATTTGTAAGGGAGAAAAATCCTCTCTGAAAAGGGATTAAAAAATTGAAATGTAGTAGTCAAATTGTAATACTTCAAAATTAAACAAACACATAACAAGGGGAAACAATATTTGTCAAATGTGAGAAGTGAGAGGAGAGAGCAGAATCCTGAAATAGCTTCATTAAAAATAGGCAAAGAATGAGAGGGGGCCACATCCTTTTAGAAATCTCGTCTTTTCCAGGGAGCATGAAGGCAACAAATAGAGGACATATACAAACAAAGACTTTGAATAGAATGATGTGTTCCTTGGTTAAGAGGAGGATGTAGCTAATATATTTCTAAGCAAATGAATTTGGTATTAGAGTAAGCCTTCAAGATAATATATTCTAGACTTCTTGTTTTATCAAAGTGGAGACTGGGGCACAGGGTGGTAGAATCACCTTCTCAGAATTGAATGGATATTATATGTCCAAGTAAAGATTCGTGTTTTGATCTTTTGGTACATATTTTTATTACTATGCCTAACTTAAAGTCTTTTGACATCCTTACTATCTCCTAAGTTTCTATACCAGAGAGAACCATCTGAGTTAGATGTCAATGAAAGAGCTATGATGATCCTTGCAGGTAGTTATTTAATGTTGTTAGTCAGTCTTCTGAATATTGCTATTTCAACAGAAAAATACTATAACTCTAAGTCCAAAGAGAAGACAAATATTACTGAGGGGACAGTTCTATCTTCTCACCAAATATTGCATAATAATCCACCAAATTCTCAGAGTTAAATAGGACATCAGAGGTCACCTAGCCCAATGCATACTCATGTAAGGAACCCCATCTATCAACTCTCTGGCAAATGGGCTTCTCTTAAAGCCCCTAACTGATTATTTACTATTTACTTTAAAGGAGAGGTAAGATTCTACTTCTGCTTTACCTCAGACAATAGACAATAAATCAAGATCTAAAGGGTGAATGTTGTATTGATGGAGTGCTTGTGTTTGGACCCTAATTCTAATATCTCATTTCCCCTTAACCTCTGCTTGGGTGCCTGTGCCTGAACTCCAATTCTAAAATCACATCTCTCCCTAGCTTCAAAGCATTGGCCCTAGCAGTCTCTCTCTCTAGCTAAAGGGCAGCATACTCCAAACCTATCTCTGCTTCTTCCTCAGTAAGCAGTTATGCCCAATTATAGATTGATTCTGGATGCTGATAATTGACTATACGCTGAGTCTAACATATATCCTAGACAT
>CM053626.1:100671252-100695344 GCA_028646595.1 Phalanger gymnotis
GTTCAAATTTTTGCTGCGGTGGGGCCTAAATAAATTTCTTGTTGTTTTCTCCTTAGAGAATCTCTCATACCTTGCGATTTCAGACCATTCAAACATATACATGATTATATTTGAGATCATAAATTCGGCCTTCCTGCTACAGCTGGCCATGCTGTTTGAACGCAAAACACATGGTTGCCAAAAAGACTATTTTATGGAGAACTCACACAGGGTAAGCATTCATATGGTAGCCAGAACAAGTAATACAGGGACACTCTCAAGGTCTCTCTTAAGGACTTTGGAATTGTGTGACATGGGAGACTCTGGCAGAGGACCACTCAGCATGGTGTACCCACATCAGAGAAGGTACTGTGCTCAATGAGCAAAGTAAAATTGATTTTCTCAAAGGAAATGCACGATGTTCAAGTTTGGAGTATCCACCCCAAATGTTCACATGGATCTTTTGCTCCTGACCTGTGGTAGAGCATTCCGAGCTCATATTTGTCTGATCAGCCATAGTTGTACACATTGAAACTTGACTCTAGCATAGTGCTATCGTTTTTGTCCTCTTTGAGAATGAAGGACAACAACCAATCAACCAACCAACTAATATCCATCCAAGTATGTACATCCCATAGATATCTTAAACTCAACATGTTCAGAAGTTAATTCACTATCGTTTCCCCAAACCACTTATTTTCCCAACTTCCTGCTTCCTGTCTAGGGCACTACCCTCCTTTCCTAGACCCAGAGAACCTGGGATCCAGTCCCAGTGCTTAACCTGTCTGGCTCTCAGCTTCTTCCTTTTAAAAATAAAGAATTGGACTATGTGACCAACAACACTTGAGCTTAAAACTATGATCCCATGATGCTTGTCTCCAAAATTATTTGGTGTAAATTGTTCACTCATCTTCTGAACCTAAGTTTAGCATTCTTTTTTTTTTTTTTACCACATCATGCAGGTATTAGGTATGTATGTGTGTGTACACATATACACACACAGATACAGACATATACTGTGTATACACATATATACAAATGTATACATACACACCCTCAGCATGGTGAAATAAAATAAGCACTGAATTTGGAGTCAGAGAACTGTATCTGAATCCTGTCTAGTTCAGTCACTACTTAAGACCTTAGACAACTCATTTCACCTCACTCAGACTCATTTTCCTCAGCTCTAAAATGAGGCAATGTAACAATAAGTGTTGCTAGCAGCTGTTCTAGGGGTGTAAGACCCAACAAGACCAGCAATAAGAGCTGCTAGCACAGGTTCTTTGATCTGCTTTTCTAAGGAAAACAATGTTAAGGAGTTTACAATCTCACTTTAATCAAACATACATATATCATTCACTTAGTTCAGGGGGGAAAGTCAGCACCGTGAATATCAGAACAAATACAAACAGAAATTACAGAGACAATATAAACAGAGAAAACAACTCAAACCAGTCTATCCATAGCAATACATAAACACCAGAGAATCACTAACATCTAAGTTTCTTCAAAGCCGGGGAGCTCCTTAACAATAGCTGCCCAGAGTCTAGTCAAATCACGCAACACTCTTCCAGTGAGTGAGAGACTGAAACAAAATTCAAACTTTTGAGTTTATATACCCTTCTTAGGGTCTTAAGGCTTCATATCTAATCAGCAAAAGGGAGTGAGACTAGGGCTTAGCAATTAGCAAGACTTAATTAAAAGCACTTGATTACTTTAGCCTTCTAAAATAGAAAACAGTAAAAAGAAAAGTCCTATCCTGCTTAACATTGCACTCCATCCCTTCCAGGGTCCTTGGCTATACACAATCTAAATAGCCATGGATCCTGGTACAAACAGATGCATTATACATTGTGGTCCAATCAGGCAACTAAAACATAACATTCACATTATAACAAAACATATCATTCAGTCATTCCCCAAAATACTTGTTTACAATACAAACACCATTGACCCCTAGGTCTCAGCAAGTTACAATCTTCTTTAGTAAATACAGAGTGTCAAAATAAAGTCTTTCTTGAGGGTGTGTCCTCTACACACTGCTGTTGCAGTCTTCCTCCTGGCACCTTCAGGTACAGGCATGCTTTAATTAGCAAAGTCCCAATGCAGACAAAAAAGTCCAAATAAAGTTCTCTTGGGGATGTGTTGTTCTCCCCACACTGCTCCAGCTCCCCATTTCCAAGTTCTAAAGAGCAGCTGGGCAACAAAACCAACGGGGGGGAGGGGTTCTGGGAGTGCAGGTCACTTCCCCCATCTACCATAAACAACTCCACCCCTCCCCCCCCCACCCCGGGGTCCCAAACAGCCCCAGGGGAAGGCAGCAAAAAAGCACACTCAGTGCCTTGCTGAAAAGTTTCCATCTTGCCCTGGGACTGAATAATTTGCATGTTACTACAGTGAGGTGGGCTTATTGATTTTGGAATGTTATTGCCACAATACCAAATTGGGGGCATTGGTCCTTGAATCTGATATTCTGGAGTCTAAATAAATGTTATACTTCCTCTGCATTCTACCTAGAGAATTCCTTATACTTCACGAATCCAAGCCACTCAGGCATGTCCATGGCCCTCTCCAAGGTCATGAATTTTGCCTTACAACTATAGGCAGTTGTCTGATCCTATGAATAATGTTTTTGTCTGAAGATGTGGAGATAATAGGTACATTTCTACATATGAAAGAGGACTCTAAGTGATATGCTTCTGCCAATCTGTCTGTGCAGTATAGTTTAATCCTGCAAATTTCTGTTTCCTTAGAAAGTAACCTCTTACCATATGTTGGATGCCATAGATGAAACAAAGTTGAATGTGGCTCTGTCTTGACTGGGTACTATGTGGGACCTCATCCTGGCAGAACAGTGTGATTATGGTTCTTGGGTGGCTTTCCCCATTTGTCTGAATTTGTGCCTGTCCCCTTTTGTTCAATTCAATCAACATTTATTATCTACTCTTTGCATGGCTTTCTTGTTCTGTGTATGAAACTGTGCTACTTAAGCTGTCTGAGGTCCTGTGGACAGTGAACATCAATGGTTTGAATCTTTGTTATATGGTCAGAAAAAACTGGGCTCTTTGAGTGACACTGTGTCTTGCAGTCTTTTTTAGGGCATGTCAGTGTCAGAAGCTTTCCAATCCTGACAGCAGCCTTCTAACACTGATTCTGATGACTCAGATTTACTTTTGCGAGACATAATCCTAGAGTCGGTCATCTAATACCATCTCCTTGATTCCTATTTGCCTTCCTTGGTGCCTCACTTTCTCTTTCTACAAGTAGGTTGTAGAAGGTTTTTTAGTTCAGATACATATTGAGCTCAGATGGCCTTTGAAGTCCCTTTCCCTTTTGACATTTTGTGATTCTTTTAGTAGGAAGAAGTTGTCTTTTTCCTTTATTTTCTTTTTTAAATTTTTATTTTATTGATTTTCAGTCTTCAACATTCATTTGCTTAAGTTTTAAATTTTCTCCCTTTCCCTTCCCCCTCCCTTCCCAAGATGGCATGCAATCCACTATGTGCTCTACTCATACATTCCTAATTAACAGATTTTTTCCTTTATTTTCAACCCAGATCATTGATGCTTTTGATTTATGCCAACCAACCATTCAGTCAGTTAATAAACTTTGATTAAGTGCCTTTGGTTGGCCAGGTATTGTTCTAAGTTCTCAGGACACAAATACAAAAAAGACAATCACTGCCCTCAAAGAGATTACAGTCTAATGAGAGAAGACCATACACACAAGGAAGATGAAAAGTAGGGAAAAGAAAGGAAAGAAAGTACTAAAGGGCATGGTGGAGAAGCAAGAGAAGACTCAGAGTACAGGCAGATGAAAGATGATGAGATCTCTGATCTCAGCTACTCTCTTAAACAGAGGATTTTAGAATTCCAAGAATGATACGATCTTACAGGATGGTGACCTTTTCATCATCAGTCAAAATGTTAAAGTGACCTTATTGATTTTAATGATTTTTAGTAAGATTTCATTCACTTTCAATTTGTTGATACACATGTCATTTTAATCTCTGTAGGTTGATGGTAAATTTATATGCATTGGTTTGCCTATGAAAATTACATCTAAAGCAGTTTGTGCAGAATTTGTCCAAAAGTTAATTAGCAAAATATTTTGGATTCTTTTCAAAGGACATTGCAAACCACCTCACCTTGGAAAAAGACTAATTCATTTTTCCAGGAAGCTGTGGCAATTAAATTAAAAGCATCTTTCTATATCTGTAAGTTTTTCCTTGAGAAGTGGTGAATAGAGAAAAAAATATTCAATTAAAACTATTTTTTTTTAATTTGCCAGAAGAAAGATGTTAAATAGTAGACATGTACAATTCCTGTTAGTGGCCTTCCAAAAGGAAAAATCATAATTATGTTTATTCTACATTGCTTCATAAATTATGCTTGTCGGTTGTTATCTTAATGAAAAGGAACTTTGTGGCAAACAGATACTCAAAACACTTTTCTAAAGGTGTTGGGGCTTGGAGTTCTAAAATGATGCTGTCTGTAGAATCTCGGGCATCTTTATATAGTTTGTAGTAACCAAGTTACAAAAGTTACAGCAATCAAAATTAGTCTTGAAAATTGTGGTTCTGACAAGGGCCTCATGGGTCTAGTATCAGGATAAGCTAGATCTACACAAGCACAAGTGGAAGGTTCAAAGATGTATCTAGACAATTAAGGTAAAACAAATTGATGAACATTGTGTTACCAATACCTTTATAAAATCTATAGTTCTAGTATAATTCCGTAGTCTCCAACTTCATTTTCCTATGTCTTATATGTTTACATTTTTTGTTTTCACCAAAATATTGTGGATGTGAAGGGAATAAATTCAGACAGGAGTTCAGAATTATCAATATTCCAAAAGAAATGTGGATTTTATTTGTTTGAAAAGTGGATTAAGTAATGTAAGGTAGTTTCAACATATAAATGTTTATTAATGACCAATGAGGGCAACATTCTAAAGGTATAAAGTGATGTGCAGCTGGTTACATCTCTTCCCAAGATTGATTCCCCAGAGTGGGGACCCTGTAAGATGCTCGGAGAACATTTGAAGATAAATTCCAATGAAAGTATGAAGGGGAGATAAGTGAATCAACAGCTTATAAGCGAGGAGTGATGAATGAAAGGTGAAGAAAGAGACCTGCATTTTTCATCAAGGTAAATGATGGAATTTATTTTGGTTGATAATGTAAGTTTATTATGAGTTTCTATTCCTGATCCTCCCCTACTTTCTTATGGAGAGAGGTGAGGGGAAGAGAAAAGAAATGCTTGTTAATTGACAAAAAAATAAAGACTTAGTAGGTAAGGGATAATGTGTGAGAAATCTCATTAAAAGATCAGCAAAGATTAAGGTGAGAGTAAATGACATTGAGACAGTAAGATGGTGTATTGGAAGATGGCAGCTAAAAGCAAGCTATTACCATGTCCATGGTCATAAATTAGAAATAATTTTCAGGACTACAGTGAAACCAAACTGAATTTGTCACCATTCCAAAACATTTCCTATGCTTTTCTACCTCAATGCCTTTATTCAGAATATTCCGTGCTGCTTCTCCCTTGACTCACGTCTAACTCTTGAGATTTCACTCATCCTTTAATACTCAGTTTAAGGCTGACTTTCTCTATGAAATTTGCCCTGATCTTCACCAAAGGATATAATTTCAGAATCTCAGATTTTGAAAAGACCTCAGAGATCACCTATTTTTAACCCATACTTGATCCAAAATTCCCTCTATGCCATTTATTAAGTGTTTATTATATGCCAGACACTGACCTAAGTGTTGGGGATACAAAGCAAAGCAATAAAGAAGGTCCCTGCCCTCAATGAGATTGTATTCCAAGGAAGACAACACATAAATGGAGATTAGAAGATAGGAGTAGAGGATAGGCATGGCATGGAGCTGTCTGAGAAGTGGAATAGAGAGGCCTGGGCCTGATAAAGCTGAATTAAAGGCTTGCCTAATAGAGACAAAAAGTCCCAGGGGAAGTTTTCAAGTTTGTACTTATAAAAAGCTCATGGTTCAAGTTGAGAAGGAATAATGCAGAATGGGCTAAGAAGTAATTAGATGTTTACTAACTTACATGCAGCAATACCAATGATGATTCTGTTGTAATGTTGAAGTGACACTTCTGCACTCTTTTTAGGGAGATATAGACTAAATCCTCACCTCTCAGCATTGTACTTGACTTGTTATTTTATTCATTATTTTACATTATTTTCAAAACCGATCTAAGTTATGGTATGATATTCTATCAGAGATTTCCACAAATATAGCAATAATTAATAATTTTATTATGTCTATATCCAATTTTGGAAAAAAAAATATCTCTTTAAATGTTCTTTCCTTTCTGTCTGAAACTCAAGTGTAGACAAACCCTGTTCTGTGTATGTTTGTGTTTGTTTCTTTATATACAAAGCAGGAGAAAGTTCTCAGCCATTATCATCTTTAAACATTTGTTGCAAATTTTATCATCCCCAAAGCGTAGGACCCACAATCCAAGACATTCCTGACAGTTAAGTCTTTCAAAATGACATTTGAGGGCTAATCCCCAATTTTCTGTTACTTTTCTCTTAAAAGAATTATGATATCCCATCTCAGTCAGAGGTGCTGTTGAAGTTGGGTTCATATTTGCTCACCGACACTAGTACATTTTTTAATTTTTTTTAAATTGTATTTTAAGTTTAGAGAATAAAACACACAGTTCTATAACATAGTACAATTAAAAAGATCATTGCAAATGAAATTGTAAATGTACTTTGCACAACTTGATATTCTTTTCAAATATACGAAAAAACTGTCATGTAAAGTACTGAGACTAGTACTTTTAAATCCCTGAAAATCGGTCTGGGTACCAGATTACTATGCAATACACATCACAATGCAAAATACTATTTTACAGAATGATACAATGACAATGGCCAAATGCTTAAATATATTATACATAGAAAATAATATCTGGAAATCACAAGGGAGTAGCTAGGTGCTATAGTGGTTAGAGTACCAGGCCCGGAGTCAGGAAGACTCCTCTTCCTGATTTCAAATTTGGCCTCAGACTCTTACTAGCTCGGGGACCCTGGGCAAATAATTTAACCCTGTTTGCCATGGTTCCCTCATCTATAAAATGATCTGGAGAAGGATATGGTAAACCATTTTGGTATGTTTGCCAAGAAACTTCAAAAGTGGTTGAAAATGACTAAATAATAAAAACAACAGAAATCACAATAGTGCATGAACATCAATAATATAAAATCAACAGTCATCAGTGATGAAAATAATGAATAATGCAACATTATCAGAGCAATATTAATATATATGTAATGTATGTATAATATTGCATATATACATCAGAAGCATACACCAATAAAATATTTTTATTTGTTGTCCAGTACTTTTTCAGTCCTGTCTGATAAAGTATACAATAGTAATAAATTATTACACAGGGGAAAGTACAATTTACATGGAAGATCTAAAACATAGGTGGCAATTAGAAATCAATATCATGTATATTGCATTAAAAAAACAAATCTGCTTGCATGAATAATCACTTATACTGTCATAGACTGTGGTTCTATTTATTTTGGGATCTACTTATCTTTCTACATTTTTCACTTGATTGATTGTATAGGCTATGATTATTTTTTCTTTGCTTTTAAAATTGATTCTTTACAGTAGGCGTTTATATATCTGAAGTTTTAGGTACAAATGGTGTTATCTCTCAGTTAAGCCACTTTCTGGAGAGGTTACCACTGCATGTGTGTATGTGTGTGTGTGTGTGTGCACATACATGTATACATCTAAACACATAATTGTGTATACATATAGACATGTATATGTGGTACGTATGTATATGAGTGTATAAATCCACATAGGTGAATGTGATATACTTAGGCATCTAGACAGATGGATAGATATATAGATTGATGGTAGATATAGATAGATATCTCCTTCACATTTTTAGTATCCAAGATCATAAAGATTTGAAAGAAAATATTCAAAGGATAATAGGGCATCATTGGGTAAGATTACTTGCAAGGATTCCAAAAAGCTATTTGTTTGGGAATCCAAATGGTCTTGACTGAAGAAAGGATTTGCATAATAGAGTAACACATGAGTGGATAACTGTGCAGAGTAGAATGCAACATGTGAGAAGACACTGACACTGAAAGAACGGTGTGTATTTAAGAGCACTTTGAATGGTCAGGTGTAGCACTTATGAAAGCTGGTGATTGTGAAGTCTATTCCAGAGCTTATTTTTCTCAACTTTTTTCCTAAATCAAAAAGTTGGGGAAATTTTCACTATGAGATGAAATATTACTCCTTTTCCTCAGCAACATTTTTCAGACTATCTGGGAAATACAGAGATGAGGAAAATTAATATTGTGCTGCATCATTTAATAATCAGTATTACTGTATAATCCTATTCCCCATTTTGTCAAACTCCATTTCTGTTTACCTCAATAGACAGTCTCCCAGTCTGAACTAAAGGCTTGGTTGAATAATGACATCATTCCTAACCCCTGGGCATTTGGTAGTTAACCAGTTTAAAGTGGAACCCTGGCTTTGTTTATAGGGAGAGAACCAGGTTGGGTAAGGCCCTTCTCAGGGGATGGCTCACCTGTTCTTCCTCTTCCTTGTTAAAGATAAGAGTGTCCAAGGGGTAAACAAACCAAGGGGACCCTGATATGAGTGCCTTTGTCTACCCAAGATTACTAGAGGCAGTTGTGTCCTACAGAGCAGTTAGCATTCCTTAAGTGTCAGAAAGGGGCATGGTCAGTAACACTGATTTTAGTTGATCATAAGGCTTTCCTACCACAAGATCCCACCCTTCCCTTCGGGGTCTCAATACATATGTCTTTTTCAATCTCTTGCGGTTGGTGATCCACTGAGGTCAGAGGAACACTGTGACCCATTTATTAATAGTCATAGTTATACTCATAATAAAAAAATGTTATCTTTCAGGGGAATCTTGCCTTAGTTTACTTCAGTTTCATTTTTACTCCCCACAGGAGCAAAGTGAAAAAGAACTTCGGCTATAGATTCTACTATAGCCATCTGTATATTTAGTTTTTAGTGAAAATTTATTTATATCAATGAAATTACTCAATGGAATAATTATAGTCTTTTTTATATCTTTTCATCCATCCATATACATTTTTTTAAAAATTATATACAACTAATTTGAATAGGTTGATTGAATGGTTTTCAGTATTTCATATACCCTTTCTCATTTTAATTTTTTATATGGCTTTATATTAATTTATGTGTTTTCTCTAATAAGCTAATGGTCAGACTATACAAAGAAAGCTGATACATGAAATGATTCATGCAAAAATATGTCTTCTAATCTACTCATATATAAACAAATTTAAAATTTTTTTATATATACAATATCAAAGGGACAAACAATGCTTATTGGTGACTTTGATGACTGGGTACAGAAGCAGTAATTTGTTTACTTAATATCAAAAAGAGAGAGACCCGTGGTATTTCTGGGCCGTAAATGGAAGATACAAAAGAGAAAATCAACATTGACTACTACTAATTTCTGTTGATTCAACTGCCAAAAATGATCACCTCCTCTCATACAACAAACTTCAGTGGCTCCTTATTTCCTCCAAGATCAAATATAAATTCCTCTTTTGGCCTTTTAACATTTTTATAACCTAGACCATTGCTACACTTCCAGTCTTCCTACACTTTCTTGTCCTCCATGTTCTCTATGATCCATTGACACTGGCCTCCTTCCTTTTCACCCCAGAAAACACTACATTTATTGATTCTACATTTTCACTGCATGTCTTTCATGTCTAGTATGCCATGCCTCCTTGGATTTGCTTCCTACCTTCCTTCAAATCTCAGTTAAAATGCCGTTTTCTATAGAAAGTCTTGTCCCTTTCAATTCTAGAGCATTACCTCTGAGATTACCCCCTAATTTACCCTGCATATATCTTGTATACACACATGTTGTTCCCCTCAAACAAATGTAAGTTCCTCATGGGCATGGACTATTTTTGCGTTTCCTTGCATCCCAAGTGCTTAGTAATGTGCCTAATAAATGCCTTCTGACTTGATTTGACTTGATTCATCTAAGCATGTATGAAATTGACCAGGGGAATCTAGAAAACATTACTAAAACTTACTATGTCTTTGGTGAGAAAATAAAACTTTGAGGTGTTTTCATCACTACTTTCAATTAAAGGCAAGAGCTTCAGAGTGGCAAATCTTGGAATGTAGAGGTTGTTAAGGAGATACTATCTGATGAGATTTTTTAAAACTACTTATTAAAATAAAGGAATAAATCCTTCTTGTTAGAGATGGAATGTCAGAAAATTATTTTTCTAGAGTCTTGCAGACTTGATAAATCAGAATTCAAAACAAAAAGGAAAGGGTAAAAGGTAGGTCTATTTATATTTACCAAGCTGGATACCCTAGCATCTATGCAGTAGGATGATGTATAGATATAGAAATGCTCTGAAGTTCATAGTATACATAATTTAAGAAAGGAACCATAAGTGAAACTGAAGTCTTCAAAGTCCATACACAAATTCACAAAGTCTGAATAATAACAAAAGATAAATAGAAGAAAATTTGATCTCATAATTATCACTGATATTTGGCAGAATGAGACCTGTGGTTGGAATATCACTCTGAGGTGTGCCTTAAAAGAGAAACAGAATAGGTAAAAAATAGAAAAAGGAGTGGAGACGCATTGCATATTAAGAAGATATAGGTATGTGAGAAGGTACAAGGTGCAGTGAAAGGAAATATGGTAGATAGGCCATAGATAAAAAGATAGATGGATAGATAAATAGATGAATAGATAGATAGATAAACATTTATTAAGCACCAAAAGGTACACTAATTACCAGGATTAGAAATACAATAAAAAGAAGGTCCCTACCGAAATTCAAATGGCTAAAGCTAATAGTTTATTTCATTTTAAATTTATGGAAAAAAATAAGCATTATTATAACACAGCATAAGGAAAAAAAGATGATTGCACACACAATTACAAATCTATTACATACAACTTGCTATTCTTTTTAAATATATAATAAAGTTATCAGGTAATTTTTTTTTCCTTTTCCTTTCTTCCCTTACACTCCCATCCTCTAGAGGGCTACTATTACACACACACACACACACACACACTCATGCACACACACGCATGCACACACTCATGTATGCATGCACACACATGCACACACACAAACACAATCATTCTATATATCTATTTATGAGTTCTTTCTCTGTATGCAGATACCATCTTCCTTCATAAGTCCTTTGTAGTTAATTTGGGTATTTATAGTAGTCAAAATGACTAACTCAGCCAAATTTGTCCTTAAAACAATATTGCTAGTGTTTATATAACATTTATATAGATCTTGATTCTTGATTCTATTCTCTATCCATGTTTTCCTAAGATTATTGAGCTCATCGTTTCTTAATGCAAGTAGAATTCCATCACAATCATATACTACAACTTGTTTATCCATTCCCTAATTGATAAATGATCAAAGGACATGACCAGGCAGTTTTTGATGAAGAAAACAAAGCAATTTATAGTCATAGGGAAAGGTAATTTTTAAAAGAAAAATGAAAAGTTTGGGGGTTAAAACAAGTTACCTGTGAAGCTATCTATGTGAGGGCAAGGTAGAAAAATCCTTCAGGAGCTCAGAGACTGAACTGGGATTGAAATTATTATGACTGGTATGGGGACTTTGTCAAATGAAAACTCTGTGAAAAAACTCACTAATCAGAGGAGAAGGCCTTAGAGATTTCCAGTGTGAGAAGACCAATCAGACAAAGCTGGATTTGAAAAGTGTTGAGAGAATTCAGGTGACAATCAACATAAACAGAAACAGAAATGATATTGTCATTTGAGTCTTTACTGACTATTTGCATATAAAGAAATGGATGAGAACTTAGTAAAGCAAACCATAATCCTACTAGTGAAATATTTTAGGTGTCAGGTGGCTTCAAGTATTAGAACATCTTCTGGAACTCTATTTCTCACCCAAGTAGGACAGTTAACAACTTCTTGGCTTGCCTTGGTGATAATGTTATTTCTTATTGGGTAGAGGAATAAATGAAGGGAAATGGTATTCTGCCTATGACTAACCACATGGGAGAGTTAGTTGCTATTGTGGGAATTTTTGTAACTACTGGGAAAGTTACGAATGTGCTTTTAATATTTTTCCAGAGAAAAGGAGGAAAGATAATTGGAATAGAAAAGATAATCATAAATGGTGGAGAAAAGAGCTGTTCAAGTCTTATTTTGCTTCTACTTGACCTTTGATAGAGATTGATCTTTGTACTAGAAAGATGAAGGTGAAAATGACTAGTAGCGACTCAGTCAGTTAATACTCTCCAAGCATTAATTAGATGCTCAGTATGTGCCAGCACTAAGGTAAATGATGGGAGAAGAATACGAACAAAAAGAAAGACAATCCCTACATTTTAATAGAGGAAGACAACACAAAAGAAGAATCTGGAAGTGGACAAGATAAAGATACTTAGGTCAGGGCATATTAAAAAAGTCTGGAGTACAGCTTGGTGAAAAATAAAATTGATAATCTGGATAGAGTGACAATTGAAATAGCAAATTAGTGTCATTTGTGAAAAAAGTCACCAGGACCAGAATTAAAAAAAAAAAAAACTTGAGCACTGAATTAAAAGGTAGATGCTCTTGCTGAGCCAGAGTTAGATATTTGTGAAATAAAAGATGAGGAAAGAAGTCCT
The DNA here is from genome assembly GCA_028646595.1 of Phalanger gymnotis. Taxonomy (NCBI): domain Eukaryota; kingdom Metazoa; phylum Chordata; class Mammalia; order Diprotodontia; family Phalangeridae; genus Phalanger; species Phalanger gymnotis. The sequence goes on from CM053626.1 coordinate 100,683,968, forward strand.
GCAGACCTGATTACAGATAGGCAAATATTGTCTCGATTCTGAAAAGAAGTTGATGAGTAAGGAAGGAATAGTGTCTCAAAGAGAGAGATTTTGAGAATCTAAGGATTCATTAATCATTAATGATACAATGCCAGATTAATTGAGGTCTTTAATTGATTGTCTCAGGGTCTGTAATAATAATGATGACAACAATAATAACAATAATAGGCAAGTGGCACAATGGATAGAGTGCCAGGCCTGGAGTCAGGAAGAGTCCTCCATGAGTTCAAATTTGTCCTCAGACACTTACTAGCTGTTTGACCCTCAACACAGCACTTAACCCTGTTTGCCTCAGATTCCTAATCCATATAATGAGTTGGACAAGGAAATAGCAAATCCCTCCAGTACTCTTACCAAGAAAATCCCTAAAGGGGTCATGAAAAGTCAGACATAACTGAAACAACTGAACAACAACAATAATGATAGCTTTAAAGTTTGGAAAGTATTTTAAAAATATTATCCTCAAAAAGCCTGTCTGTGAGATACTATTATTGTTTATATTTTACCTATGAAGAAACTGAGGCAGCATAGGTCAAGTGATGTGACCATGGTCACACAATTATTGAGTATATGAAGCTAGATTTAAACTTGGATCTTCCTGATTCCCAGTCTCATGCTCTGTGCACTCCACCAGCTAGTTGCCTATTTACTCCAATAATGCTTTCTGTAGCATCACAGATTAGAGAGGAAAGAAGTTCAGATGCCATGCTCCTTTTACAAATGAAGAAACTGAAGACAATACTTTTATTACTGTCTTGTATAAAGAAATTATTATCATGATTATCTAATTAATTAAGGGCACAAACTGAGGGTTAGTCAACACATCTGGTGACAGTTGGGAACTAAAAAAGGTCTTACTGGGTTAGAATAGAGGAACAAACTGAATAAGAAATTTAATTGGTACATATTTATAATTTTTAATTCAGGTAGAAAAATTCAACTTTCTAAATATAAAATAGGGGATCTCATATCTGTAAAAACCCTGGTGGTTTTCACAGATACCAAGCTCGATATTAGTCAAGAGAGTGATACATAAATAAATTAAAGAAAAAAAAAACCGGTGTTAATTGTGGCTTAATTAGGAAAGTCATAGTGTTCTTCAGGCCCGTTCACACGATATCTAGAATACCATGCATTCAATTAATAAGGGTATTAATAATGTGGAAAGCATTCAGAGGAGAACAACCAGGATGATAAAAGCCTGTATACTATGCCATATGAGAATCAGATGAAATAAATTGGGATATTTTTCATTGAGAAGAAAAGACTTGGGTTGAGGGTTAGGGATGTGAAATCTGTTGTCAAGTATATGAAGAGCATTAAAGTGGAAAAAAGAATTTGATTTTCTTGTGTTTAGATCCAAGGAAAAAACTATGAACAATATACGAATTTAGCAATGGAGCAAATGTAGGCTTTATGGGGAAAGAAAAACTATGAGGATTAGATCTATACAAAAGTGGATGGGGTATTGAGAAGGGTACATTCTTCACTTGGACAGGATGAGGCAACACTCCTCAGTGTGGCCAGGACTAGATTAAAATGTGATTAGGAAATATTGAAAAAAATAAGAAAAATGCAATAGTAAAGCCAATATGTTTTTCTAAGCTAATTTGTAGCCTACAGGATTTATATATGGTTTAGTATGACCAGTTTCTATTTGAGTTTGTTACCACTACTCTGTAATGCTGATACCTTTGTAAGGGAGATCAAGTACAGCATGGCAGGGCAGGGAAGGGCAGAGGAGGGAAGGGTATAGAAGGGCAGGGCAAGGAAGGAGGGTAGAAAATTATATGTAGGATTGAATTTGAGAAAGCAATGGAAATGAAGACTATAGAAAACTGTGTGTGAAAGCTAAACAAGCCATATTATCCCAAAGTGAATTCATAGCTTAAAATAGAAGAGAAACAACATAGATGACACATAGATATAAATTTGGATGAATACATCAACCTTTCTATAGAGATCCAAATTTATCATCAACAAAAGAGAAACTATCACATTATGACCCCACCTACTGGCTTACCAATGTGTTAGTTGAAGGATTAGAAATGTCATTTGAAAAGAGAATTTTCACAGTTGTTCTAGACCCAAGATACACTCTGGAAATCCATCCTGTTAATGATCTCAAAAATAATGTATTATTTTGTATAGTAAGAAGTTGGGGAGAATAGCAACAGAATAAAGGGGAAAATAATGTGTTATTAATATCCTCAGGAAGGCAACCTAGAGAACATCAATAACTACTGACATATAGGCATAATTTTCCATCTTATACAATATGAGTAAATAACATTTGTGTATAGATTTACTTTTATTGATGATATGGGAAAAATTATCAGGCTTTAGGAAATGAATTTCTTTAATGTAGACCACATTTTATAGGCACTTAACTGAATATAAAGTTCAAAGTATATAGAATCTCAATGTCCTTAATTTTTAATAACAAAAAAGCATTTTAATCATTAGTATAAAATATAACTTTGAATCTGTAGTTCTAAAAAGGAATGTCATATGCATTTGATAACATTGCTTATGATTTCTGATAAATGCAATCCCAATGACAGCTTTGTTCAATGAACCTGTGATTATTTATATCAACTGAAACATGAACTAAGCATATGTGTGCTACTCAAAAATGTTTGACACTATCATGGAAGGAGTGTTACTTAGAGTGCAATTTCAAGAGGAATTCCTACAAAAAATGAAGTCTTCAAGATGCTCCTTTTTTGGAGGCGAAGGTATAGACAATATTTTACTGATATGATTAAACACCAGAACATTTCAGGGTCTTCTCAAAGAGACTATGATTGTTTAAAAAGAAATCTGCTTAACTATTCCTACAAGTTCAAAAAGAAAAGAATTAAAAATACCTACTTAAGAGACTATGTTGTGGAGTTGGATGGCCAGTCTTTTGAGTTAATGCATACTCATTACAGATGAATAATTAGCAAGGTCCATAAAATGAATAAGAGGGAGGAAACAGGCTACAATGACTTAGGAAATTTATTAAGTGTCTTTAATCATTACCTAGTGCAAAGATCCATTTTAAAACATATGAAAGTTCTACAGTGATGCTGCATGGATGATAACTTTGAAGCCTAAAAGAAAAAGAATTTCAGAGAACTACAAGCTGTAGGTAACAAGAAGGACAATGGAGAGGTAGGTTTAAGTAGGCTTAAGCATATGCCCCCAAATTATATGCATATGCATACACACATATATGTATTTGTGTGTATTTACATTATATATATGTATATATATATATGTATACATGTATATAGTAGTTTAAGAGCCATCAATGAGGAAATGTATGGTCCTAAAAGTAGATGATATATAGTAAAATTTAGGTTGACATATACTAAAATCAAGGAATAAACAATGAACATCCAGAATATTAAAATGGTATCCATCAAATATGAGAAGACCTAAAAGATTGCCTTAGAACAGATGCTCTGTGGAGAATCTGAATAACATAGCTAAAATCGTATAAAAAGAGAAGTCATGGAGGAATTATAATCAGTACTATTGGAGGAGGTACCTATAATCAAATAATCAATCAATATTTATTGAGTTCCTACTATGCTAGGTGCTGTGCTAAGTTCCAAGTATCTAAAAAAGAGACAAAAGACATTCCCTACAGTTGGGGTTGACCCCAGATTGTGGAATAAGAGCAGGGACTTGCTTGAGTTCTCATGCAAATCCCTGCAAATACCTATAAAAATGACTCTAAACAAATTCTAGAGCAGCAGAACCCACAACGTGACACAGCGAAACAAATTTCTAGGCCAAGACAACTTGGAAGGTACACAGGAAAGGTCTGTTACACCAGTCTCAGGGAAGAGCACAGTCCAGTGTGGGCTGTTCCAGCACAGACTGGACCTTAGCAAACCTGAAATAGGCCTTGAGGCCCTGAATCACTGTCAGCTGTGACAGTTTCCAACCCACAAATGCCAAAGACAGCTTAGAATGCCAGTAGGTCTGTCAGACTGGAGCGAGAGAGGAGTGCTGCTCAGCCGCAGGGCAGCCGTGGCTGCTTCCAGAGCTCTTGGCTCACAGATGGTGGGGGGTTTGAGGGGCTAGTTAGAGAGATATTGCCAGGATATCTTTGCTTGCACTGAGGCAGTATTCTCTTGCTTTGCCTGTGCTTGAATTTGGATCTCAGTACTGGGTGGCGGTCCTGGGGTGAGAAGGAGCTTGGAGCCCAGTAGAGAAGGAATCCTCCTCACAGTTTCAAGGCAGAAAAGAGTCCTTGTGTTCACTCATAGACTAGAGCACAGGCCAGCAGAGGGATAAACACCTCTCCTTTGATCATACCACCTTGGAAGAACTGAAAATTTACAAGTCCCTAGAAATATCTCTGAAAACAGCTGCACAAAACCTCTAAAGCTTGAGATGGTACACTCTCCACACTGGAAGCAGAGCCCTACTATAACAAAAAGCTCAAAAGTCAAGTAATTGGCTGGGGAAATGATCAAACATTGGGAAAAAAACAGACTATAGAATCTTACTTTGGTAATAGAGAGGATCAAAATATACAACCAGAAGAAGACAATAAAGTCAATGTCCTTTCATCCAAAGCCTCCAAGAAAAAATATGAATTGGTTACGGGTCATGGAAGAGCTCAAAAGATTTTGAAAGTCAAGTAAGAGAAATAGAGGAAAACTTCCAAAAGAAATGAGAGTGATGCAAAAAAGTCATGAAAAATGAGTCAACAGCTTGCTAAAGGAGACCTAAAAAATGCTGAAGGAAATAACACCTTAAAAAAGACATTCCCTGTGTGCCTTCAAGGAGTTTACAATATAATAAGGGAAACAATGTGAAAATAAATATATACAAAACAAGCTATATGCAGGATCAATAAGAAATAATTAACAGAGGCAAGGCCCTGGTATTCAGAGGAACTTAAAGGAAACCCAGAATGACAGTAGTCAGAACTGAGGAGGGATAGTGTTCCCAGCATGAGGGATAGTCAGAGAAGATGCTCAGAGTTAAGAGATATTGTATCTTATTCCTGGAACAGCCAGGAGTCAGTATCATTGAATCAGAGTACTTGTTGAGAAGGTGTAAAAAGATTAGAAAGGAAAGGGCTAGGTAATGAAGGATGCTGAATGCCAAACCGAGCATGTTGTATAGGATCCTTGAGGCAATAGGAAACCATTGTAGTTTTTTAAGTGGATGGGTGTAATTATCAGGCCTGTGCCTTAGGAAAATCACTTTAGTGGCTGAATGAAGGATGGATTAGAGTGGCTAAAGGCTTGAGGCAGGCCAACCCACCAGGCCTGAGTCAATAAGTGCCTGTGCCAGAGTGGTGGCAGTGTCAGAAGGAAGAAAGGGGTGTATTTAGAAGATGTTACAAAGGTGAAATTGACAGAGTCTAGCAGCATATCACTTATGGGGGATGAGAGATAGTGAGGAGTCCAAGATGTCTATTAAATTCTAAGCCTGAATGACTGGCAGGATGGAGTTGCCCTCTACAGTAATAGTGAAGGTGTGTGGGAGGGTGGGAAATTTAAGGGGAAAGATAATGAGTTCTGTTTTGGACATAATTAATTTCTGTAATATTCTGGAAATCCATTTCTAGGTGTCTGAACGGGAATGGGAAACTTAAGACTGGAGGTCAGATGAGTGTTTGGGGCAGAAGCAACACACTAGAATTAAGAGGAATAGATAACATTAAGGCAGAATAGACAGAATTAAGATGGATAGGGAAATCTGAGAATCATAAACAGAGATGTAATCAAATCCATAGAAGTTAATGTGATCACTGGCTCATAACAGAGCCCTGAGGAACATCTACCATTAGAGGGTATACCTACATTCATGAAATCATAGATCTGTTTAAGTAATGTGAATTTAAAAATTTTGGTTGGCATGTTTAGTCGAATGAAGCATGAGTAATTAGCATATTAATCAATTAGCCTAAAATATTGAAAAAAATGTCTATCTCACTGAGTAGGACTAATCCGATTGCTAAAATTCAGACCTAACCAACAGAATGCATGTTATTACCCAAGATAACATCACCATCACCACCATCTCCACAACTGATATTATCATTATGGCACAAAGTTTGTTGAGATCTTACTCATAATTAAAAACAAAAAAGTTAGAGTGAATCTCTACAACTGGAGAGGGTATAGAATACTTCAAAGTAAGCTGGTGTTTTTGTTTTTTTAGCTAGTTTGTTTATATCTTACATAACCTGCCAAATACATTGGAGTATGTATTTCCTTCTGTTTTTCCTTTCCAGATATCACTGATGCAACTAGATTCCTTACCCATTCAATCATTCATACACACTCACATCATCATCATTATGACAGCAATAATAAAATTCATGTTTATGCATTGCTTTATCTTTTACAAGATACACTTCCTTGTAGTGTTAATATGTAATCACTCTACTCCTATGATTTCACATAAAATAAAAATAAACAAAAAAACCCTTATCAATCTGTGTGATTCTTGTCCATGTCTTTTATTAAATCTTTTATAGAGTGTATTCAAGTCTCCCCTGCCCCCAGTTTATTAAATATTTTATGAATAAAGCTTGATAGCTGTAATCATCTCATTCTTACTACATGGCACACCCAGCTAATTTTCCAGTCAAGGTATGACTTTGAGGACAACTTTTCTGTAGTTTCTCTCTTCAAGTCATAATCGATAATATATTACAGCCTTTTGTGCCCATCATGCATCCTTTGACTGCCTTTTTTTTTTACAGATGAAGAAAATGAAATTAAGTTAAATGACATTCTCAGTGTCACTTAAAAAGAAAGTGTAAGAATGGCATCTTGAACCTAAGCCTTCTGGCTCAAGACTATTGTTTATATCAGTTACTTCCCCCTTCTCTTTACCAGCACTCCTATTATTATATCAACTTACTGGGCAAAAAAGTGACCAATATGAAGGAGGAATAATAAAATGTTTGTTTTTTATAGTCAAGAACATGGTATTTCACTAGCACTAAAACATTACAATACATGGACGATTGAACATTTACGTACACTAATATGAACATATATAACAAAGGCTGAGATTATTGTAACTAATGCATATCGAGTTGGTATAAAACAAAATAAAAGCATACTTATAATCTACATCAAAAGGGGACAGTAAGAATTAAATAAAATATAAAATGCAAAGCTCTTTTTGCACTTTACATCACATATCAATATTCATTATTTGTATTCTTATTTATATTATTGTGTTACATTGGTCTAGGGAAGGAGAGACTGGGCATTAATACAGTGCCTACTATGTGTCAGTCCCTGTGCTAAGCACTTTATAGATATTAACTCATTTTCTCATCCCCACAACAAACTTAAGAAATAGGCAGCATAGCATAAGTTCCTATCCTTCTTATTTCTTGATAACTTAAACTAATATTAAGTAAGCCCAGTTCCTGAATATTTTCTTCCCATTCTCTTCACTGGGTTTTGACAAGCTCTCTCCTTGTTCTTCTACTTGCCCAAGCACTCTTTCTAGAACAGAGGTGTCACACAGGATGGCACTGTGTAGTATTTGGACAATATTAAAAATGTATTTTGGAAATGTTTAATAAAATACATACAAGTAGAATAAATCTAGATGATATTAACTTGTGGTTTTCTAAGTCAATGTGTACCCCATGATTTCTATTTGATTTTGACAAGTCTCATCTAGATCATCCTCCACACCCAACCTGCTATGAATAAGTATACAAAAGGTCTCTGTCTTCTTCTCTCTTCTCTCTATTTACAATCTTTCTTGATAGTTTGGGGGGTCCAATTAGCTCCCATGAGATTTAATATAATTTTAATGTAGTGCACTTAAATATGCGTATTCAAATTATTTTTCTCTCTGAGCTCCTTCTTATATCAACAGCTATCCACTAGAAAAATCTTCCTGGGTGTCCCACAGATATCTCAAACTCAGCATACCTGAAACAGAATGCCTCATCTCTCTAACTACCCCATCCCCTTCATGTTAACTTCAACATTTCTTTGTAGAGCATCACTATCTTTTCAGTCACCTACGTTCAAAATCTAATTTCCCTTACCTTTCGTATGCAATACACTTCCAAGTGTTGCCAGTTCTTCCTTCACAGACTCTTTAGCATGATCCCCTTCTCTCCACTCACACAGGCAGCACCGTAACTCACATTCTCATTGCTGGGTCAAAGGGTACACACAGTTTTATAGCCCCTCAGGTATTGCTCCAAACTGTTAGCCAGAATAGGTAGAGCAGTTCAAAACTCCAAGAACAATTCTTTAGTGTACCTATTTCTTTTCATATCCCTTTGAGCGTCTTTAATTTCTGATAGGTGTGAGGTGGTACCCAATACTTATTTTAATTCATATTTTTCTGACTGTGTATTTCCTTCTGTCCTATTTTCTTTTATTTATCCTTATCTCTTTTTAGCCTGCCCTCTTCAAAAGTGCTTTACTTTGACCAATAACTTCCTTAATCCTTTGTCTTTTTTATGATCCCAAACCCCTTTATCTTATCCTCTTCCTCTATTAATTCCCTGTCTGGTAAACTAGATTTCTATACTTAAATGTGTGTGTGTGTGCGTGTGTGTGCGTGTGTGTTTAGACAGGTACCTATTGATACGTGCTTGTGTCTTGAAATATGATATCTAGATTCAATTTTCGATCGGAGCTTTCAAGTAATCTAATATTTCTGAAATTATTTCTCATCGATTTATTTTCTAGGTCACTTGTTTTTTTCTAATATTTAACATATTCTATTTTTTTCATTTTTTACTTTGTTTTGTTTGTTTCTGCCTGATAGAATCATTAGCTTCCACTTGCTCAGTTCTAATTTTTAAGAATTATTTTCTTCAGCAAGCTTTTGTATGTTTTTTTTTCTGTTTTACCAATTCTGTTTTTAAGGTGTTATTTTCTTCAGTATTTTTGTGCTTCTTTTAGTACATTGTTAATTCGCTTTTGATAATTTTTTTTGCCTCACTATAATTTCTTTCCCAACCACTCTTCTTTCCTCTACCACTCTTATCTTTTATTTTAAACTCTTCCAAGAATTTTTATTGGCTTCTGACCAATTAGCAGGTTTTTTTTTTTTAATTTGAGGCTATGCTTGGAGTTGTTTTCATGTTGTTGTGTTATTCTGAGTTTCTATACTGTTTTCATCGGTCACTGTTGTAGCTTTCATGGTCAAGTTATTGTTTTGTTTTCTTATTTTTTCAAATTCTTTGACTCTGAATTTTATGTTACAATTGGACTCTGCTTACCTGGGGCTGGGAAGGCATTATCTATAAGCTTCAGGCTTTTTCTTACAGCTGTTTTCAGAGCTAGTTCTGGACGTCTGCAAGTTTTCAGTGCTTTTAAGGTGATGTGATATGAGGAGAGATGTGGTCACTGCTCTCCTGATTGTTTCTATAATCTTTACCCAAGAAAGACCCCTGATCTCCTGCAGCCACAAGTGCTGACTCTTCTGAGGGCACCGGAATTGTGACTATGTTCTCTACTTATCTGCCAGCAAAAGCACTATCAATCCTCTTTGCCCTAGAACTATGAGCCAGCACTCCCCATGGATAATTCAATTGTCAATTAGCACTAGGTCCTGCACCCAGTGCCAGCAAATGGTCCCCTCTAACTCTTTCTGACCAGTTATCTACTGCCTTACTATCTCTAGGCTGAGAGCCTCTTAGGCTGGGGTGGCAGCTGTTGCAACCATCTCTAGGGCTCAGTGCTATTGCTGTCACCCTGAATTCTCCAGGCCTGCCTCCAATATCATGGACCTCTCCTGCTTATCTAAGTTGTCTTAGGTTGGAAAAAATGTCTCACGTGACATTTTGTTGGCTCTATAACTCCAATATTTAATTTGAGGTATTATTTTAAAGTCATTAGAAGGAGAGTGTTGGGACAGTTCAGTTGGGTTGCTTCCTTTACTCCACTATCTTTGTAATACAACTTTTCTCATAATTATGTGAGCAAAGTCATGATTAGGAATTCCTGTGCCTTTCAGCACAAGTCTTTAGGGCCAACTCTGTTGTGGGATGGTGATAGCAGGCAATCCATGGAGAGGCAGTAGTAGGTGGTTATAGACATGAGGTGGTAATGGTAAGCATGAGGCTGCTTCTAGGAAGTCTATGGGATGAGAGCTTACCACAGCATTTCTGAGTTTCCTGTATTAACTAATTATTCTTGGTAACTAAATGCTGGTCTCACATGTGATTACCTACATTAATAACCATGGAGATAATAGGCATAGGGAAGACAGATACTTTACTCATTTTACTCATCCTTGGCTACTTTTCACTAACTGTAGCATTCATCTTGGCCCTATTGCTGAGTGAGGAATGATTCCCTTTGCATGGTCAAGTCTCTGGTCTTTAGGTTTAGAGGCACAAAACTGTCTACGTTCAATACTTTGACCTCCCAGCTTCAGCCTGGGACTCAGGAGTCCAAGAGAGGAGATTTTTTAGGCCAAATGGCCTAAACCTTGGCAAAAGCTTCCCCAAGTCCTGACAATAGTAGGAAGGATGGCTTAGAGGAAAGGGGCTCTTATAAGGAAAGAGTTTTGATCTTCCAAGTAGGTGTTAATTATGTATAAAACAATTTACATGGGAGGCAGAGCCAAGATGGCAGCTGGAAAGCAGGGACTAGCATGAGCTCCCAGCCAAGTCCCTCCAAAAACCTATAAAAAATGGCTCTGAACCAATTCTAGAACTGCAGAACCCACAAAATAGCATAGGGAAGTAGGGTTCTAGACCAGGAGAGCCTAGATGGTCTCTGGGTAAGGTCTGTCCTGCATGGAGCTGGGAGTAGAGGAGAGCTGAGAAGAGCGGAGCAGAGCCCAGTGTGGGTGGCATGGACCGACCAGACCAGGAGATGGGTGGAGCATGCCCTAGCATGCTGAATCAGTGAGCTGCAGCAGTTACCAGACTTCTCAACTCACAAACACCAAAAACAAGAAGCTGCTGGGGACTGGGATAGAGTTTGAGGTTTGGCCATTGGCCCAAGGGGCAGCAGAGGTGGGGCAGCTTTAGAACTACAGCTGCAGTTGCTTCTGGCCACAGGCACACCTGGTGGGAGGAAGTAAGTGGTTGATCAGAGCAGGAGTGAAGAGACTGTTGAAGATCTAAGTCCAGTCCAGGTTGGGGGTTTTTGGGGAAGGAGGAGTGCTGGTGTGACGGAGTTGGCACATGCCCCCAGGCTTGGGACATAGAACTCTTTAGTCTACAAGCAGTCATACCCCACTGAAAAACTCAAGGGTCAAGTGAGTTGGCTGGAAACATGGCCAGGCAGAGAAAACATACCCAGATTCAGTCTCAGACTCTGGAATCCTTTTTGGTGACAAAGAAGACCAAAACATACAGCCAGAAGAAGTCAAC